>JAENPR010000150.1:600000-1105952 GCA_018135685.1 Themeda triandra | reverse complement strand
ACATAGCTTGCGGAGCTCCCACCACTGGCTGTTGTAGGGGGAGGCCAGAATGTCGTTGCCGCCGAAGGTGATGGTGTCCAGGGTGACGCCCATGTGCCGGTTGCAGAAGGCGAGGTCGTGGGTCTTCATCACCTCCCGGGCAGCCTCAGCCGAGGAGACCACCAGTGAGGGCACGGAGCCGAAACGGAGCATCATGAGGGGTCCGTAGGTGCTTGACATCTCGCGCAGCGCTCGGTGAGGCAGGTCGCTGAAGTGCGACAGGAGGAGGTGGTGCAGGCTGCCTATGAGCGGGAGCTGCGATGGCCCTGGTGGCTGGCGAAGAGCTGATGATGGCTTGGTGGGCGCTGATGTGATGTAGCTCCAGATGAGCTTTAGAAGGAGGGCAAGGAAGACGAAGGCTGCAACAAACGGGATCCTGATGTCCATTTTTTGCCAGGAATGGAACAAGTTCGCAGGCAACTGCATGTCGACGGCATCTCTCGGGGAACTAACATATATAGACTTGGTGTCATCAATCATTTATCATTAATATATCTCCGCCGCGTCACTATCAATATTCTATTGTGGCCAACGCCAACTACAATTCAAGTACATGACTATTCCTTTTGCTTAAAACTTCAAAATTTGAGATCCGTAGATAGTTGAGTTTTTATTTAGCCTGTCATCACTACCTACTAGCACCAGTAAGACAGAACAACAATCCATATCATCACTACTCCCGTTCCCCTGATTAGCGCATAGTTCAGTACATTGGGAAAAGTAAGCACATATTATGCCAAGCGCTCACCTTCCCATTGTTAAATTACTAGCACAGCACCATATACAATTCATCCTTTGCCGTGCTACAAAAGATTGAACTTCCAGTTGAGGAAAAGCCAACTATGTCAATCAAAATGGCGACAGAGAGAAGTAATGACACAGAAAGTGGGGAACAGCAAGCGCACCTCGAGGTCCTTGCTGTTGAGCGCCATGGACCCCACGCCCGTGCTGCCGTCCACCGCGGCACCACGCTCAAACGCGGTGCCCTTCTTGGAGGGATTAGCGGAGGGACGCGGCTGAGCAGGACCCAGGGCCGTGCTTGGAGGCGGGAGCCAGATGCAATCTAATAAAACAATTAATTCCTATAATTTGTTGCTTTGAGATTTGTGCAAAATTTTAATAAGGGAGTATCAGAGCAGTTGCCATGCTTATATTATGTGATGATTTGAAGACAATGAATTATATGCCTCCGTTTGAAAGTAGCAGATTTTAATATATTTTTTCTATTGTTGTAATCATTTGAACACCTTGATACTTGTCATGTTATAGCCTATTCCCTTGCTCCAAACTATAAGTCACTCTGACTTTCTTGGTAAATGATTTTGCTAATTATATATACATACTGTTATATGATATGATGTACCAAAAAAAGCCAAACGACTTAGAATTTAGAACAGAGGTAGTACTCCATTTTCTAAATTCTGGCACTTTACGGGGACTGATCAGTTTGGTCAAATTCGGTACCATATATGTACCTTTTGTGGAGAGGTTCATCTTATTGTCTTCTTAAGTAGACTCAACAGATCTTTCTTATTTGCAGCTTCCATTTAACAATGTCAGCACGACGTGCCCATTTGTCGGATTTGGACAAGGTTTGGTCTCACACGAGTTTTGTTAGAGTTAGAACCACATCAACTTTCTTGAATATCCACCTATGACTTCTTCGAAGGCTAAAATTTTCCTTTAATTTTGACATTTTTCTTTGTGCATGCTTTGTGAATGCATCCTAGGAGCTAGCGGATGGACTTGGACACGTTTTAGTCGCCTTTGTAAATTCTTTTCACAGCATTATCTACCATTACCGTTATTCCTGTGGAGTTTTTGCAGCCACTAGGTTGAGCCACATCGCCCGCATTTGTTGGCCGTCCGATCGGCCGCACGGACGGCTCAGATTAGCCGAGCCTACGTTTCTTGCAAAAAAACCCTCGAACTTTTACAAAATACGACCCGCCATCCATTAGCCTCTCACAGAAAAACTTGCAAGAAAACCCTCGACCTTTTTGGAAATAGGACCCGCTGTCTAGGCGAGTTAATGGGCTGGCCTGCCACTGCGCTCCCTGTACGTGGGCTGAACTGGGCCAGATTCAGCCCAAATGCTGTCTTTTTTTTTTTTGTTCTTTTATTAAATTAGACAACATGCTGATTTTGTTTACGTCATGCACTGATTTTGTTTGGTTCATGCAAAAATAATCAAACCTCCTAAAATCATGAAAACATTTTAGAAGACTCTCGACGACGTAAAAAATAATCAAACTCCCTAAAATCATAAAAAACTTTTTGTAAGACTGTCCACGATGCTCTCTATTATACAAAATATGAGACTCCGAAAATAAATAAATTTTAAACCGTTTACAACAACCTCTTCTAATTAATAAATGAAACTTCCACGATTTGTAAACATTAAAACATTGACCCTACAATTATAAAATTTGCTTTGTCAAGCTTTGTGAAGTTGACAACCTCTAAAAAAAAGGAAAAAATACAATATTTCAAGAAATTATTTTCCCATGCGACCGATCAGATGGTTGACAAATGCGGGCGACGTGGCTCAGTGTTTATATATGTGGAGTCGTATAGTATAGACCGTGAACTATTTTAATTAATTTATTAGTTCGCAATATATACATAGGAAAACGAAGGATCGACATTTCTCCCCCTATTTTTATTTTCCCCTCTGCCCCCGTCTCCTTTTTCCTTCCGCCCGCGCGAAAGCGTGGGGTTCCGGCTAGTTATACAATATGACTCTGTTTCCTAGCTGGGGCCGATCACCATTAGAAAGTTACTACTACTGAAATCTTTTGTGAGGCAGACATTGTTTATTTTCCATGGCGGCCAAAGAATTCTGCCGTAGTGGCAAGGACACAGGAAACTATTACTTAAGTGTGGCACGTTAATCGATTAATCGAAGCAGGCACGTTCGGATGTCCACCTCGGTGTTGATATTTGTTATGCACACATGAGAATCAAAGAAAAATAATTCGCAGGCGCACGGATATCAGTGAGTACTTCACCGGGAGATATTTCCAGAGTATCGTATTTTTATCTACAAGGAGAAAATGTGCGATGACTAACCAAGTCGATGCCTAACCATTGAGCTGCAAGCAAGGCATTGTGATATAGTGGATACAGAGAAGACTACTATGGCACCCTAGTTCTAACCTATGGCAAGCTAAGAGACTACTATTCTAATGAGGACGTAGTGAAGGAAATGACACCACAGAGGATGCTTAACCCTAGCACACAAATCCTACCAAACCTACTGACGGGAGGAGGATACAAAGGATCAACGAGGTTGTGACCCCCGCGATCTATGACTAATCCTGACAGATAGGGGATATCTACAAGTACCCAAGCTCAAGTCTCTACTCCCTACGCGAAGAGAATAAAGTAAACTCGCAAACCACATAAATAATAACAATTTACTCACTAGTTTTAGAAGTTGAATTACCGAAGAATCTCAAAAGCAGGCTCCGGGTTAGGGAGACTTGAACCTGCAGGTACAAACTGGAGAGAAGACCCCGACACCGACAGGCCAGGCTTCATCCAACTCAACCCTCCGCCCTATCTCTCCTAATCTAAAAGAAGAACTCTAATGTCACATAGAGACTATAAAGCTGATATCTCTTGAATGCTAGGATCTAGAGAGGAGAATCATTCAAGGGAGGCCTCTTAGTTGATCCTGACTGGAAATATTGAATTAGGGTTTCAAGGGATGCCTCCTCTAATGGCCAGGAGCATTGCTTCTATAGTCATTTCCGATGAATGTCAGCTGTTGGATCAAACCAACTTAAATGGACGATTAATATTGATCTTCAAAGGTCGTGGACGGGCGATCCGTGAGGCAGAGCGTCATTGGCTACTAAGCTAGGGAGGCCGCCATAGGGGAAGGGCGACGCCCCCTTCGTGGCGGTTTGGTCCCTTGTTTGTTCCGGAGCCTTCTCATACCTTCTAGAGTCTAGAGAAGTATGCGTGGCTCCTTTATCTCTTTGTAAACCTGACATGTGGGCCTTCCTTCATTCTTTTTAGCTATCACCCTGCAGAAATAGACATTCACCAAAACTCGTTGAATTCTATCAACAAAACCTCATATCTAAGTGGCAATTATGTTTAGGTCCTTTTCCATATTTCATTGATGGTTAAAATTGACACTTATCTACCATCAACAACTCCCCTAAGCTTACCCTTTGATCGTTCCCGAGCAAAGATAATCTTAGTAATGTATCAGGAGTTGCTACAACGCTTTCACGCCTCAAAAGTACTCGTACATTCATACGGATTAGAGTCAACTATTCTAACTTTCAAACTTACCCATATTACCTTCCACCATGGGGCTTGTAGCTTTCACTTAGGTCTTGAGCATCTAAAGGATAGAACGGTTAAATCAAGCGCCATTTTCTAACTCTTTGATCAACTATTATTCCAAGTTTTGCAATATTTTCAAATAAAACTCAGAGATTACTTTGTATGACCCTCTCAAGTCTCTCATTTGTGGTATTTATGGATCCTTACCAAGGCATTAATGGTGCACGTGTTCTCTCTCCTATCAAGATATTTGTTATTTTTGGCACAAGGCAAAATAACATTGTGCCCTCTCTCTCACCCTATAACTAATAGGCTTATGTGGAGCTCATAAGTGGGGAGACAACTCATATGCACTTGCTAATGTATATTGCATAGTTAAACCATGGATCCATAGGAATGAGTCATATAGTCAACCAAGATGTGCATGTGTTTGGACCTATAAATGTAGTGGATGTATGGTGGGATATGGTGGTAGGTGTACGTAGTTATGAGGGGGTAGATGATGCCAATGGTGGAAGCCTAAGAAGTACATACCTCTCTTTTGAACTTTAAGACTTTGGGGAGAACTTGAAGACTTTGGTTATCATGCGGCATTTTTATGTTTTCAAATGATAAATTCTCTAGAACTCTAGTGTCTCTAGGAACAAGATAAACAATAGCTCAAACCTTCCCATATCATATCCACCAACTACTAATTAGACTAAGATCAAGCATTCGCTACCAAGAAGTTGCAGGTTCAAAGAAAATCTTAGATCAAAACAATGTTAGTGGACACATACCCGAAGGATTGTAACAATTTCAAACTATGGGCTATTATCAACTATCTATTTGAAAATTCATCTATGCTAACAAAGAGATGGTTTTCGAGTTACTGTAGCATAGACTTTATTTATCATGTTTTCTAGCATAGAAAATTCATGTTTTATACTTACAATTCTTCCTTGGATGATGAATGAGCTATGTCTTTTGTGAGAAGTTGTTAGAGTTCATCATATGCCTTGCTTCATCTCCGAAGGTTGTCCATCTCTTGACTTACCCAAATTGTATTTGAGAGTTTTCTACGGGTTAGTCCAATAAAATAACCGCATCTACAAAACATATTTGTAGCTCCATAACCAAACTAGACTCCATGTCAAATTTAATTAAGGAAGGCTATTTAACCTAAGCACCATGCTTAATTTAAAAGCCAATGGAAGTACCAAAGCATGATTTAGCAAACAAAGGTAACACGAAAGCATTATAGCGATTAACTCAAGTGGGGATGAAAGAGCATGATCATGGTGAGGTTTTTTTTCTTTTTAGATGCAAAACTCATGGAGGAATGCAAGAAACTAAACATGCAATGGATGAACAGACATAAATAAGCTAAACGGAGTGAATGCATGAATTGTTAGAAGTAACCATGTAGTGAGATGCAATGATTTAAAAGATAACTACTCATCAATTTTAAAGTCCATGAGCAAGACTATCTCACCTTTCTCGATCATACTTACCATGACTCACATGATGAAATTTGTGAGTGACGTGGCAGGTTCCAGTGTTGATGAATGTTGAATGTTGAGGGACCCCGGGCTCTTCATTGTCTTTTTGAAACTTGTCAGAAGATCGAAACGACATATTTTGTCCTGTCTATTCCACAACTCAACAAACAAGGGTAATCCTACTAAAGCTAGTGATTCACTAAATTAGCAGATATCAAGATCATTGTCAAAATCTTAACACCGATTGCTTCCCCGAAAACGACACCAAAAATGCTTGTTGATATAAATTAAGTGCAACTGAAATATAAAGGATTCCAAAAGCGCACATAATACCATTGTAGCATTTTATCAGGAGTATCCAGGTATCATTATTTATATTTTACCACAAGGAAGCAAGGGTTAAAAAATATGATAATTCACCATCATGTATCTACTAACTTAGTAAACCAACTAGACTAAAGTATCATAAATGATATATATATATTTAAAGTATCATAAATAATAAAGCACACATGAGAATTCTATGATAAATGAGTAGCTAGCTAGAGTGAGAGGACAACGAGAGAGATCAATTTTCTTAAGCTCTTCTCTAGTATTTGGGTTCTAGGTGACAAAGGATGGATAGATATAGCGATCACACATTAGCACTTTGGGACATCGGAGCACTAGCCACGGAAAGGGATGAGAAGGGGGCTAGGAAGATCCGATTATGGTCCTACAAGCACCAACCCAAACGAGGTGGAATACGTCGGTCATCAGGACAGTCACAATCCTAGGGCTACCACAACAATCCACAGGATTTGGTGCAATCTCAGGTAACCTCTAGTCTAGACACTATGCCTACACTATCAATTACTACTCTAATTACCTATGATAACTATAGCACTTGATGCGATCGAAGATCCCATACTAAAGTATAACAACTATACTAAATAATTACAAGATAGGCATAAAAGTAAATAGAGAAGATAAATATATTAAAGCATAAGTCTTGTAAAGAATAGATACAAAGACATACCAAATCTGTGAAGACTTCTCCAAAACCGGAGTGTAGCTCTGCTCCCTAACTCTCCTCTAGATCAAATCGACTACATTGGAATCTCTAGACCTAATTCTCTAGGGAGGATAGGTCATCCTTTTATGGGACACCTCTGCCTCTAATCCTGGCTGAGAGATAATGAAATTAGGGTTTATGGGATTCCTCTTCTAGGGGCCAGGGGCATTGCTTATATAGCCTCCTAGGATGCACCACAACCCTCAGATCAGACCAACCTAAATGAACGATTATTATTCCGCCTCAAAGGCGGTGGAACAGGGATCCGCGAGGCTGATGCTGATTGGTCCAGGTCACGGGGCTATCGGGTCGGGCGGCCGCCCGGCCACCGAGCCTATTTGGGTTCCCCTTTGGTCGAGAGCCTTCTCCAACCTTCCAGATTACAGAAAATTGCTCGGATCCCGATTATCTCTATGTAAACCTGCCATGTGAGCCTTTCTTGGTTCTTTTCACCTAATAACTTGCAGAAACATACATTCAACAAAAACTTGTGGAATTCCATTAGTATAACCCCTATATCTAGATGGTATTTATATTTAGGTCCTTTTTTATGTTATGTTGATGGTTAAAATTAACACTTATCTACCGTCAACATGCATTGTGAGGGAGAGGAGAGGGAGCTGGGGGATGAAGCGTCATGGGGAGTCGAGTGGGCTAATGAGGGAGTGAGGTGAAAAGAAATGAGTGTTGGAAACCCTATCTTCCTAAATTTATACGATATTAACCGTGGCAGGCATATTGAGGTGCCCCGCCTCGGCAAATCAATTTTTCGAGGCGGGCAATAGTACCTGCTCGGTAAATAAAAAATGTCCGCCATTGATAATCATTGCATTAATTGTGACAGGCAAAAAATTATATCTGTGTCGGTTAAGTTTTAGGGGGATGTCTTGGAAAATCATTTGTGTAATAGCTAGTGAGCTCGGTACCGTATATGTGCTTTACATGGAGAGGGTTATCTCTTCGTCTTTTTAAGTAGATTCGACAAATCATTCTCATTTGCAGCTTCCAATAAAAAAATGTCAGTACGACATGTACATTTGTTGGCCTCACACGACTTTGGCCCATGTATGTCAATGTTATGTTTATATCATTCTTTTTTTCTAGGGCACAACCTCACGACTACATCATTCTTTTCTTTCAATTGTTAGTGTGGAATGAGTTTGAAACTTTGAATTGTTGTTATTCCTCGGTTGACTAAACCTTAACTGGCCATTTGGAGTTGTATTATATTCATGTTAACTTTGAACTGTGGTTTCTTGACATCAGTTACGTATACGACTGTTAGTCACCTTCCCCAGCAATTTTTCTCTCATGCTGGCCTGTTACTATGAATAATACTATTTAATTTGTTTACCATGTTATAATGAGCAGGTCGTGCCCTGTCGCTCTCCAAGACATATTTATATCTAAGATGAGCAGTGGCATAGTTGCATACTTACGGTTTAGTCAAGGCACCACGTCCTGCCCATCATGGCGGCATGAACAAATTATTAAATAATATAATTCTTAGTAACAGAGCAGCGCGAGAAAAAATTGCTTCGCAAGGACTACCGTAACAGCCGTATACGTATGTAACTGATGTCACGAAACCATAGTTCAAAGTTGACATGAATATAATAAAACTGCTACTGACCAGTTAAGGTTTAGTCAACCGAGGAATAACAACAATTCAAAGCTTTAAACTCATTCCACATTAGCAATTGAAAAGAAAATAATGTAGTCATGAGGTCGTGCTCCAGAAAAAATGTTGCACGTCATGTGAGGCAAAAACTTGTTCAAATCCGATTAAAATGTGGTACTAACATTGTTTTTTGGAAGTTGCAAATGAGAATGATTTGTCGAGTCTACTTAAGAAGACGAAGAGATGAACCTATGCATGTAAAGCACAAATATGGTACCAACCTCATTACTACACAAAATGATTTTGCAAGACACCTCCTAAAACTTAGCCGATGTAGATGTAATTTTTTGCCTGTCACAGTTAATGTGGTGATTATCAATTAATGGCGGACATTTTTTTATTTACCGAGCAGGCACGATTGCCCACCTTAGAAAATTGATTTGCCGAGGCGGGCACCTCATATGCCCATCATGGTTAATATCGTACCTATTAACATTGGCAGGCATATAAAAGTGTCTGCTTATCGTGGGAGGCACCTTATAAGACCCGCCTCAAAAAAGATGTAGGCTCAACCATCCTTGAGTGAGGCCCAATAGTTGTCCTAGGTATGAATTTTGGACTTTAGGGTTTCCAACACTCATTTCTTTTCAACCTGCCCCCTCATTAGCCCACTCGACTCCCCACGGCGCACCACCCCCCAGCTCCCTCTCCGTCCCCATGCACCCCACTCCCTCTCAGTGCATCGGCCTCCATCTCCTTTCCTTCGCAACGCCCCAGCCTCCATGTCCTCCATCAAGCGATGGTAGGCGGCCCTCGTCCCTTGTGGCATGGACAAAGGAGGCAAGGATGTGTGCCTCGGTGGTGGGTTCGTGGCCCTGGTGGCACAAACAAAGGTGGCGAGCTTTGGTGATCGGTGATGAGCCTCAGTGCACGCGGTGTATCCGACATGCCCCCCTCCCTTCCCTGCTCCACCCTCAATGGCCGGATAGGGAGGCGCGTGCTGTCCTCCCCTCTTCCCCATGGCAGGCGACGACGGTGGCGATGCGAAGGCCGGATCCGGCCCTGGCGAGGGCCGTTCCGGCGACGGCGAGGGCAGATAAGGCCCCTGCGAATTCAGATCCAGCGACGACGAGGGTAGAATTGGCCCCGGCGAGGGCGAATTCGCCGTAGACGATGGAGGCGGAGCATGTGGATCCCGTTGCTCTAAGCTTCCTAGTTTTTTTTTAAACGATCAACCGAGGTGGACCTCCTAACGTGCCCGCTTCAGTTAATTAATTAACGGAGGTGAGCATAGGCGACCACCGCACATAAGTAATAGTTTCTATGTCCTTGCCGCCGCCACAGACGTCTTTACCCACCACGAAAAATATTAATAGTGACTTGCCCATGGTGATCAGCCCCAGCTAGGAAACAACGTGATACAGTCCCTCCATTCTAAATTCTAAGTCATTTTGACCTCTTTGAGACATCATATTATATAATAACATCTATATATATACTCACTAAAATCATGTACAAAAAAGCCAAAGTGACTCATAATTTGGAACGGGGTAGTAGGTTATAACATGACAAGTATCCAAGTCTTCAAATGATTACCTCAACTTCTTGAATCGTGGTAGTAAGGATATGCTCCTCATCTTTCCTAATATATAGCGCATATCTCATGAACCCAAGTACACAACAACCCAATAATGTGCTGGGGGTATCAATGACATAGATCTCTTTCCCAACTATTGGCTCCATAAACTACACATCAGGACTAGTACCAATTTCTGAAAGCCATCCCTTGAAAAAATGACCCCAGAGACTTATTATGAACATGCTTCCCAAATTCATATATTGATCTTGGATCATTGCGTGGATACCCTTAGTGAGAAATGCATGTTGGATAGAAACATTAATAGCCACAGGCGGAGGCAATCTGTCGCATACTGGATCGGAGCAGGCATATTTCTTCCTATTACAGCCTTGGTGATTACTCCAATTATTAGCAGAGCAATAGCTAATGAAAGCCAGACAACACCGTTTGTGACATCCATACTGCAATGGTACAGCAAGAACACCGAGATGAATGGGTGGTTATCTTATTAAACATATTTCAGCAATAAATGAAGGCTTTACATGCAGAAAAAATCACTGCTATGAAAAGAATTTACAAATGCGACTAAAGTCCATTTGCAGAGGGGCTGCCTCATGCACCTCGACCTTTGCATTAGGAAATCATAGAGTTCTAGATGCGACTGGCTACCACCCCTAGAAATCAATTTTGTCAGATTTAGTGGGTATCTCTCAAATGACATAAGATACCAATTTACCAAAACGTGTCGAAGCCCATCCACTCCTAGAATGGATTCACAAACAAAGCATAGACAAAAAATATCAAAAGGAAAATTTTGCCTTCGAAGAAGTCATATGGTGGATATTCAAGAAAGTTGATGTGCTTCTAACTAACAAAAAAACTTCAGAGTGGATAATAACTCCATTTAAAATTGTACTTGTTCCATTTGAGCCTTCTAGAGCAAATGACGTCAGATGAGGAGTGTTGTAGTTTCGTATTTTTAAGATTGTATATAATCGTTGTCTGTAGATGTAGATGCATGGCAAGGTCTTCGCAAGAGCGAGAGAGAGAGAGAGAGAGAGAGAGAGATGCGAGGTTAAAGTTTGTCTTAGATTGTATATGGCTTACTACCGTAGCAGCCATATACGCATGTAATTAATTGATGTCAACTAAGGTTTAGTCACCCAAGAAATAATACCACAACTAATGGTCAATTAAGGTTAACCAACAAATAATAACAATTCAAAGTTTCAAAACCGTTCCACATTAGCAATTGACAAGTAAATAATGATGGAATAGCGAAGTCATGTTTTAGTAAAAAAATAATGATGTAAGCATAACATCGACATATATCAAACAAATCTCGTGTCAGACGTTCAGACCAAATAATGATGAGCAAGCGGTACTTGTCGCTCTCCGAGACATATTTATATCTCGCCACCTACTTGTACAAGCAAGCCACTATATATTCTAAAAAGGATGCAACTATGCCACTATTCATCTTACATTGTTGGCTCTAGAAGGCTCACATGGAACATATGTACAATTTTATCTAGAGTTAGCAAATGCCCCAAGGATATAACAGACTTCGACACGGTTATCAAAACAGAACATGAGGTAAATCGTATGCCACCACTACAATTTTTTCCTCCCTCAATAGTAGCTACAACCGTACCTCCAGATACAATATTAGAAACGCCCAATTCCTTCATGGCACCAACAATAGCACCACTATCGCCCTCATCAGTGTCCTCAAAACAGATTGACTACAACAGCTATCCTCTAGTCATTACAATTAATTGGGCCCCTAACAACAATAAGAGCCTGAGAGTTGGAGAGCTGGGTAAAAGCGTTTGACCCCAATTGCTTTGTTGAATTGAACAGTCACAATTCCCCTTGTATATATAGCCCTGGGATTTCTTAACGTCTAAGCAAAGTAAACCTTAATCTACGTGGACGCGATGGCCCCTTTGTGTGGACGTGGGCATGCCCTAGGTCCACGCGACACGACTGCTGCGGCAGCATCCCTCTCACTAGTAGAGAACGGACTTTTGAACCTCGCAATTAGTCCCGGCCATTTTTTGGCCCGGGACCAAAGCGCCTTTAGTCCCTGGCCCCAAACCGGGACTAAATGCCCTCGCAACGGCTCCTGGCCGGCCTGCTGCACCGCCCGTCGCAGCCGGCGGTCAGTCCGGACTTTTAGTCCCGGTTTGTGAAATTTATCTCGGTTGGTAATTCCAACCAGGGACTATATCTCAAAGGCCTACAATCCCGGTTGGTAATTCCAACCGGATAACAATGGCGGCTATAAATAGCCGAATTCTCTTTCCACCGACACCCACACTTTGCTATTTTGTTGCTCGGGCCGAGGGAGTTCTTCACCACCGTCGACTCTCTTTCTTGTTCTTCAAAAAAGGTTAGTCATCTTCATCTTCTAATCTTTCAATAATAACTTTAGAATAGGGATATATGGTTTTGTAGTTTTGGATTAAGAATAGGCTATTTTTCAAATATATTGATGATATATATATATTTGTTTCTCATATACATTGCATGGTATATTTATAACTATGGTGGATTCAGTAGATTTTTACATCATTTCTCTTAACTTATTTGTATTTGTCATACATCAAGTTCTTGCTATTTTATATGAGTGTTTCTCTAAAATGTTTAGAAGTATTTTTCAGGTTTTTGCATAGGTATGATGGTTTGAGATGAACTACCTTCCACTCCAATATGGATCTGTTGTTTCCTTGCATTTGTATCCATAAAAATATGCTATTTGTGGGATAAAGCCCTTCACATACAAATTGTGGTGTGCTTAGCTAGTGATGATGCTCACAACTAGTACTACAAGAGTGTTTTTGAAGTTCTATGCTACTCCGCACCTGCAGTAGTTGAGCAAGCGGTTAATGCAATGAGATTGTTACGTGGACTTCCCAATAGGTGGAATGATCCATCCTATTCGGGAAAGTTGTTGCATGGGCTGCTGCGGACTTAGTCGTGCAGTAAGCCATGAACATTCTCGTTGCTCGCTCGTCTCGCATCGTCTTGGAATAGACATAGTTTGTATCCTCCACCTCTAACATTCTTTGGCACCCGTTTGACGTTTCTTGGTGCTAGAAGAGTGTTTTTGAGGTGGTTACTTATAAATGTGTTTGTACACTTTGATTAAGGTCTTTGTTTCCTTATATGTAATTTTCTTTTAATGTGTTTGTACACTTTGATGATGGGCTATGTAATTTTGGTAATCGACAATGATATTGTCTTACCTTTATAAGGGATGGTCGGACGTTCTTCTCTCCCTCCGCCGGAAGTTATAGGGGACTTCGGCCACGTAATGTGTAGTCCGAACTTTTCAACCCAAATGTGTTGAACAATCGTTTTCCCACTATAGTAAGCAACCCTATTTGTTTCAAGAAAATAATGTGTGTTAGATATCATTTCAAAAAAATTTCTGATATATATTCATATGTGTGTTTCTTAAATGTATCGTAGGTAATTGACCCTATTGTTTGGATTAGGGAGATACTAATCAATCATTTTGATGTTGAAGCATTGGATGTTGTGACCTTTCATCCCGTTGATCAGCCATTAAGATGGCAATGTCGGATTGGATTCTCCATCCTACCACCTGTGGGTACAGATGTTGTACAAATCTTAGAGACGGGGCGCAGGGGGCATGATAAGGCTTTTGCAGAAAGAGATTGTATAAAGTCATGCTTAAACAAGCTTGCTAATATTGGGTACACGATACCTACACTGTCCTCTATAATAATGAAAGCTCAAGATGAGGAATATTCATATGAGTTAGATTCGGGCAATGAGGATAGAGGGCATTTTGTCCGTAGGTATTGTGCAAGGAATGCTCAAAACAATCAAGATGATTTGGTAAAGTTGTTGTCAATCACATAATATCGACAAATTTGTTTAGTGTTATAAAATTTAGTTTTAACTACCTTTTTATGACACTGACAGGATGAGGACAGTGACTTAACCTACGCAGGTGTAGTTTTGAAGCAATTGTTAACCAGTGCAATGGATACATTGGGCTACAATTGGAAATTTATTGATGAATGGCCAACACTCACTAGAAGGATTCCAAAAGCTGCATGTGACAATGAGGGGACAAGCCCCCCCCGACTTCACCAGCATTAATAGTTGTTAGTACACCCTGTACTCGAAGTTGTGAAGCAACTGAAAGTGCATTACTTAATTTGTTGATCTACCTTAGTTTTGAGAGATAAATATGCATCGAAGACATACACTCGTGGGATTTGGAAGTTCGACGAGACAATGAGTGGTACGGTAATTGATGTGATGAATATTGAGTTAACAAACTTGAAAATATTAGGTTTTTAATGATAATCTTTTTAGTATCCTTTTAGTGAGTATAAGAATTATTGGTTGCTCATATTTTGGTTTGGCAAAGATTGGCTAGCAACCAAGCAGCCCTATAAGAATTAAATCATAACCCATAATTAAATAAAACCTACAGAAAATGTCTACAAACAGGCCATATGATATTTTCTATGCATAGCTCATGTCATAAGAAAAATACGGAACTTGAATCACTCAATTTGGACAAGAAATGAGTGAGATATGGATTAAACAAGACTATAATGATTTTCTCGGAAAACAATTTCTTAAATCGAAAAGAAGCGCGGCAAACCAAATGGTGGCTCGCTGGAAAATTTGGAGCGCGCCAAAATTTTCCTTTTAATCCCGGGTCGGGCTCCGAACCGGATTAAATGTGAGCCTTTTATCCCGCTGATAGCCCAAACCGGGATTGAAAAGCCTTTTATCCCGGTTGGAGGCCCAACCAGGGACTAAACCTAACCTTTTATAAAACCTAGCCGCCGCCGCTCCTCCCCGCCACTCGACTCACTTCGTACCACGCCGCCACCCCATCCGGCCCTCCCTCCGCCACCGACACTCCGCCTCCGACGTCCGACCTCGACGCCCCGCCACATCCTCCTCCCCGACGGATGCGCACCTCCGCCGCCGACCCGGGCGTGCGCCGGCAACCCCGACGCGCCTCCGTCTCCGACTCCCGAGGCGCATCCGACCCCCTACGCGCCGCCGCCTCAAACCACCCCGACGCCCTCCGCCCGGCCCCGACTCCAACGCCCCGACCCCGACCACGACGCATCCAACCACCCCGACGTGCCTCCCTCCCGGACGCGCCTCCGACCCCGACGCGCCGCCACCTCCAACCACCCCGATGCCCCGACCCCGACCCCCCGACGCCTTCAACCACCCCCGACGCGCCTCCGACCCCGCGCCCACCCGGCCTTGCCAAGCCACTGCCACACCGCCGCCCAAGAGCAGGTATGGTTTCTTGTAATGAAAATATGTTTTAGTATATAATGACACAATTGTTTTAGTATATTATCATGCTTTTTAGTATATAAGTTTAGTATAATATCATGTTTTAGTATATAAGTGTAGTACGTTTTAATGAAAAATATGTTTTAGTATATAATGACACAATATGTTTTAGCCAAGAGCAGCCCCGAGTACTTTCTAGCATAATATCATGTTTTAGTATTATGGCTCATCAAGGCTCATCCGAGTATTATGGGATTGTGTTAGGGCCGTGCCATTTGAAATGAATCGAACCGAGGTTTACATAGACCATCATTTTTAGTATTATATAATAAGTTTAACCAATTCTATATGAAAATAACATTTTTGGATCATTCTTATTGAATTAATTAGATAATTGTTGATACTTGTTAAAATATAGTTGTGTGGTTCTCTAATAGAACTTGTATGGTTCTCTAATAATACTATATAGTTGTGTTGGTACTTGTTTATAACATAATTTCTTTTGATGAACATGTTTGTTTAATTAGATAGATGGCTGGATGTGCTCAGAAGTCATAGGTTTCAATGGCTACCTCGTATGTCGGGATTTCCCAAGTATAGAAACCATGCGTGGAATGAGTTTTGTACCTTGGAATCATCCAAACATTGTAAGGAAATTGACCCACTCATTTGGCTCAAACCACGCGTGGAATGTATTTATATATGATTTTGTAATATGCCACAGGTAATTGACACACTCATTTGGCTCAAAGAGACACTATCATATTTTGGAGTTACAGAAGTGGATGCTCAGACCAACACTGTTGATGATGGTCAAAGACTCCAATGTCGAATTCGCTTTCAAATTGCTCTTGGTCAAGGTCGTGGTCGCAGACTTGTACAAATCTCAGAGGTCGGAATAAAGAATCCCGATCGAGGTATTGTAGTCAAATATGCAGTTCAAGTATGTGTGAAGAGGCTTAAAAGGCTTGGGATTACCTTGCCTACTCTATCTTCTGTGAAGATGCAAGCTATAGACCTCAACATGTATGACAAAGTTCCAGATTTGTGTGCACAGATGGCACAGACCCGTCCTGAGGTAATTCTAAGTCAAACTCGAAGCTTATATTTACATTTGTTGTTATAATTTATGTGTGTGTGTGTGTGTATATATATATATATATATATATATATATATATATATATATATATATATATATATATATATATATATATATATATATATATATATATATATATATATATATATATATATATATATATATATATATATATATATATATATATACTCCCACATCAATAATCCACATTGGGTATGTGTTCATACATGTTTATCGGTTTGAGTATGTCTATATACTCATATTAAGATACTCCACATCTTAATACTTGAAAATTTTTCAAAGGAACCCATAGTTTTAATATATTACCAAAATGTCACTTACTGTAGTATATAAAATAAGTATGACCACATACCCTATGTATTCATGCATACTTGATGTATATACCACCATAAATGGTCTAGTATGATCATATACTTCGTGAATATACACTTCATTCGGTCATATACACGCTAAATCTAGAGATATAGAGATGGGAGTACATACTCGTATGAGTATAGAAAACCTGTCCTATATATATAGGGAAATTCCATTATACTCTCACGAGTATATATATATATATAGGCAAGTCATCTGGATACCTCTTGGTAGTATTTTTTTACTTTCTAATGAATCCTGGATGGACACGCAACCCTTTGCAGTACCAGAAGCGTCGGCGTCGTGTCCTGCATGCCACATCAGGTGTCCCAACACGTGTGATATTACGTGTTTAAACATGGCAAGGATCTTTCTAGAGTATTTTGGTAATTAGGAAATATATATCTCCTTCCAAAATGAATGAAATTACGTGCTTAAGTATGGCAAGGATCTTATGGAGTGATGGAATGAGATTTAAGATTATTTATCTTCCCAAAAGGCAATACGTCTGCAGATTATATACATACATGCACTTGTATTTTGGTAATATTTTTTTTTTACCGCTCAACCTCTGAACCGTTATTCTTGCAAGATAATACTGTGCTTCGACTTTATCGGCAACAACTATACGAGGCACATAAGCCTGAAAATGCGTGCAATAAGAAGTTGTGAACGTGTATGCGCTTAAAACATGCTAACTTTACATCATTTTTTTCCAACACATGGATGGACAACAATTATGAAAAAAAAAGTTACGTGTTTGTAACGATCCGTATTATCGTGTGTAATTTACATATAACTTTCAGATTACATATGGACCCCTAGAAAATTCCGAAAAATAAATGAAAAAATGAACACACACGTACACACAACCACCACCGACAAAAATCAATCCCAATCTTTGACGGACTCCGTCCACACGGCCGGGACGCGCGCGTCGCCGCGGAGAAGCGCTGGGATTACCGCGGCTGTCGTGGATGTCCATGCAGGATGACCACGCCGATGTCGCGAGGGAGAGGATACGCGGCCGGCCCTCGGGTCCGCTGCCCACGGGGACGTGCTGCGCCGCCCTCTGCCTCTGATGCGGCATCGCCGGGGCCAGCAGAGAGGAGCACTCCACGGTGGCGTTGGTGGATGGAAGCCGGAGCTCGGAGGGGATCGCCCCACGGGACCTCGGCGGAGTCCTCGGCTCACCGTCGTTGTCCGGGGAGGAGAACGAAGCTGTCGCGCGCTGCTGGGAAGACGCGTCGAGCTGCGCCGCCGGCTGCTTCGGTCGACGCTGCAGGGACCGTCGGTCGACGCCGCCAGGTCGGTCGCCGGTGCTGAGTGATGCGGCGCCGTCGTGGGAGAGGTGCCGCCGCGGTAGCCGATGTCGGGGAAGGCCGTCGGAGACGAGGCACCTCCATGGCCGCTGGTCGACGGCACGGGGGCGCAGTGCCGCTGCGGCGTTGTGACGGAGGAAGCCGCTGCGTGAATGGAGAATATAATAGGGCAAGTGCAGCGAAGTTTGGGGACAGGAGTGATGAAGGCAGGCAGCCATATCAGTGGGATTTACTACCGTACATATGAATGGAAAAGAAACATTATTACCGTATCGTGCATGTGAATGATAAGAAATAATATTACCATACGCGAGTTACTTTTGTGGGGTCGGGTTGAGCATTAATGCTCGCCGGAGCTGGGCGGAGCTCCGCCGGCGCGTTTCACAATATTTAGAGCGCTGGCTGCTCAATAGAGAATATATATATATATATATATATATATATATATATATATATATATATATATATATATATATATATATATATATATATATATAGCTACGCCTAAATAAGATATAAGATATATATATATATATATATATATGTTCCCCTACGATACTACAGCTTTGTTCGATCGAACCAGCATCCCACCGACCTGCTCTGCGTCACCATGGGTGGTCCTGACGCCGGCGTGGGGCCAGCTCCCTCTCCACCGAAAGCTTCGGTTCAAATTCATTTGAACACCCCACCCGACAATTATTAAAAAAAAAAAGAAAACAAATCCCCATCCAAATCGAGATTCGAGAGGCCGACGGCGCTCCCCCAGATTCCTCGCTCCGGTGGCTCCCTCCCACCCCGGCTGCCGGGCCTCACTCCGCCGGCGACCTGCCCCTTCCTCAACCCGGCAGGGAGGCAGGTGGACCCGGCAGGACGGCCGGCGGCCAGCGGCGGACCGGGAGGAAGGCGGCTCCTCGCGGCGCGGGGCCGGTCGTGCTGGCATCGGGTGCGCACCGGCGCTCCTCCTTCCCCGCCCGGCGGCGCTCATCCACCTCCAACAGCAGCGCGAGGACGCGAGGGCCGCCGCCACCCCTCTCCGATTCGCGGCGGCGCGGGGGTGCCCCTACCTCGACGGCCGGCGGCTCGCGCTCCCAGGTGGCCAGCGACGCGTGCTACCTCGATGGCCAGCGGCGTTCCCTCCCCCCACGGCCAGCGACGGGTGCTGGACACTTTCCTCACCACCACCGCGTCAGGGCCTCCTTCCCCCACCCCTACTGGCGGCAAGGGCATCCTATTTCTTCCTGTCCGTCGGCGGAAGCGTATGGCAGTAGGAAGCGGCAGCGGCGCCAGCTCTTCCCCGGCCCCTTTCTCCATGTCCGGCGACGGGCCTCTTCCCCGAGCACGCGGCCGACGGATCTGGCTAAGGGGTCGCACGGACGCGCTGCAGAGGGCCGCCGGGTCCTGGCCCCTGGAGTGTGCGCTGCTGTGCTCTGGAGCTCCCCGCCGCGCCTGAGGTGGACGACCAAGGTCGCCGCCGCGACTGGAGCTCTCGGCCCCTCCTACCACCACCAGCAGCCGTAGCGGCATGGAGCGCAGCAGGCGGTGCGCGACTTCCATCGATGGCCGACCCCAGTTCTTCCGCGACCCCAAGCATCGGCGCAGACCCACCCCTCCCTCAACGGCGATGCTGCAGCTCCGCCCTACCCGATCTGCTCTGCTCGGGACACGCTGCTCCCTCCACGGCGCCCGACTGTGCTGCATCCTGGCTGCCCAAGCCCACCTCGCCTTGCGGCGGCACCCCCACACCCATCAGAGTCCGCAACGGCGCCTCTCCCTCCCCAGTCAGCAGAGAACCCCAAGAACCGATGGGGAAGCTCAAGGTTTGTATGCACGCAACATATATGTTTCTATGCATTTTTTTGGTGAAGATCTGAGCAGCGTGGTTTATATGCAAGTTTTGATTATATGCATTGTTTGAATAGGTGATTTCCATAACTTTTTATGCACTGAGAGGGTTTGTATAAATCATCTGCTGCAGCAACCCATGCATATCTTCTGCGGCGGACAGGAACGCTGCAGCCCCAAACACCCCCCACCACTGGCAGCGCGGCGCCGTGGCCCTGCCTCTCACACATAGACGACGACATCTTCTACGATGGGGCACAACGAGGATGACTACGACGACGATGTGTGGCCTTTCAACACGTCCCTTCCCCAGCGTGCACCGATTTGGGTTTGTATGCACTTACAGTTTGGTTTTTATGCACTACAGAGGATTGGGGTCGCACTACATAGCGATGACAATTGTATAGGTTTGTATCCATGTTGAAATTGCGGGTTTGTCTGCATGTTAGAACCATGGTTTGTGTGCATGTTAGAACTACGGTTTCGCAAATGTTACAAGCATAGGCATGTGAAACAAAGCGATTTAAAATGTTGAGGGTGATTTCTATGCATTGTTTGGGTTGAGGGTTGTTACGATTTTGGTACAAAAACCCCAAAAGGAATGTTTTTTTGGGGGGTTGTATGCATTATTGCTCCATTAATTATATGCTCGCAAAGTGAGAATATTGTTCTGGGGGCGGTGGTTTTATACATTGTTGGAATAAAATTTATACATTGTTGGAACCCATTTCCATGTGTGTTAATTTTTGGCATGTGCACGTAGACTTGAAACAATTATATGCACACTTGTGCACATTTGGGTACATTGTTGGACCCTATCCCCATGTAATGTTGTATCTCATTTTTTATAAATTGCTCCTAGATTTTACACACTGCAATAAATTTATGCTTTCATCATATTTAACTAACTTTATTTGGTTTGTATGCAATTTTCTTCTGTTAACGATAGATCTCAAGATGGTTGAATGCATGTTTATATGCATAATGAAACTGAGATAACAATGTTTGGGGGGTGATTTCTATGTAGGGGTGGTGCACGTTCATATGCAGGGTAAAACTGTCTGCATGCTTGTTTATATGCATGGTGAAATTGAGATAAAAAAATTTCGGTTGCAGTTTCTATGAAAAACTTTTTGAGACACTCCATAAACATTGTTACTACAATTTTATGCCTTATGAGACACTACATATGCCTTTTTTGTGACACTGCATATGCACGTGCTGAGATTAATTTGACAAATAACTTTATACACCTACTAAAAGAGGTTCATATGCTTCTTCTTACCCCCCATTGGTGTCTATGCCTTTTAAAACATGTTTCTATGCATTTATTTGACACTGTAAGGTTTTTGCACCTGGTAAAACATGTTTCTACGCCTGCTTTCTCGCTGGAATTTTTTTGCCTACTAAAACATGATTCTATGCCTTCATTGTGATGTAGGATGGCCAGAATGATATCGTCTTCATTTGGTGTGAGAGGTCAATGGCGGCTCAAACACAGAACATGGCTTTGCGACGTCCAAGAGTTATTTGTGACGGTGGTGTAGTGTGATCTTTGATGTAGTTGATGGGTTCATGTAAAAAGTTTTCAGGATGTTGTGTTTATATGCTTTGATGTGATGACCACTAGGGTTTATACGCACTCGGGTTTATATGCTTCGATGACCACTGGTTTTTATATGTATGTTTACTGGGGTTTATATGCATGTTGTAAGATGGGACCATTATGGATAGCATACACGTGTGTATTATACAGGTTGTATACATTGTTGAAATGAGGGTTATATGCACTGTTTGGTGTTATAATTCTTTTGCATAGGATGCAATTTTTATGTTAGGTGCAATGCCCATCTGGTCGAGAGGTTTTTAAAGATGATTTTATTCATTCGAACAACAATTCCTATGCGGTAAAAAGATTATATGCATCCAACCAACCATGTGGTATGATTCAAATTTCAAAATTCAAATTTTGGAGAAGCCGAGATCGTCTCCATGTTTTTACGCACACGCCCATAGGATTATATGCATAGACGGATGCATATAACTCTTTATCATAATGTGTAAATTTTATGAATTTCAAAAAATTTCAAAAATATATTCACAATGGATCTTGAATCGTGCACAAAAATGTCAGGAGTTCAATGGTGAAAACCGTTTTTGAATCGGACGCTTCGTTTAGGAATTATTACGAAAAAACGGAAGAAATTCGAGTGGATGCGGGCATGTCAGGATGTGTCACTGTGTCAGCCTGCGTCGGCCCTGTCTGGTGGAAGCTCTGCTCACGGGGAGGTTTATATGCATCGTAGAACTGGTTTGTATGCACTCAGTGCACTCGAACAACTGGTTTATATGCACTGTCGCAGCAAAAAAAGCTTGTACGCATTCTGACATGCGTTTGTACGCGTCCGCCTGCGAGTCGGCACTGACTTGCGCGTCGGCACTCGCATGTGATTGACGGGCTGGCTGGTGGGTGGGTGGGTCACTAATTGGCTGGAGCTTCCAATAAGCTATTGGAAGCCATGAGCTTCCAATAGCGCCACCCTATATATATATATATATATATATATCAGTTCTTATAACTCTATTTGTTGACAACATTGACATGTACGGGAGTATGACATGACTTATGCGGCATGCAGTTTTGAAGCCATTGTAAACCAAGTCATTCATTCATTGGGTTATGAGTGGAAATATGATCCTGAAGACCCAATACTAACTACAAAAGGATATCAGGCAAAAGTGATTGTGACTAAGAGGGGAGAACCAACTCCAGCTAGAGTACCATTAACCGTTGTTAGTCGCCCCTATCGTCGTAGTAGTGAGGCAACGGAGAGTGCACTGTTCAATACTCTGGAGTACATAGATAGTATTCTTGGATTAAATATCGGTGATCTACACTTCACCAATTTCAAAGTGCGAGAGAGTCAAATCCCTATACCTCGCTTTGGGGATTAATTGGACAAGGTGTAATTAACTTTGCGATTGAGCATCAATTAGTTTATTGTAACACTTGTCGCAAACTCTTAGTTTGGATTGCATGAACCTATACTTTGTTGTATGGATTCATAATTATAATGTAATATACTATGTTATTGCTTATTATTTTGTAATATGTGATTATTTTGGGATATCTCACAGTAACCGATGTAATAAAGAAACTATAAAAGAAAAGAAAAGAAAAGAAAAGAAAACTAGGTGCGTAGAGCTGCTGGTCTCAAGCCTTCTTTAGTCCCGGTTGGGAGTACAGACCGGGACTAAAGGACCACTTCTAATACCGGTTGTCCAATCGGGACTAAAGGGGCGACCTTTAGTCCCGCTTGAGCAATCCAAGTTGGAAAACCGGGACAAAATGGGGTTTCCCAACCGGGATAAGAAGCCATTTCTCTACCAGTGTCTTCTGGGCCCATGTTGGCTCATTTTCTTCGCTTATATGCAAAGCACGTGTTGCAGGATTACTCTTGATAAAATTGTACATGTTCCATGTGAGCCTTCTAGAGCCAACGATGTAAGATGAGCAGTGACATAGCTGCATACTTGTTTAGATTATATATAATGGCTGGCCTGTACAGGTAAATGGCGAGATATAAATATGTCTTGGAGAGCGACATGGCACCACCTGCCCATCATGGCATCGTAAACAAATTAAATAATATAATTCTTAGCAACAGGGCAGCGTGAGAAAAAAAATTGCTTGGGAAGGTTGAATACCATAACAGCCGCTTACGTACGCAACTGATGTCAAGAAACCACAGTTCAAAGTTGACATGAATATAACACAACCTGCTAATGACCAGTTAAGGTTTAGTCAACCGAGGAGAATAACAACAATTCAAAGTTTCAAACTCATTCCACAATAGCAACTCAAAAGAAAAGAATGATGTAGTCGTGAGGTCGTGCTCTAGAAAAAAATGAATGACGTAAGCATAACAAGGACAACGCCCCAGCCTCCCTCTCCTCCATCCGGCGATGGCAGGCGGCACTAGTCCCTGGTGGCATTGACGGAGGAGGCGAGGATGTGTGCCTCGGTGGTGGGTTGTTCATGGCCCTAGCAGCGCGGACAGAGGTTGCAAGCTTCGGTGGTTGGCGATGAGCCTCGGTGCACGCGGTGCATCGACGTGCCCCTCCTCCCTCGGCTCCCTGCTCCTCCATCGACGGCCAGACAGGGAGGCGCACACAGTCATCCCCTCTTCCCCATGCCAAGCGGTGACAATGGCATGCAAAGGCCAGATCCGGCCCCGGAGAGGGCCAATCCGTCGATGACGAGGGCGGATACGACCCCTACAAAGGTGGATCCAGCGACAGCGAGGGTGGATATGGCCCTGGCGAGGGCAGATTCGCTGTAAACGATTGCAACGACGCACGAGGCTCCATCTCCTCCAAGCTTCCTAGGTTTTTTGTAAACGATTAACCGAGGTGGACATGCATCCTAATGTGTCCGCTTCAGTTAATCGAGTAACGGAGGTGGGCATAGAAGACCGCCGCACTTAAGTAATAGTTTCCTGTGTCCTTGTCGCCACTGCGGACATCTTTGCCCGCCACAGAAAATAAAAAAAACATCCGCCTCACAAAATATTTTTGCTGGGTATGATTCTGTCCTCAGTCGACCCACATTCCAACCCTCCATTCACTCTACGCGGTGGTATATTCTCCACTACAATGGTCGAGTATGGGTTGGTAACAACTTACCTTTGCGGAACCGTATCATTTCAGCACTCCATGACAACGCTTTGGGAGGTCACTCCCAGTTACTCATAGCCGCGTGAGAAAGCTATTCTGCTGGAAGGGTTTGAAACAATCTGTGAAGAAGTTTGTTGCTGATTGTACAGTCTGTCTCCAAGCTAAACCGGACCAAGCACGAGACCAAGCACGATATCCTAGAATCTTGTCCCCACTACCTTTTACTACGAATTGGCAAGTGGTGACAATGGATTTCATTAGTGGGCTCCCTACTTCAGGACCACCAAATTGCATCATGGTGGTAATCGATAAATTCAGCAAGTATGCACATTTTCTACCCCTCCACCATCCATTTTATGCGGCCACGGTTGCTCAGGTTTTATTTCATAATATTTACAAGTTGCACGGCCTGCCTACTCACATTGTGTCTTATCGCGATCCTATATTCACAAGTACCTTTTGGCGAGAGCTCTTTACTGCAGCTAAGTCTATACATTATCGATGAGTTCGGCCTATCACCCTCAGTCGAATGGGCAAACCGAAAGGGTTAGCCAATGCATGGAAACATACCTGCGGTGCTTCATCCACTCATGCCTGCGAACAGTGGATCAAGTGGCTCTCGCTTGCGGAGTTCTGGTACAACAAAAGTACCCACTCAACTCTAGGAAGATCTCCCTTCGCCAGGTACTCTTTGGTCATTCTCCTCGCCACTTTGGTATTACTGACCTAGATGTCCCTCATGTGACCAATGTGGAAGCTACTATGGCGGAGCACGCCACCATGATTGCGTCCATACGCCAGCACCTTCTCAAGGTGCAACAGCAAATGAAGTCCTAGGTTGACAAACGTCGTTCTGAGCTATCGCTCTCTATTGGTGACACAGTTTTCCTCAAGCTTCAACCTTACATTCAGTCCTCGCTGGCACCAAGGTCGTAGCATAAACTCTGCTTCAAGTATTTTGGTCCCTTCAAAATCAACGACAAGATTGGCACGACGGCGTACAAGCTCGAGCTCCCTTGTACCTCGACAATCCACCCGGTATTTCATGTTTCACTGCTTAAGCCCGCTCCTGCATGTGCACAACCGATCTCGGTCTCCTTGCCAGACCCGGAAGAAATGCTCCAGATTCCGGAGCGTGTGCTGCAGCCAAGGGTTCATCAACGTGGTTCTCGCGTCGTTCAACAACTCCTCATCAAATGGAGTGGCTTCGACGAGGATCTGGCTACCTAGGAGGACGTAGAAGCTCTTCAGCAGCGCTTTCCGGCTGCTTCGGCATGGGGACATGCCACTTGTGCCACTTCACAAGTGGGAAGATTGTCAGCATGCCTCACCCAGGGGAGCCATCTGCCATGAGGCCCACAAAGCCAAGCAGGAAGCGAGCAAGGAACGTGAGACTGGCTGGGCCTGTTCTGTTTGCAGTGAGAAGCCCAGCCGTGGATGATATAAGTAGAAGAGGGGGAAAGCTGGAAGGCAACTTTGATCAACCATTTTCATTATTGCATTACTCTGTATTACATTTTATTCTTGTAATAGAAGTAAACTACGCCGCCGTGAGTTCCGGCCACCGGTCATGTTCGTCGTCTTCTTTCTTGTTCCTGCTCGTCCGATTGCATCGAGTAGGTTAACAGCGAGGTCGTGGGTGTTCATCACCTCCGGGGCAGCCTCAGCAGAGAAGACCACCAGTGAGGGCACAGAGACGAAACGGAGCATCATGAGGGGTCCGTAGGTGCTTGACATCTCACGCTGCGCTCGGTGAGGCAGGTCGCTGAAGCGCGACAGGAGGAGGTGGTGCAGGCTGCCTATGAGCGGGAGCTGCGATGGCCCTGGTGGCAGGCGAAGAGCTGAAGATGGCTTGGTGGGTGCTGATGTGATGTAGCTCCAGATGAGCCTTAGAAGGAGGGCAAACAAAACGAATGCTACAACCATTTTTTGCCAGGAACGGGACAAGTTCGCAGGCAACTGCATGTCGACTGAATCTCTCAGGGAGCTAACATATATAGACTTGGTGTCATCAATCATTTTTCATTAATATATCTCCGCCGCGTCACCAGTGGACGGAGCTATTTGTTAAATTGGACAACAGATACAAGGGCGACACATTGAGCGAACTAATTTCTTTGGATTTCCATATACAACTGACATTTTCATCTAGATGTGCTACTGAGTTCAATATTCTATTGTGGCCAACGCCAACTACAATTCAAGTACATGACTCTTCCTTTTGCTTAAAACTTCAATATTTGACATCCGTAGCCATCAGTTAGTCTCAGTGGGAGTTTCATGGCATAGTTTCCAATGCATTAATTTTTTGGAAACAGTGCATAAGAGTTTATGGGGATGAAACTCTCTCTGCTCCCATGAAACTCTATCATCTCTCTCTTCATTAATATAATGCCACATCAGCATATTTAATGTGCATGAAACTCTCATTAAACACCATTAAGACTAGCCTCAGTTGAGTTTTTGTTGAGCCTGTTGATGATCAGCTTGTTTTTTAGTTATTTCTGGCGAGGTCTTTGCCTTTTTGGCATTCTCAAGGACAGCTCGGAGCCTTTTCTCTGACAAATGAGAATGGGCAGTGGTTCCAGGTGCCACAAAACTACAAAGTTTCATAACTTTTTGATATCTACAAACTTTCTTCTCATTTATTTTAGAGACAGCAGCAGGGTCGAACTCCATGAAAATTCTTGTCAACATGGTTATTGAACTAATATTAACATGTACATGAGCATGGGTCGAACTATTAAAGCAGAAAAAATTATACTAGTCCGGCCCCAGTAATCCGGCATACTCCGTATGCTGTGTAACACACACCATATGCCATAATACCTACCAAATGGGATAATGTATTGCGCAGGAAATTGACAATTTTATTTACAAACCAGAACGATATTGATGAGGAAGTACCAATAAACTCACACAGAGAAGCTCAATTTATCTCCTTTTGACAATAGTGCATCTCTACCTACTAGCACCAGTAAGACAGAACAAAAAATCCATATCATCACTACTCCAGTTCCCCTGATTAGCGCCTAGTTCAGTACATTGGGAAAAGTAAACAAACATTATGCCAAGCGCTCACCTTCCCGTTGCTAAATTACTAGCACAACACCATATACAATTCATGCCTTTGCCGTGCTACAAAAGATTGAACTTCCAGCTGAGGAAAAGCCAGCCATGTCAATCAAAATGGAGAGAGAGAGAGAAGTAATGACACAGAAAAGCGTGGAACGGCAAGCGCACCTCGAGGTCCTTGCTGTTGAGCGCCATGGACCGTGCCCGTGCTGCCATCCACCGCGGCACCACGCTCAAACACGGTGCCCGTCTTGGAGGGATTAGCGGAGGGACGCGGCTGGGCAGGACCCAGGGCCGTGCTTGGATGGGCTGCTGAGTCCAGGCGGGAGCCCGATGCAAATTAATAAAACAATTAATTCATATAATTTCTTGCTTTGAGATTTGTGCAAAAATTTTAATAAGGGAGTATCGGAGCAGTTGCCATGCTTAAATTATGTGATGATTTGGAGGCAATCAATTATATGTCTCCGTTTGAAAGTAGCAGATTTTAATATATTTTTTCTATTGTTGTAATCATTTGAACACCTTGATACTTGTCATGTTAGAGCCTATTATTCCCTTGCTCCAAACTATAAGTCACTCTGACTTTCTTGGTACATGATTTTGCTAATTATATATACATACTGTTATATGATATGATGTACCAAAAAAAGCCAAACGACTAAGAATTTAGAACAGAGGTAGTATATTACTCCATTTCCTAAATTCTGGCACTTTACGGGGACTGATCAGTTTGGGCAATTTCGGTACCATATATGTACCTTTTGTGGAGAGGTTCATCTTATTGTCTTCTTAAGTAGACTCAACAGATCTTTCTTATTTGCAGCTTCCATTTAACAATATCAGCACAACGTGCCGATTTGTCATATTTGAATAAGGTTTGGTCTCACACGAGTTTTGTTAGAGTTAGAACCACATCGACTTTCTTGAATATCCACCCTATGACTTCTTCGAAGGCTAAAATTTTCCTTTCATTTTGACATTTTTTGTGCATGCTTTGTGAATCCATCCTAGGAGTGGATGGGCTTCGACACTTTTTGGTAGATTGGTATCTTATGTGATATGCAACAAATCCACTAAATGCCACAAAATTGATTTTTGGGGTGCGGTAGCCAGTCGTATCATTTCGTGATGCAAAGGTCGAGGTGGATGAGGCAGCCCCTCTGCAAATGGATTTTAGTTGCCTTTGTAAATTCTTTTCACAGCAGTGATTTTTTTCTGGGTGTAAAGCTTTTATTTATTTTTTAAAAAAAGAGGAAAACCTCGACTTTTACTGAAAGCCATCATGTCTATTACACAAAATGAAAAGCTAGGGATACCAGCATACAATCCAAGTCATACTTCCTCTCCCTCACCGAAGACAAAAGAAAATGAAAGCAGTAAGGCATACATGCCCACTCAAATTTCAACTACTAAAGACAGCTGTGTTGTAGTCGCTTGGAAATTCTTCAGGCCCTCCAATGCCACCGTCTTCAGGTTCTGAAAGGTGCTTTCATCCTTCTCATCCAGCGCCACGCTCCAAGTCTGCATATGTGATATAGCATGGTAGACAACATCAGTAGGAGCCTTTGGCATTATCTTGGAGATCGCCATCTTGTTCCTGGACAGCCACAGAGCCCAAGTAATCCCTGCAAGAATGAAGATGACTATTTTGTTTGACAGGTTAACTTCTCCCCTAAGCCAAGTTTGGCAAAAATCGTCCAAGGATCTAGGATAAGATGCCAGATTAACACTCCCATCACAAAACTCCAAATGAATTTAGCCATGGGGCATTCAAAGAAAACTTGATCTACTGTTTCTACCATACCACAAAGGCAACAGTTTATCTCCCCTTTCCAATTTCTCCTCACAAGATTATGGGCAGTTTGAATATTATCATTTATCATTTGCCACAAAAAGACTTTGATTTTTAAGGGAATTTTACTCTTCCGAGATATATCCGGCAACTCTACAAGATGCACCTCTATCGGACGAAATCTGTAGAGTGATTTAGTAGAATACATCTTCTTGTTTTCTAACTCCCAAACCATCCTATCAGCCTTGTTGTCTGTAAGTGTAATATCTTTTAGCTCATCCAGTAGACCCAGCCATTCCTCATATTCCTGAACTGTTAGGGATCTCTTAAACTCAACATACCATGAGTTATTCTCCCTGCAATCACTGACATAAGCATAAGGATCCCTTACTAGCTTATATAGATTCTTATGATAGATTTTCAAAGGAACTGGTTTGGCCCAACAGTCCTCCCAGAATCTACAGTGCTTCCCATCTCCAACCTGGAATGCAGATCCCCAATCAATGAGATGTTTCACACTGTGTAGCCCTTTCCAAAATTGAGACCCACAAGCTCCACTTGAGGCAAAGAACCCATTGGAGTCTAGATATTTAGCCTTAATGATTCTGAACCACAGACTCTTTGGTTCCTGGAAAAGTTTCCAAATACATTTCACAATTAAACATTCATTCATCCTCTTGGTGTTAATAATTCCCGAGACCTTCCTGGTCTTTTGGCCTACTTATAATCTCTCAACTGGCCATATGATACTTAAACCTATCTTCAGCTCCTCGCGAGAAAAATTTGGCTCGATAGAGTCAAATTCTTTATGGATCCCATCCTTTAGGTAGAATCCCATGCAATACATTGAAATGCTCCCCAAACAGGTATTAGTAAGCAGCTGCCTCCCTCCATAGGTCATGTGCTTGCCCCTCCAAGGGTCCAGCCTTTTCCTAACTTTCTGAGCCAAAGGTCTAAAAATCTCCATGTTTAGGTGTTTGAAGCTTACAGGAATACCAAGATAAGTCATAGGAAAAGAGCCTAAGGCACAGTTTAGCATATTTGCCAATCTTTCCTTTTCTCCCTGAAGCATTCCAAAAACATACACCTCACTTTTATGGAAATTGATTTTGAGACCTGACAGCCACTCAAAACAATACAGTATTAGCTTCAGATTCCTAATGTATTTCTCCTCTGGTTCAATCATGATGACAGTGTCATCAGCATACTTGTATATGTGAGATGCCTCCTCGGATTAAATCATTCAGCACTCCTTTCAAGTGACCTCCCTCAATCCCTTTTTGGAGCAAAACTCCCAAAGCATGAGCCACTAAATTGAATAACAAAAGGAATAAAGCTTTTATTTATTTCTGAAATATGTTTAATATGATAACCTCCCATTCATCTCAGTGATCTTGTTGTATTATTGTAGTATGGATGTCATAAACAATGATGTCTGGCTCTCATTAGCTATTGATCTAATAATTGGAGTAATCACCAAGGCTGAATAGTTAGAAGTATGCCAGCTCCATTCCAGTATATACGACAGACTTCCTCCCCTGTGGCTATTAATGGTTCTATCCAACATACATTTCTCACTAAGGTATCCATGCAATGATCCAAGATAAATATACGAATTTGGGAAGCATGTTCATAATAAGTCTAAGGTCATTTTTTCAAGTGATGGCTTTCGGAAATTGGTACAGGCCTGGTGTTTAGTTTATGGAGGCAATAGTTGGGAAAGAGATCTATGTCACATATGCCCCCAACACATTATTGGGTTATTGGGTTCATGAGAGATGCGCTATATTAGGAAAGATGAGGAGCATCCTTAGTCCCATGATTCAAGAAGTTGAGGTAATAATGTTCATATTTGTGATGGTTGGGATGAAATCAATTATACTCCTCAGTGTGGAAGTAGCAGATTTTAATATATTTTTCCTTGGTTGACTCATTTGAAGACCTGGATACTTGTCATGTTATAATCTACATGATTTTGCTAAGTATATATACGTATTATTACACAATATGACTCTATTTCCTAGCTGGGGTGATCACCATTAGAAAGTCACTACTACAGAAATCTTTTGTGAGGCAGACATGTTTTATTTTCCATGGCGGCCAAAAAAGTCCGCCGTAGTGGCAAGGACACAAGAAACTATTACTTAAGTGTGGCGGTCACCTATGCCCGCCTCCGTTAATCGATTAACCGAAGTTCGGATGTCCACCTCGGTGTTGATATTGGTTATGCACACATGAGAATCAAAGAAAAATAATCCGATATCGGTGAGAACTTCACCCAGGAGATATTTCCAAAGTATCATATTTTTATCTGCAAGGAGAAAACATGTGATGACTAACCAAGTCGATGCCTAACCATTGAGCTGCAAGCAAGGCATAGTGATATAATGGATACAATGAAGACTACTATGGCACCTAGTTCTAACCTATGGCAATCTAAGAGCCTACTATTCTAATGAGGACGTACTGAAAGAAAAGATACTACAAAGGATGCTGAAACCTAGCACACAAATCCTACCAAACCTACTGACGGGAGGATGATACAAAGGATCAACGAGGTTTTGACCCCCATGATCTGTGACTGATCCTGATAGATGGGGGATATCTACAAGTACCCAGGCCCAAGTCTCTACTCCCGACGCGAAGAGAATAAAGTAATAACAATGTACTCACTTGTTTTAGAAGTTGAATTATTGAAGACTTGATCTTGCAGGTACAAACTGGAGAGAAGACACCGACAGGCCAGGCTTTCTCCAACTCAACCCTCCGCTCTATCTCTCTCAATCTAAAAGAAGAACTCTAATGTCACATAGAGACTAGCTATAAAGCTAATATCTCTTGAATGCTAGGCTCTAGAGAGGGGAATCATTCAAGGGACCCCACTTAGTTGATCCTGACTAGAAATAATGAATTAGGATTTCAAGGGATGCCTCCTCTAAGGGCCAGGAGGATTGCTTCATAGTTGTTTCCGATGAATGTCAGTCGTTGGATCAAACCAACTTAAATGGACGATTAATATTGATCTTCAAAGGTGGTGGAGGGTCGATCTGTGAGGCAGAGCCTCATTTGCTGCTAAGCTAGGGAGGCCGCCATAGGGGAATGGCGGTCACCCCCCTTCCGTGGTGGTTCCTCCCCCTGTTTGATCCGGAACTTTCTCATACTTTATCTCTTTGTAAACCTGACATGTGGGCCTTCCTTGGTTCTTTTCAGCTATCACCCTACAGAAATAGACATTCACCAAAACTTATTGAATTTTATCAGTAAAACCTTATATTTAAGTGGCAATTATGTTTAGGTACTTTTCCATATTTCATTGATGGTTAAAATTGACACTTATCTACAGATTCTTACCCTTTGATCATTCCTGAACAAACATAATCTTAGTAATGTATCAGGAGTTGCTACAATGCTTTCATGCCTCAAAAGTATGGATTAGAATGAACTACTTTGACTTTCAAACTTACCCATATTACCTTCGACCATGGGGCTTTTAGCTGTCACTTGGTTCTTGAGCATTTGAAAGACAGAACGGTTAAATCGAGCACCATGTTTCTAAACTTTTGATCAACTATTATTCTAAATTTTTGCAATATTTTCAAATAAAACTCAAAGATTACTTTGTATGACCCTCTCAAGTCTCTCATATGTGGTATTTATGGATCCTTACCAAGGCATAAAGGGTGCATGCCTTCTCTCTCCTATCAAGATATATGGTATTTTTGGCACAAGGCAAAATAACATTATGCCCTCTCTCACCCTACAACTAATAGGCTTATGTGGAGGTCATAAGTGGGGAGACAACTCATACGCACTTGCTAGTATATTGCATAGTTAAACCATGGATCCATAGGAATGAGTCATACAGTCAATCATGATGTGCATGTGTGTGGACCTATAAATGTAGTGGATGTATGGTGGGATATAGTGGTAGGTGTAAGTGGCTATGAGGGGGTAGATGATGGTAATGGTGGAAGCCTAATTATACTTTTGCTCCTTCAATAAAAACATACCTCTCTTTTGAACTTGAAGACCTTGGGGAGAACTTGGGTCGCTCAAGAGAGTTTTTTTTTTTGCTGTGTCATTTTTCCTCTTTTTTTATGTCTCTCTTCTTTTCTTTTTTCGGAGCACCCATGCCTCTTTTCGGATATATTGATGAGTGGTAGCAATAGGAATATTTGTGTCTTTATTGGATAGTAGGGGTGAAATGGATGGAAAACATATTTTTGATGCTCATTCTGAGTGTAGGAGTAGATAAATTTTTTGGGCTGGATCTAGAAGGAAAACATGTGGATGTGTACTTCCAGGGTAGAAGCACTATATATGGGTGGAGTGTACGTGATCTTGACTTTAACCGCATGACTAATTCCTAATTGTTGACACAACTTGACCATACTCAATACTCACAAGCAGTAAATATATGTGAATGTTTTCGTAGTCTAACAAGCATGTATATATGGCCATGGTAGGAATTCAAGCTATCATTATACAAGAACTCATCATGCGACATTTTTTTTTTTTTTCAAAAGATAAATTCTCTAGAACTCTAATATCTCTAGGAACAAGATAAACAACAGCTCAAACTTTTCCATATCATACCTAGACTAAGATCAAGCATTCGTCACAAGTTGCAGGTTTATAGAAAATCTTAGATCAAAACAACTATGTCCAAAACTCGGGAGTTCGAGGTTAAAAACTAGGTACTTAAAAGGAATTATGGCAGAGCAACTAATCATCATTTCCATGTAAGAGGTCATTCAAAGAGTTCTTTTTTATTAAGAACAAAAGCAAGCAAACTAGACACTCATTTTTTTATTTTGTTTCTATAATTTTTGAATATCATTATTACTAATTAAGAAAACTAATAAAGAATAAGGAAAAATTGTGGGAAGAAAATACTTAGCTTGATACATGGGGGTGCTCTCCCCAAGCTGGATGTTGACGTAGTCATTTGATCTTTCAATGTAGTAGACTGGTAGTGAAGATGTACTTCCTATGGTGGAGCATCGATTGTTGAGGATCATTGAGACAATACTCCGCTAGTGGATAGAACATCCACTTTCTTGTTAGCTCTTCTTACCCCTTCAAATCCCTGAAATTCAAATAGACAACAAAACTTGTGGAATAGATTAAGCATTAGTGGTTGGCCACTTCAGCTTTAATTGTCCAAAGTTTTTGAAATTGTTCATGATTCCTCAGAATCCTCTTCTCAATATTTATATTTTTATATTTTTATATTTTCTATTATGCAAAGGAAGTCTCATAAGATGAATGCATATTTATTTTTATTTTAATGCCAACATAGTAAATATTCCTATGGGTTTTTACGCACCACAAAATTATTCATATGGGGCTTATAATTTATGATGCAGCAAAGCAAACAAATACTTTTATCTTCTTTTCTAATGCAATGCTTAATGTAGAAAAAGTAAATATCCTAAAGGGAAAATGATTATGCAAATGCAAGAAAGTAACTATGTAGAATGGAAAACTGCAATGCTGAAAAGATAAATATGGATAACTACCGATTTTTCCTATCGGCAAGGGTTCAGTGTTTTAGGTCCTCTGAACAAGACCTCTTACCATGTTCATTCTGTAGTGTTCATTCTGTAGGTGCATCATGTGGTCCCAAGGTACAGACCTTGATAGCTTGCACATCTTGAGATGGTGTCACCCATATTCATTGCTCTTCCAGCAGTTTTAAGTGAAGTACTAGTTGTGAAATCTAGCAACATCTTTCTTAGTGTGCATCTTCATAGGTCTAGAATCTTCAGTTGTAGAATTTGGGAGTTGACCAAATCCTCCATGGTTTTGTTTAAAGTGTGTCCTATTCATAGAGATAAGGGAGATATTAAGTGCATGGCCTCTGTTGGTGGAAAAACACCAACAGAACCAAAACTATATTCATTCTTCTCTTACCTTAGGCACAACAGACAAGATAAGGTAAAGATCAAGTGCATGAGCCTTCTCGTACCTGCCAGAGATTAGAAAAGTATACAAAGCCCCTTTATCTCTATGTAAACCTGACATGTGGGCCTTTCTTCGTTATTTTCACACCCTGCAGAAACTGACATTCACCAAAACTCATGGAATTCTATCAGTAAACCCCCTATATCTAAGTGGTAGTTTTGTTTAGGTCCCATTTCATGTTTCATTGATGGTTAAAATTGATGCTTATCTACCATCAACACTCAGTTAATCTTTTAAGAAACCCTTAGGAAACTTGGAGGACAGACAGCCATGTGCGTCGTTGTCCAACTCATATCTGTCCTCACCGGGGCCATATCTGCCCCTGTCGTCACTGGACACGCCTTCGCTATGGATGTATCCGCCCTCACCGTCATCAGATCGGCCCTCACCGGGGCCGGATCTGGCGTCCACATCGCCACCGTCACCGCCTGGCATGGGGAAGAGGGGAGGACTGTGCGCGCCTCCCTGCCTGGTCATCGATGGAGGAGCAGGGAGCGGAGGAAGGAGGGGCATGTCTGATACACCGCACACATCAAGGCTCATCACCGACCACCGAAGCTCGTCACATCCGTCTACACCACCAGGCCCACGAACCCACCACCGAGGCACGCATCCTCGCCTCCTTTGTCCAACGCCACCAGGAATGAGCGCGCCTACCATCGCTGAATGGAGGAGAGGGAGGCTGGGCGTTGCGAGGGAGAGGAGATGGAGGCTGGTGTACTGGAAAGGAGTGGGGTGCCGTGGGGAGGGAGAGGGAGCTGGGGGATGAAGCATTGTGGGGAGTCGAGTGGGCTAATGAGGGAGCAGGGTGAAAAGAAATGAGTGTTGGAAACCCTATCTTTCTAAATTTATACGGTATTAACCGTGGCGGGCATATTGAGGTGCCCGCCTCGGCAAATAATTTTTTCGGAGGCGGGCAATAGTACCTGCTCGGTAAATAAAAAATGTCCGCCATTGATAATCACCGCATTAATTGTGACATGCAAAAAATTATATCTGCGTCGGTTAAGTTTTAGGGGTCTCTTGCAAAATCATTTGTGTAATATTGAGCTCGGTTCCATATATGTGCTTTACATGGAGAGGGTTATCTCTTCGTCTTTTTGAGTAGACTCGACAAATCATTCTCATTTGCAGCTTCCAATAAACAATGTCAGTACGACATGTCCATTTGTGTTTTGGCCTCACATGACTTTGGTCCATGTATGTCAATGTTATGTTTATATCATTCTTTTTTCTAGGTCACGACCTCACGACTACATCATTCTTTTCTTTTCAATTGTTAAGTGTGGAATGAGTTTGAAACTTTGAATTGTTGTTATTCCTCGGTTGACTAAACCATAACTGGTCGTTACGAGTTGTATTATATTCATGTTAACTTTGAACGCTGGTTTCTTGACATCAGTTACATACGTATACGGCTGCTATGGTAGTCACCTTCCCAAGCAATTTTTTTCTCATGCTGGCAGGTTACTATGAATTATACTATTTAACTTGTTTACCATATTATAATGAGCAGGTGGTGCCTTGTCGCTCTCCAAGACATATTTATATCTAAGATGAGCAGTGGCATAGTTGCATACGTTGCGGTTTAGTCAAGGCACCACATCCTGCCCATCATGGCGGCATAAACAAAATATTAAATAACATAATTCTTAGTAACAGGGCAGAGCGAGAAAAAAATTGCTTCACAAGGTTGACTACCGTAACAGCCGTGTACGTATGTAAGTGATGTCACGAAACCATCGTTCAAAGTTGACATGAATTTAATACAACTACTAGTCAACCGAGGAATAACAGCAATTCAAAGTTTTAAACTCATACCACATTTGCAATTGAAAAGAAAACAATGACGTAGTCATGAGGTCGTGCTCCAGAAAGAAATGGATGATTGAAGGCTAACATTGACATACATGGGCCAAAGTCATGTGAGGCAAAAACTTGTTCAAATCCGATGAAAATGTGGTACTGACATTGATTTTTGGAAGTTGCAAATGAGAATTATTTGTTGAGTCTACTTAAGAAGACGAAGAGATGAACCTCTCCATTTAAAGCACATATATGGTACCGACCTCACTACTACACAAATGATTTTGCAAGACACCTCCTAAAACTTAGCCGATGTAGATGCAATTGTTTTGCCCGTCCCAGTTAATGCGGTGATTATCAATGGCGGACATTTTTTATTTACCGAGCCGGCACAATTGCCCACCTCAGAAAATTGATTTGCCGAGGCGGGCACCTCATATGCCCGTCAAATGGTTAATATCATACCTATTAACCATGGTTGGCATATAAAAGTGTCTGCCTATCTTGGGAGGCAACCTATAAGACCCGCCACAAAAAAGACATAGGCTCAACCATCCTTGAGTGAGGCCCAATAGTTGTATTAGGTATAAATTTAGAAATTTAGGGTTTCCAACACTCATTTCTTTTCAACCCGCCACCCTCATTAGCCGGCCACTTGACTCCCCATGGCGCTCCACCCCCAGCTCCTTCTCCCTTCCCACGCACCCACTCTCTCCCAGTGCACCGTCCTCCATCTCCTCTCCTTCACAACGCCCCAGCCTCCCTGTCCTCCATCAGGCGATGGTAGGAAGCTCTCGTCCCTTGTGGCATGGACAGAGGAGGCAAGGATGTGTGCCTCAATGGTGGGTTTGTGGCCCCGACGGCGCAAACAGAGGTGGGGAGCTTCGGTGATCGGTGATGAGCTTCAGTGCACGTGGTGTGTCCGACATGCCCCTCATCCCTTCCATGCTCCTCCCTAGATGGCCGGACAGGGAGGTGCATGCAGTCCTCCCCTCTTTCCCATGCCAGGCGACGGCGGTGGTGATGCGGAGGCCCGATTCGGCCTCGGTGAGGGCCGTTCTGGTCATGGCGAGGGCAGATAAGGCCTTTGCGAATTCAGATCCGGCGATAACGAGGATGGATATGGCCCCAGTGAGGGAGAATTCGCCATAGACGATGGAGGCGGAGCACGTGGCTCCCTTTGCTCTAAGCTTCCTAGTTTTTTAAATGATCAACCGAGGTGGACCTTCTAACGTGCCCGCTTCATTTAATCGATTGACGGAGGCGGGCATAGGCGATTGCCGCACTTAAGTAATAGTTTCTAATGTCCTTGCCGCCGCCGCAGACGTCTTTGCCCACAATGAAAAATATTAATAGTGACTTGCCCATGGTGATCTGCCCCAGCTAGGAAACAGCGTGATATAGTCCCTCCGTTCTAAAATCTAAGTCATTTTGACCTCTTTGGGGCATCATATTATATATTAACATGTATATATATACTCACTAAAATCATGTACGAAAAAGCCAAAGTGACTCATAATTTGGAAGAGGATAGTAGGTTCTAACATTACGAGTATCCAAGTCTTCAAATGATTACAACCAAGAAAAATATATTAAAATATGCTACTTCCACACTGAGGAATATAACTGATTTCATCCTAATCATCATCACAAAATATAAGCATTATTACCTCAACTTCTTGAATCATGGTAGTAAGGATATGCTCCTCATCTTTCCTATTTTATAGCGCATATCTCATGAACCCAAGTACACAACAACCCAATAATGTGTTGGGGGTATCAATGACATAGATCTCTTTCCCACCTATTGGCTCCATAAACTACAGAGAGGCCTAGTACCAATTTCTGAAAGCCATCACTTGAAAGAATGACCGGAGACTTTTTATGAACATGCTTCCCAAATTTGTATATTGATCTTGGATCATTGCGTGGATACCCTTAGTTAGAAATGCATGTTGGATAGAACCATTAATAGCCACAGGCGGAGGCAAATCTGTCGCATACTGGATCGCAGCAGGCATATTTCTTGCTGTTACATCCTTGGTGATTACTCCAATTATTATCAGAACAATATAGCTAAGGGCACGTACAGCGCGTCGTTTTATCCCATCTTTATACGATGTATTTTGCAGAAAACTCCCTCCCGGACGGAGAGACGGGCAGGGCCGTCGTCTCGCGAGGAGACGAGCATGGCTCGTGCTCCAAGATCCCGTCGCCGGCTCAAAGACGCGCTGTACGACCACGTTGTCTCCTTCGTCCGCACTGGATCCAATTTAGTTTGTTTCCTTCGCGCCAATCTGTTCTGCCTCTGCTTCATCCTCGTGGTGGACGCGGACGGAGTCTGCCTCATCCTCGCCGGTGGCCGGGCAAGGCGTGCCGGTGGATTCCGTGGATCCCGTCGGCGGCGGCGGCGTGCAGGTCATCAAGGGCCATGCTCGTGCCTCTGTGGGACGAGGGCTGCCCCAGTCCCTCCACGCAGATTTGCTCCAGTTTGTTGCCGGCGGCCAGGATATCTTATTAAGTCCTGACAGAAGAAACGATGCAGAAACTGATAGATCAGGAAAACATCAAAAGTGTTGTTTAGATACTCCTGCTTCTGCTTGGTGCATGCGCATGTCATGACCATCCAACTCTTCAGAAAAACACAGTTCTCTGAATGTTCAGTCAATTAAATTCAATGACAGTGTGCTGCCAGTTTGGTCAAGCAGTGTGAAAATGAATCACGGTGTGAACTCCTTCTTTATTCAGATTGTGTGAACAAGCATGATAGTGTGAAAATGAAGTACCGGTGCCCACTACAAAAGAGAGGTGGCGTAGGAGCCACTCTCACCACTTTCATTTTCTATCTCTACTCAAAATGTCGCATGATGAGCCAGACCCACCAGACCTCATCGACGAATTTCAAGATCCTGATGACTTTGATCCTATGGAGGTGTACACTGTTGAAGACTTCATGGAAGAAGATGCAATCTTTGAAGAATGTTTAAGCAAGATTGGAGAGGAACTGAAGGCCGAAATTGATGGAGAAGCGTCAACTGCAGTTCGCCGCCGCCGGCTGAGTCGACCAAAGAGGTACATACCAAGGAGTCGAGAAGCAGGTCATGATGATCTTGTCGCTAATTATTTTTCAGAAAATCCAATCTATACCGATGAGATGTTCCGTAGGAGATTTCGGATGAATAGGCCATTGTTCCAACGTATCGTGCGCACACTCGGTGATTGGTCTCCTTATTTCACCCAAAGAGTAGATGCAGTTGGTAGGAATAGTCTTTCACCACTTCAAAAGTGTACTGCGGCTATCAGAATGCTTGCTTACGGAACCTCGGCTGATCAGCTTGATGAGGTGTTAAAGATTGCCGCAAGCACTTGTTTGGAGATTTTGGGAAAATTTGCAGAAGGTGTGATTGAATGTTTTGGTGAAGAATATCTACGCCCTCCAAGAAGTGATGAACTAGAAAAAATCTTACAAGAAAATGAGGCTCGTGGTTTTCCAGGAATGTTGGGAAGCATTGATTGTATGCATTGGGCATGGAAGAATTGTCCGAAAGGTTGGGCAGGCATGTTCACTCGTGGTGACAAAGGCGTTCCAACTATGATCCTTGAAGCAGTGGCAACTCGTGATCTTCGTATATGGCATGCTTTCTTTGGTAGTGCCGGCTCTCGAACGACATCAACGTTCTAAACAAGTCACCACTATTCATTCAAGCAATAAAAGGAGAAGCTCCGGCGGTACACTATACTGTAAACGGAACACAGTATGACATGGGTTACTATCTTGGTGATAAAATATATCCAGAATGGGCAGTATTCGTGAAGACAAGTGACGGCACCTCAGTCACCGGAAGACAAATTATTTGCATCGATGCAAGAAGGGGCGAGAAAAGATGTCGAGTGCGCATTTGGTGTGCTCCAATCACGCTTTCATATTGTTAATCGACCAGCAAGGTTATGGAAGCAGGAGGATGTTATCAACATAATGCAAGCTTGCGTTATCCTTCACAATATGATAGTGGAAGATGAGAAGTATAAGGATTCAATTAGAGAAGTCTTGGATTTGAATGAGAATCCAAGTGCGACGATAGTGCTGCCACCTGAAGTGGGTACAAGTGAAAACCCTAATCCATGCTTCGCAGATGTGCTTCGTAGAAATTCTGCTATCAAAGCTCGGCCGACACATAGGAAATTGAAGAAGGATCTAATCGAGCACATATGGCAACGCTATGGAAACAAACAAAATTAGACAAAAGATGAGGTAATTATATATAATAATTTGGTATGTATTTTTACTTATTAATCTAGCTTAGTGTTTTACGTAAAGGCTGAATGTTTTGATATGTGAACTGAATATCTATGTTTTCTTTCTCTAAACACTACTAGCGAGGAGATTGAAGATTGTCGGTTACCGCCGAGGAGATTGAAGATTGTTGTCGAGAAGACTGAATGATACCTTCTTCTAAGTTACAAGATGATCACAAGTATTTGTTATGAGTAATTTCAGTTGCTAGTTTCAGATATCGAACCTTGTTATCGTGGGCTTGTGACTTGTCGTATTTAATTTATGAGGAAGAAGATATATATGTGCTACATTTGATTTGTGAAATATATTATATTACATTATATATAATATTATTTTGTAGGACTTGTTTTGTATCATCGAGCAACACCATAGCATATAGAATTAGTATTCATAATTGATCATGGCTACTCGGGAGCATTAAATAACTTATAGACAACTAAATAAACAACATTGTCTGTGGGTTGTATGAGATATCTATTTAGCTGTCTGTATCGCGGATTCCAAAAACTTACAGACACATCCCTGTTTGTGGGTTGTACATGCCCTAATGAGAGCCAGACAACACCTGACATCCATACTGCAATAGTACAGCAAGAACACCAAGATGAATGGGTGGTTATCTTATTAAACATATTTCAGCAATAAATGAAGGCTTTACATGCAGAAAAATCATTGCTATGAAAAGAATTTACAAAGGGAACTAAAGTTCCTTTTGCAGAGGGGCTGCCTCATGCACCTCGACCTTTGCGTTAGGAAATCATAAACTTCTAGATGCGACTGGCTACCGTCCCCAGAAATTAATTTTGTGAGATTTAGTGGGTATCTCGCAAATAACATAAGATACCAATTTACCAAAAAGTGTCGAAGCCCATCCACTCCTAGAATGGATTCACAAAGCATGCACAAAAAATGTCAAAAGGAAAATTTTGTCTTTGATGAAGTCATATGGTGGATATTCAAGAAAGTTGATGTGCTTCTAACTAACAAAAAACAAATTTAGAGTGGATAATAACTCCATTTAAAATTGTACTTATTCCATTTGAGCCTTCTAGAGAAAAATGACAGTCAGAAGAGCAGTGTTGTAGTTGCATATTTTTTAGATTGTATATAATGGTTGGCCTCTAGATGTAGATGCATGGCAAGGTCTTCGCAAGAGCCAGCGAGCGAGAGAGAGAGAGATGCGAGGTTAAGGTTTGTCTTAGATTGTATATGGTTGACTACCATAGCAGCCATATACGCATGTAACCGATGTGAACGACCTTATGTTAGTGGAAACTAACTAGGGCGTAGGAGACAAGGCACCGGGAAAAGCGGAGCGGCGATCAGGCGATTTGGTGGGTTCCGGCGGGTTCCGCCGTCCACTCCCTCCTGCCGGACGTCGCCGTTCGCCGGATCCGGTGTGCGGTCGTACGCTGGCACTGGGAGTCGGCCAGGGACCGGAATTTGCAGAAGATACGGAGCGACGATACGCCGGCCAATCCGAGGTGAACCACCCTCGGATCTGCTGTCGCACTGGAGTCAGATCAACGTGGTTTTCAGCGCCGGTTACCTCCACGCCGGCACATGAATTGAAGGCCTTCTCCATCATTTGAGGTGGCTTCGTTTTCCTCCGTTCTTGCCTCTTGTTTTTTCAGTGTTTTTTCTTCCTTGTGTGCAGGTGGACATGGTGATGCTGTGAAGCTGGGCAAGCTGCAATTCTGTCCAGCAGATGCCGGCCAAGGGAGGGATGGGAAGAATCAAAAGGCTGACTCTTGCACCATGCTGGCATCGAAGGCAGGAGACGGAGGAATCCGAGGAAGACGAACAGGCCAAGGAACGAAGGATGGAGGAGGGTCGAGCGGAGCTGTTCAGGATGGTGGAATCGGTGGCCGAGGCTAGCAGGCGCGCTAAGCCGGTACACGCGGTGCGAGAGGAATCAAAGGTGATCGCTTCTAAATTCTGGGCTCAACCCGGTGATCATGACGACTCCGACGATGAAGAGCAGGAACCTTTAACACCTTCGACACCACAGTTTATCCTGGAAGCTAAACAAGCTGGGTTCTCAATGGACCAGCTATACAAAGCTGAACATGTGCTGAACTCGTCTAATTGTTCGTCGGAGGATCGTCGATTGCCAAATTTGATTCTGTCTACCATGGTTGAAAGGAAACTCGTGGGAGTGCCATGGCAGGGGCCTCTACCTAAACCTCGAGTCTCTCCACCGAGGACTTTAGGTGACGCCTAGCCAAAGCTACTACCGAAATCGAGTCCTAACCATGGTCTTTCGTGGTCCGGGAGTTCGCCGGGGCAGCCGAGCAAGGGGCATATTTCAAAAAGTTTGAGCAACCGGGATTTCAGCAAGTTGTGCCGGACTTTCCTCCTCTTACCGAAAGTCACACGATCGTCCATACGGATGTGAGTCGTGCACGCGGTGAGGAGAAAACGGATCCAACTCTTGGCCTGGGAAACTCGGATCGTATTACACTTGGTCAAGGGGCTTTGTTCAGGCCCACCAAGGGTCTTTCTTCCCTTTTCCGTCGCACCGGAACCAGGGCAATCTCACGCAAAATACCACCCAAAACACCGCAGCCGCCACAAACCTCACCGACGCATCCACGCTCCTTCGCGGAAGCTGTCCGTGAAGGATCTATGGAGTCGCAGGGATCCGGTGCTGGTGATGGCGATCACGGTGGAGGTAGAGGGGGAGGATTCAACCCCGGATTCAACCCTGGATTTCAGCCGGGTTTCGGCGGAAGAGGAGGACGCAACCATGGCTACCAGCCACGTGCGCGTGGTGGCTATGGAGGAGGAAGGGGTCATGCCGGTCATCCTGACTATGGCTCCTATGGAGGGTACCAATCTGGCTACCACGGTCACGGGTATAACCGTGGACGCTGGCCGTATGGAGGAGGATATGGAGGCGGGGGTTACGGTGGAAATCGTGGTCGGGGGAATGGGGGTTTTGGTGGACAGCGGCAGGATCCGCCACCACACCCTAACCCCAGCCAGGGTTCCCAGCCACCGCAACAGCAGAAAAGAGCGGAGGCGTCGGGAGGACAGCAGGGCGGCCAAACACTTGGCCGGGCAGCCCCTGTACTCCAGCAACAGGGGGCTGCAGGCGGCCAACCAACCCAGCAGCAAGCTGGTGGAGGCCATCAGGCCGCCATGGCTGCCCAGCCTCTGGAACCGGCGCTCCAAGTCCAAGCTGATGACCCCCCAAATCCACATCAACAGCGGGAAGGCAAGCAAGTCAACACAGAGGTATCCAAAAACACAGTCCCACCAAATGAAAATGAAAATATGATTGTTGATGTTCCAGAGCCATCTAAGGGTCCAAAGAAAAATAAAGGCAAACCTTTCTGTTTCCGGTGCTATAAGAAAGGGCATACTTCGACTGAGTGTACTGCTGTACTGACTTGTGATATATGTTGTGATGATCATATTGTTAAAAACTGCCCCAATGTGAAAAAGACTAGTATTTCTGCTCTCCCGTATGGCTATGCAGTTGAGGGTCTTGGTTTCTATTATATCCCTGTGTTCAATGAGAAACCCAAAGAAAAAGTGGAAGAAAAATTGGGGGTGGTACGTGTTTTGGAGGGCTCTATTACTGCTGAAATTTTAGCAGTGGAGCTTGAAAAACTACTACCAGAAAAGTTATTGCCTGGGAAGCATAAATGGGAAATTGAGGAGAAGGGAAAAGATTCCTTTACCACTTATTTTCCATCAGCTGACTGGCTTGACACAGTGATAGATTGGGGGCCTATGACCACAAAAACTGTTAAAGGGAAAATACAATTTGAGAAGAACACGTGTGTAGATATGAAATTGAGAAGAAATGGGTACAGTTCAAGGGACTACCTAAGGAATTTAGGGAATTCCCAATTATTTGGGCAATTGCCTCTATCCTTGGTGTACCTAGATCTGTTGACATTAAGTTCACTAAAGCCTTTGGGAGAGCAAGGCTGAAAGTAGCGGTACTCAACTCCAGTTTAATTCCAGATTTGGTGGATGTGGTTATTGGAGATTATGTTTACGTGCTACGATTTGGTGTGGAGCAGGAGATGTCAGATAGTGAGCCAGTCCTTATAGATTTGGACTCTACCTTTGAGGATGAGGAGCCTCAAGGTGGAGATTCCGAACCTAATGGGGCCGACCTAATGGCACTCCCAAAGGCTGCGGGTGAAAAGCCAATGGATATTGATAAAAACAAGGAGACACAATCCAATAGTAATGGTAAACAAAATGCGGGCACAAAACCAGTAATTATGATGACTCCAGAAGTTAATGGCCGGTGGCGAGGCCAAGTTGTTAAACCCTATTGATGACTCGGAAAGATCAACAAAGTTAAAGAACAAAAAGGTGGACCGTGTCGCCGGGTAGATCAAGCAAGAGGAATGCTTGCTGCTTCTGACCAGGATTCACTGGAGAAGGCAGCAAAATTAAAGGCGCGCCAAAATCTGGAACTTTCTTCAGGAAAAGGTAACAAAGCAAAAATTAGTTCTTTTGTTTCCAGAGATGATACTTTCTTGTGCAATTCTTCTAAATGTTTAGGAATTTCTTTAGGAGAAACTGAAATGGATGTCCATAATTCTTTAGAACTGTTAAGACAAGTAGAGAGTCAAAGATTAATGGATAGTAATTTTAAACTGGAACATGATATTAAATTAGAAGAAGATGTTTCCACAATTTGCTCGAATGATGAGGGTGTTGATTTAGAAGCTTTAAATTTTATTTGTGCCGATATTGAGGAGGACCTGGGCGATGGGGGGTGTAACCCAAAGGGTTCACATACCCCTTTATCCCATCAGAAGGCCTCAAAATATGGCGCAAGTACCAAAAAGAAGAAAAAGAAAAGTCATAATAGAAGGTTTTCAAGATGAAAGGAATTTTTTGGAATTGTAATGGGTTCGCGGATAACAAGAAGTATAGGTTCTTATCAGATTTAACGAAAGAAAGAAACTTAGACTTCATTGCCTTATCGGAAACTGGTAGAGCTAATTTCCCGCAATCTACCTTGAATAACATCTGCGCTGGCAGAGATTTTCTTTGGCATTGCATGGCTCCAAGGGGCAGATCCGGTGGCATGATTCTAGGTGTTCATTTGTTAAATCTGGATATAGGGGAAATTGAGGAAGGGGATTTTTTCATCCGTTTTAAGCTTAGGCACAAAGAACACGATTTCAAATTTAATTTGATTTCTGTTTATGGTCCAGCACAGTCGGAACATAAGGCACAGTTTCTATCAGAGGTGGTACGTGTATGCTCTAAAGAATCCTTACCTATTGTTATAGGTGGAGACTTTAACATTATACGACGACCGGATGAGAAAAATAATGATAATTTTAATGATAGGTGGCCTTTTATGTTCAATGCTGTGATTGACTCCCTTAATTTGAGGGAGTTAGAAATGTCAGGTAGAAAGTTTACTTGGGCTAATCGATTACGAAACCAAACTTTTGAAAAATTAGACAGAATTCTTGTTTGCACAGACTTCGAGTCAAAATTCCCGCATACCACTGTACACGCTTTGAACAGGGAAATTTTTGATCACACCCCTCTACTATTATCTACAAATAATCCTTCATCAGCTTATCATTCTCAATTCAAGTTTGAATTAGGATGGTTCTTGTGAGAGATGGATTTTGTGAGATGGTCGCGATGTGTGGCGAATACCTTGGTCAATGGCTCACCAATAGAGAGATGGCAAGCTAAAATTAGAAGGCTTCGCCAACACCTTAGAGGATGGGCAAAGAATGTGAGTGGTGCATATAAAATAGAAAAGACAATCATTCTGAATAAGTTGGATGAGTTGGACAAAAAAGCAGAGATCACCTTACTTACTCAGGATGAAGTAAATTTTAAACATGTGCTTAACGAGAAATTAGCGAGCTTTTAAGGGAGGAGGAATTAAAATGGTACCAAAGGGCAAATGTTAAACATTTACTAGAAGGGGATGCAAACACAAAGTATTATCATTTGCTGGCTAATGGTAGACATCGTAAAACTCATATTTTTCAGTTGGAAGATGGAAGTAATATAATAACTGGTGATGCTCAGCTTAAAGAGCATATCACTACTTATTATAAAAATTTGTTCGGACCCTCAGAGCCATCTACCTATGTGATGGATGAGGCACAAACGGAGGATATTCCTCAGGTCTCCCAGCTAGAAAATGAGTTTTTGATAGCCCCGTTTACGCAAGACGAGGTAAAGGCTGCAATTTTCCAAATGGAACATAATAAGGCGCCTGGGCCGGATGGTTTCCCTCCAGAGTTTTATCAGGTATTTTGGAATGTAATTCGAGAAGACCTGATGGCTCTGTTCTCAGATTTCCATGAGGGAAACTTACCCCTAAATCGCCTTAATTTTGGAACTTTAATCTTGTTACCAAAAAAGAAAGATGCGAAAGTCATTCAAGATGGACCAATATGTCTACCGAATGTGTCTTTCAAAATCTTTACAAAAGTTGCAACTAACGGGCTTACTACCATAGCACGAGAAAATAATCGACCGACTCCGGACGGCTTTTTTTGCCGAAGAAATATCATGGAAGGTGCGGTTATCCTCCATGAGACAGTTCATGAGCTGCACTCTAAAAAAGAAAGATGGAGTCATTTTAAAAATAGATTTCGAAAAGGCATACGATAAAGTTAAATGGAGTTTTCTCGCAACAAACATTGAGAATGAAAGGTTTCTCGGACAAATGGTGCCAATGGGTTCGATGTTTCACGAAGGGGAGATGTAAACATTAAGGTGAACGATCAATTGGGAAATTACTTCCAAACAAAAAAAGGGCTAAGGCAAGGTGACCCACCGTCGCCTATACTATTTAACATAGTAGTCGACATGCTGGCCATCCTTATTGCTAGGGCCAAAGAGGAGGGTCAAATCGAAGGGGTTATTCCTAATTTATTAGACAATGGTTTGTCTATCTTACAATATGCGGATGATACGGTGATTTTCATGAGTCATGACGTTCTAAAGGCGTAAATATGAAGTTTTTACTCGGTACCTTTGAACAAGTGTCGGGCTTGAAAATAAATTTTCACAAAAGTAAAATTTTTTGCATCGGCAAGGCAAAAGATCATGAAGATTTCTATTCGCAATTGTTTGGTTGTGTCATAGGAAAATTCCCCTTTCGCTATTTAGGCCTCCCATGAATACTAGGAAGTTAAACAACAAAGATTGGAAAATGATTGAGGAAAGGATAGAAAAAAGGTTAAGTGGTTGGAAAGGAAAGATGCTCTCGGTAGGGGACGATTGGTGTTAATAAACTCGGTGCTTTCTAGCTTACCGATGTTTATGATGTCATTCTTTGAAATACCTAGAGGTGTCTCGTGGAGGTATAAACTCCATATACCCTCACGGCCTAGTTTGGGCCGACACGCTATCACCCGGCCGGCCCATCAAGCTTCAAGACCGATCGGCTCGGCCGGGTCGGACAAATTTAAAACAGGCAAGAATATCGAAGATCGACATGGAGGACAAGACCTAGCCGAGATAGGAAACTTTGGACTTGTAAAGTATATAAACTTAGTACCGAGATAGGCTAGTTCCGACTTGTAACCTTGCTCCCCGTGATATATAAGGAGAGCAAGGACCCCCGTGCGGAGGACGAATGCGGCATAACGCACGATTCATACATCCACATCATAATCGAAACAGAGAGGGACTAGGGTTTTACGCATCCTTGCGGCCCGAACTGGGTAAACCTCGTGTGATTGCTCCCCGTTTACGTCTTGCTCGCAATCTCGTGCGCCTTCCGCCAATCCATTACCGGTCAGGGCATACCCCTGGTCGGACTATCGCCGATATTTCGTCGACAGTGGCGCGCTAGGTAGGGGGCGCGCACCGAGATTTCACGTCGATCAAGATGGTTTCTTTCCCGGCTTCCATGACCTTCAAAGGCCGGCCTCACCTTCAACTTCGGAACGTTCACTGGACTTCCAACTCAAAGAATCGCTACTACAACTCTCACGCCTCCGGCTATCACGCCGACAATGGCACCAACAATGGTGGCTGCGCCAAACCATATCCAACTCATCCCGGTGACCACCATTGCAGTCCCAACCAATCCACCACTGATAGTTGACGGCACGGCGTCAACACCTCCGACCGGTCCTAACCAAAGGAGGCATGTCAGCAATACGGATCTACTCCGTTTGATCCATCAACAAGACATGAGGTTGATCGAAACCCATGCCAACTTTGAGTCGCTCCGACGACGCGTCGCGTCGAAGCGATCTACAAACCGCGCGACAACAACGAATTCCTAATCCATCGAACACGAGGACAAAACAACCGTAGAGTCACTTTTGGGCGCTCCGAACGGACACGTTTGCGCCGGTGAATCTACAACGTCACATTCCAACAAATCCTCGTGGCAACCGTACACAAACCAGATGGCGGAAGAAACTCACAGCAGCTCCGACCACGGCCAACCATCGTTCGTAGTGGTCGGAGAGGCCGGTCGAGCAATATACGGCGAGAGAATCTTAGCCGATATTCAAGATCGAGAGAGAGGACTTCACAACAAGCCTCACGGAACAACGCGATCCGAGCTCGAGACGACACAAACTACCCGACACGATGTACCTAGTCGGAGTTACGCATCAACGGTACTGGCGCGAAACGCCCGTCGCAACGAACGACGGCGACGCCGCCGGCGAAATTCGACGATCCGGTCGGAACCCACCAATCTGCGCCTACTACTGCGAACGCAGCAAGAACATCCCCACAAACAACACATCTAACGCCCGGTTGTTCGCGAACGCACCGAGCTAGCCGCTGCCCTTCGTTGTGATGAACAACGGAGGGAAAGGCGACGGCAAGAGATATTGGCTGCCATGGCAACATCAAACGCAACGGAGCAAAGAGCGAGAACGGCCACGAGCACGATCAACTCGGTCTCCCTCAATGACAAGCGCATCCGCACACAGGGGCCGGGGGCACTTGCGGACCGACACCAAGACGTAGAAAGAAACGGAGGGAAGAGCGCCAAAAACACATGGTAGCAACCGAGAGAGAATCGCCGCGGTTTCGGCATAAGCCCATTAAGGGATGGCACGGGGATTCACCTAACATGGATGAGCCTCGTTGTTGTAACCCATACAAACGACCACTTGCATACAAACGTGCTCGGAGTCCTCCCCCGGCCGAACGGTTCCATCCGTCCAAACAAACCGCAATGGTTTTATCACTCCCTTCTTGGACAATTTGCGGAGACTCGAGAACCAAACTGGAGGCTCCCCGGTCCAACTCCTCCCGAGCATAGGATACCGCCGCACACCGAGCACATATTCCCTAATCCAATAAACCCGGCTAACCTTCGGCGCATCGAACGGTTCGATCACCGGGCGCAAAACATTAGAAGGCATGTTTATCAAACGGTGAGTGGTACGAAGTAGTACAAAAAAAGCCGGTTTGAGAAGAACTCAAGCTCCTTAGATTCTTTTACGGATGTGCCTTTTCCAAAAAAGGACAATCTCAATATTACTCGGAACGGGATAAGTATATCCGACCACGCCAGACACAGAGATGATCAAGCCCTAGATGATGACGACCTACTGCTCTGTACCAAAGAAGACCCAGTCATGATTCACGACTTGGAAGAAGGAGAAGCAGAGCCAGAAAACTAAAAAGAATGAGAGATACGTCCTCCTCTCTTATCAGCACAAGTTTTCTTTTTAGGCGATTTCCCTTTCAAGGTTTAAGTTAGCGTCAGTCGTACACATCGTTGTAGGTCATTCTAATGACAAAAAAGCAATCTAATGTGTACTATTTTATAATGAGAAATCAAGTTCTTCGTGTCAAACACTTGAGCACATGAGTTTTTCTTGTCATTCAAAGGAAAATCATCCCTCAGATCTGACGGGTTACGACATTCTCTAAACAGAGGATTCCAAATCCTAAAACAACATCCTACGGCATAAACATGACAAAGTCATAAAACAGGATCAAAATAAAGAGATAAATAAAAGGAACCTCGAAGGATTCCGGCACAAGATACATCTCAAAAGATCCAATTCTTTCATTAAAAATATAAAAATTTTTACAAACGGGGACTGATTGCATTTAAAGCAATCTAGTCATCCCCGAAAAGCTTGCCGACCACGAGGTCGACGAGTCGCGGCGACGACGGCCTCCCGCCGCCCGGTGAACTCGACGGCGCCGCCCTCCATGGCGTCATGCGCCACCACCGACAGCTCCATGCCACGGACATCAACGCCTGAGATGGCGTCGACGGTGGCATAAGTGGCGGAGGCACCATGACGAACGCCATGAACCGCCACCGCGGCCACTTGGCCGGGGATCGCCGCCAGCCGCGCGATGACATCGCCGCCCTGGGCGTTCACCGCATCCGCCGCCGCATGAGCGGCCTCCTGCAGCTGCTCCAGCTGCTCCGTCAGCTCTGCAAATACAGAGTAAAAAAAAATTCAAAATGCCAAGACGAGAACAACTCAGGGCATATGAACAACGGAGAACTCAGTACTTACCGCCGACCCTGATGTCGGCAGCCTCGCGCTGCCGAAGCAGCGTGTCCACCTGGACCTTGCGGGCCAGCCTCTCGTCCGCCGCCTCATTGACGGCGGCGTTAGCATCGGCGTCGAAGTCGGTGTTGACACTTCTAACACCACTCACGCTAAGTTGTCATCCCTAACATGGCGCCAGAAGTGTTGGTATAGAAACTTGCTCCTCTAATCAAGAAAAATATGGGATCCGCAAGCGAACGGATAATACACCATTGTAGCATTTTACCGGGAAGTATTCCGGTATCGTTATTTATATTTAGCTCAAAGGAAAGAACTACGGACTTAAACTATGAGATGAACTTGCTAAACACGACTACTTATGAGTGATTGATTTCACGTCACATACTTTGGCGAGAGGGGTAAACCATGATAAATAAGGGATTATAAAGTAATAAGCTCGGGTATAATCACACGAGATTAGATATAGACTACTCACAAAGGTAGGTTGACATCGATTAGTACAAGAAATATAAATCCTATGTAGGTTCTAATCTACTAAGTCATTCATCTACTCCAACTCTACACTATCATATACAAGACAAAAAGACTTTTCATCTATGTATAAGGATCATTGCTATAACAAGCCAAGACATAGCAGACTTACTACGCAACTTTGGTTCTGCTAGACCTACCAACGGGGGATGGAATACGAGGACTCAACGGAACCGTCACTTCCGCGATCTACCACACGACCCGGCCAATAGGGTGCATTTGCGGGTAAACGGCATCTAAGCACCATGCTTACATGAAATCTACCACCTAACCCCCCTAAAGAGAGCTAAGCGCTTTGCAAACATATACATAAACTTATTACCAATCATAACCATATCAAATGTAGAACTAGAATAAACTAGGAACATAATAAATAGAAACATAATGATATTTAGAATAAAGTCACAAGAATAGATACAAGATAATACCAATTCTGATGATGAAGATCCAGAATTCCGAGCACAGGCGCCCGATTCTTCCTCTATCTAGTCTAAACCTATGTAGAACTTGAAGATCTAGAGTATCTATTCTAATTCTCTGGTGGAGATCTCTCTCTAAACCCTAGCTTTGCTGATGGCTACCTCTGAATAATGAATTCTTGAATGAATTCTCTTCCAGCCAGGGGCCAGGGGCTCTGAATATATAGTCCCCTAGGATACACCACAGCCATCGGATCAAACCGACCTAAACGGACGATAATTATTCATCCTCAAAGGCGGTGGAGGCAGGATCCGCGAGCCTCCACCTGATTGGTGGAGGTGGGGAGTCGGCCGACCCAAGGAGGGAGTCGGCCGACCCACCACAATGCCAGGTGGGTCCCCGCTTCCAGGGTTTGCCTTCTGGAGTCTTCTAGAATATACAATTTTACCCGTTCGGTCTTTATCTCTATGTAATCATGACATGTGGGCCTCCTTGGATGTTTTCCCCGATAATCCCCTGCGAAAACACATATTCACCAAAACTTGTGGAATCTGTCGGTTTAAACCCTAAGTCTATGGTGGTGAACATTATACCCCTCTTTCTCTCTCTCGGTTGACATATAAAATTGATCATTAACAACCGTCAACAAACTCCCCCAAGCTTGCCCTTTGCTCGTCCCGAGCAAATAGCTACGAAGATGGATCGGGAGTTGCTTTGCAATGCTTTCATGCTTAACAAACACACATGCTCTAAACAAGAATTCATCCCCGAGACTAGAGTGAACTATCATAACTCCCAAACTTACTCATGTTTCTTTCAACCATGGGGCTTTTACCTCCGCACTTGGATCTTGAGTAGTTGAAAGACAGAACAATTAAGTCAAGCACCGTTGTCTCATGCTCTGTTGTTCCACCTCTCGCGTCTGAGTTTTTACAAGATTTTCAATAAAACTCGAGTTCCTTAATACAACCCTTTCAAGTCTCTCAATATGTAGTATTTTTGGATCTCTCTAAGGCATTGAAAGGAGATATGCCTTTTCTCTTACTCTCGAATATGTAGTATTTGTGGTTCAAGGCATTTATAGATGAGCCTTCACTCTTTCTCTCTCACCCTATTCTAATAAAGGTTTATATGGAGCTCATAGGTGTGGAGAACTAATGCATTGGCATGATCGAACCATGGATCCGAAGGAACTCAACATACAACCAATCGGTATGTGCATGTGTGGTTTTATATGTGGATGATATATATAAAATAGAGAGAAATATTTGTGGGAGGAGAAGGGGTGCACAAAGGAATTATCAATGCTCGTTTATTTGGATGAAACTTGGAACTACTTCAACACTTGAATCTTCTTGGAACTTGAACTTGAAAACTTGACAAAGACTGGGCTCATAAAAATCTTTCTTTCTTTTTCTTTTCTCTTTTTTTTTTTTTTTTTTTTTTTACAATTCTTGCAGCCCAAAAAGAATAAAATACTTCTTGAATGGAACACTTCTCAATCTTGACAACTTCACATTGGGATAACAAAATGAAACACTTGGAGCATTGATTTTGGATAAATGGCTAGCAAAATGAACAGGGGAATATTTTTGGGTGTTCACTCTCGGTGTAAGAGTAGAACAATTTTAATGGATAATAATAGGTTTTTTGTGGTGCGTACTTCCAGGGTAGAAGTAGCGGGGATGCATGTGAGTGTGTGAAACCAAGATTTAGCCGTATGATGAGTTCATAAGGATACAACACAAATGACAAAGACGAGCCCTAAACAATGAGGAGGCTTCCTATTCTAATGATCAAGTTTGGTCATGTGGTAGGAATTTTAACTCTCTGTTATATAAGGAACTCATCATGAATCATTTATAATTTTCACAAACAAATCTCCGAGAATTTAGTGGCACTTTGGAACACAATGAACAAAGCAGCTCGGACTATTATCATATCATGCCCGTCAACTACCTAGACTTAGTTTAAGCATATGCTCCCACAGATTTCAGGTGTAGAGTAAATCCGGTTGTCAAACAAGTGTATCCAAATCTTGGGAGAACTCAAATTTAAAGCTAGGTACTTGCAAAGAATTTAGAGCGAGCAACTATTCATCATTTCCATCATGTAATCCTCAAGTCTACACAATTTTATTTATAACAAACTGAATTGAAAACAAACTTACACACTCTTTTTATTTGGTTTTCATCTTAATGCAAACTCGAAATGTAAACACACTTAAAGAAAGCAAACTTCTATTGGGTTTTTCAAATTTTTATTGTTTTTCTAGTTTTTTTTTTTTTTTTTTTTCAATACATAAAACAAACCAAAGAAAATAAACAAACTGAAAACAAACAAACTGAAACAAAAGGAAAGAAATACTTATCTTGATAATGGGGGTCCTCCCCCAAGCTAGCCTTGTGGCGGTGGTGGTGGATAGTGGATGTGCAACAGGTCCACCAAGCCATGCAACATGGAGGCAGCTTCTTCCTGGTTCTCTTGAATGGTGCCCAGTGTGTGGGTGGTGTTCGGTTCCACCGGAACCGGTCATTCCACCTCGATCATGGCGATTCGAGTGGCGGTGGTGTTGTCTTTGGAAGGCTACTTGTTCATCATAGTGCTGCTGGGTGAAAATGAAACTGGTGGCATCGGAGTGGCGGCGTGGCTCATAGTCATGGTGGGGTTCTTCTTCTTCATCGGTGGTACCAAAGGGGTCATAAGAGTATCTTGGTGGCTGTGAGGGTCCTGGCTCGGATGGTCCTGGCTCTGATGTTCCTGGGGTGTTGTATGGTGGGTAGTGACCATAGAATGGTTGATGTGGTTGGCTTTGTGGTGGGTACACCCATGAGTTTAGTGAGTGGTGCTGAGGTACATTCCACTCATTGAAACTGGCATGCGCTGGTTCTTCTCGGGCGGTTTCGGCACCACGCCAAACTGGTTCACGATTTCCTGTTACTCTCTCCGAGCGAACTCTTCGAGGTGCTCTCTCATTCACTGGTTCTGCCTGCAACTCAATATGATAGTTTTGCACATGATACAAAGCCGAGTTCCGGTTAGGTAACCGGATCGCAGATCACCATATTTTGCATAATAAACATCATTCACTTTCTTCAGTAAGTGACCTTGGCCAAAAGTATAGATGTCATAAAATTCTCTATGATGTTCAATGTACTCAAAAGTAGCTCCCTCTAATAATTTCAAGCTTGTGGCAATGCGGGTGATAAGCGAGCAAATGGCCACACTTCCTACTTTGTAACCAGGGACACTCATCCAATGGTTCACTAGGAGATGGACAGGAGACACTTTCTGTTTCTTGACAGCCGCGTATAGCAACTGCAAGTCGGCTACTCTGATCTTGCTTTCATCAAATCGTGGGAAAAAGGTGGCTCCTATCCAACGGTGCAAAAATCTAAGCGTAGGATGCTCTATGGCTGCGGTGCGTTGCGCTAAGTGGTACGGTACTCTAGAAATGCTGCTCCAAAACCTATGTGCATCAAAATCACCTAGTGCTGCATTTAAATCTATGAGGGTATCTTGAGGGAAACCTAGGAGGTCACTAAGGTTTCTCCAAGAAACAGAATATTCCAGAGCAAACATTCTAAAATAAACTCCATTGTCCGTGTATCGAAGGGTGCTAAGGAATTCTATGGTCAAGAGCCTAATCCCCTTCTCAGTGAGGTTTGCAAAGGAAGTCCAACCAACTAGTGGAAAAATTGTATCGAATTCTTGAGCCATACCATCGCTAGCGAAGTGTCGGATCGATGACGGTGTGTGGATGAAACGCTTGTTTTTGAGCTTCTTGTATACATCCTTCTCCCGAGTAGTTCTCGGGGCAAGATCGATGTTCTCATGAGAACTCTCGAGATGCCGGTGGTGGTGCAGTGCGCTGCAGTGCTTCGGTGCTTCGGTGGTGGGTCGACACTCATGTCGGAACCAGCCACCGAGTTCGCGAGAGGCACTTCTTGTCCCGATGTTCCGGATGGTTCCCGAGATCCCCTTGAAGACGCTCTTCATCCCGCAAGTTGCTCAAAACAAACAAACAAACACTAGGTGGAGAGAAGGATTAGCACAAGGTTAGTGGTTAGCCGTCCGTAGTCGGCGGTCCGGAGGTTAGTCGTTCTTCATGACAAAAAGCTCTAAACTTCAGGTCTTGATTTTGACAGAACCTCCCCTAAATTTTAAATTTTCTTTGTCCTATTTGGACAGCATCTCCACTAATTTTGTGATGATCTACTCAGCACTACACCTTCCCTTCACTTGCTACAAACTCTTGCTCACTCTTCTCACTTCTTCTCTCTTCCTACTCTTCTCCTCTCTCTCTCTCTCCGGGAAACTCGAAGTCGAGAGCGAGGGTTTGGCTAAAATTCTGGAATGTGGGTGGTGCATAGAAGCCATGGGAGGAGGCCTATTTATAGAGGAGGAGAGGGAGAGTCGGCCGACTCAATGGTGGGGTCGGCCGACCCACCATATTGGCCAATATGGCTGCCACTTCACATGCTATTGCGTGATCTTTCCTTCATCCGAAATTTTGGTCGGTTGAGTGGTTTTGGCGGTGGAAAAGAGAGGATAGTGGAGGTGAGTGGAAGTGGATGAAATTATGTGATTTGATGTATGTGGGGTGTAGTCTATGACATGTGGGACCCATGGTGAGGGACCCACCAAGCACTAAATGCTATGATAAAAATTATAAACAATGCAGAAATTTAAATGAAGGTAAACTAATTTAAATGCATGAAATGAAAATTTTTTGCCACCACGATAAAATATTTTCGACGGGTTGTCACACACCGTAAAATTATTTATATGGGGCGTAGAATTTTTATAATGCAATGCTAGAAATAAATATGCCTAAGAAAATTATACGAGATGCAATTTAAAATGTGGATAAATACCGAGTTACCTTCCGACGAGGATTCGGATTTTTAAAGTCCTCCGAATTGGACCTTCCAAAATATTTATTCTGCCGATGATCCCGAGAGATGCATCCTCTGTCTCTCGGTGGTTGTACTTGTACGATCTTCTTCTACCATCTTCGCGGATTTGTTGAGCTCTTGTTTCGACTTGAATGCGAATTTCTCTTCTTGCCCATTTATAGTGAACTTGATTTCTCCCTTCCCGACATCAATGTGTGCATTGGCGGTGCTCAAGAAGGGTCTTCCAAGTATAAGTGACACCTTTGAGTCGGATGCATATCCGGTACTACAAAGTCTACCGGCACGAAGAATTCTCTTATCTTGACCGGGATGTTTTCAGAATGCCCAACGGATAACGAACCGATTGGTCGGCTAGTTGTAGACACATTGATGTTGGCTCAAGTGCGGTGTGGTTGAGCTTGTAGTAGACTCTGCGGGCATCACACCGACACTTGCTCCAAGATCACGAGTGCATTATTGAAATGTTGATCTCCAATTGTGCGGTCGATAGTGGGACATCCTGGATCTTTTTTCTTTTCGGTAGTTGGTTGAGGATGGCCGCACTACATTCTTCGGTTAGCTTGATCACTTCATTGGATGGCGGTGGTCTCTTCTTGTTAAGAATATCTCGTATGTACTTGGCATAAGTGGGGACCTGTATGGCATCCGACAGAGGTATATTGACATATAACTTTTGAATTACCTCCACGAACTTACCAAACTGCTCATCATGCTTTGTGGTCCTCTCTTCCTCCTAGGGAATGGTAGGTAGTTTGTATCTCGAAATTGTTGTCTTGCTTCCCGATCTTGTACTTGGCTTCTTCGTATCGATTCTTGTGGTAATACTTCTAGCTCGGGTTGGAAGTCTTCTTCTTCGCCACCGGTGGTAGCACGGTTGGCCTTTTTGCTCCTTTTGGGTAGGGAGGATCTCTCGGTGGAACTCCCTCTTCTTGTAGTAATAGATCTCACCTCGGGGTTAGTGGCAACGAGGCAATGCAACGGCCAACTTGGCTATCTTTTCTTCTATCTTTTTATTGAACTCTAGTTGATCATTAATGGCGGAGGAGAAACTATCCATTTTAATACTTAAGTTTTCCAAGATTTTGTTATTAGCAAAACCTATCCTCCATAGATGAGTTGATCTTGGACTGTTGTAGAACCAACTCTCTTAAAGTAGGTTGCTTTGCATAATTACCCGATCGAGTACCTTGATTAATGGATGGTTGCACCCAATGTGGAACCTTTCTCATGATGGGACTTGAATTCGCTTATATGTTGCTTCAATTGCTCTTTGATCTTCTTTGTACTTGGCCCTCTGGTCAAGCCAATGGAGTAAGGTGTCCATCTTGGTTGATAATGCATTCACTTCTTCAATTGCTTCTTCACTCGGTGACAATCTTGAATGTTGTCTTGGGACCAGCTTTGATTATCTATCTTCTCCATGAGTCTTTTAGCTCTCCCAAGAGTGAGTGATAAGAATGATCCTTCAGGTTGCATCTAGGTGCTCACGCGTCTTCGGAGTTAATCCGTGATAGAAACCTTGCATGAGTAACCATTCTTCCATTCCATGATGGGGACAATCTTGGATATATCCTTGCAAACGCTCCCATGCTTCGACATGGTCTCCGTCTTCTCTCGTCGTTGGAAATTGGTAATCTTTCCTCTTAAGGCATTGGTTTTGCCTATTGGGAAGAATTTTGCTAGAAAGGCCTTGGAACACTTTGCCCATGTATTGATATCTTCTTTATTGGCATAGAACCACTTTGCCGCTCTTCCCACTAGTGAGAATGGAAAGAGGCGAAGAAGTATGAGGTCTTCTTTAACTCCATCTATGGCGATGGTGTTTCCAATCTCCATGAAGTCCTGTAGATGTGTACTTGCATCTTCATGTACCTTTCCACCGAATTGGATAGCTTGCACCATGTTGATGAGACTTGGCTTGAGCTCAAACTCCATATTATTGTGTATTGCTGGACCAGTGCGGATGTTCTCTATTGTTGGAGCAGAGAACTCCAGTAAGGTCTTCTCAGCCAACTTGATTGGTGACGAGCTTCCTTCTTGATTGAACCGACTCGATGATCGAGAGTTTTGAATGAATCGATTCAATCCTCGCTAATACCCCGTATAAAATATAGACAAAGAAAAACAACAGGGGTGAACCTCGCCAAAGTAGAGGTGACTAGTGACAATCACTCATTTTCTAAGTATCTCGCTAAGCAATTTTTCTCTAAAAGTTTATTCCGTTCCCCGGCAACGGCGCCAAAAATGCTTGTTGACACTTCTAACACCACTCACGCTAAGTTGTCATCCCTAACATGGCGCCGAAGTGTTGGTATAGAAACTGCTCCTCTAATCAAGAAAAATATGGGATCCGCAGCGAACGGATAATACACCATCGTAGCATTTTACCGGAAAGTATTCCGGTATCGTTTATTTATATTTAGCTCAAAGGAAAGAACTACGGACTTAAACTATGAGATGAACTTGCTAAACACGACTACTTATGAGTGATTGATTTCACTGTCACATACTTTGGCGAGAGGGGTAAACCATGATAGATAAGGGATTATAAAGTAATAAGCTCGGGGTATAATCACACGAGAGATTAGATATAGACTACTCACAAAGGTAGGTTGACATCGATTAGTGCAAGAAATATAAATCCTATGTAGGTTCTAATCTACTAAGTCATTCATCTACTCCAACTCTACACTATCATATACAAGCACAAAAGACTTTTCATCTATGTATAAGGATCATTGCTATAACAAGCCAAGACATAGCGGGACTTACTACGCAACTTTGGTTACGCTAGACCTACCAACGGGGGATGGAATACGAGGGACTCAACGGAACTGTCACTTCCGCGATCTACCACACGACCCGGCCAATAGGGTGCATTTGCGGGTAAACGGCATCTAAGCACCATGCTTACATGAAATCTACCACCTAACCCCCCGGGAAGAGAGCTAAGCGCTTTGCAAACATATACATAAACTTATTACCAATCATAACCATATCAAATGTAGAACTAGAATAAACTAGGAACATAATAAATAGAAACATAATGATATTTAGAATAAAGTCACAAGAATAGATACAAGATAATACCAATTCGATGATGAAGATCCGAATTCCGAGCACGAGCGCCCGATTCTTCCTCTATCTAGTCTAAACCTATGTAGAACTTGAAGATCTAGAGTATCTATTCTAATTCTCCGGTGGAGATCTCTCTCTAAACCCTAGCTTTGCTATGGCTACCTCGAATAATGAATTCTTGAATGAATTCTCTTCCGGCCCGAGGGGGCCGGGGGCTCAATATATAGTCCCCTAGGATACACCACAGCCATCGGATCAAACCGACCTAAACGGACGATAATTATTCATCCTCAAAGGCGGTGGAGGCGGGATCCGCGAGCCTCCACCGATTGGTGGAGGTGGGGAGTCGGCCGACCCAAGGAGGGAGTCGGCCGACCCACCACAATGCCGGGTGGGTCCCCGCTTCCGGGTTTGCCTTCTGGAGTCTTCTAGAATATACAATTTTACCCGTTCGGTCTTTCTCTCTATGTAATCATGACATGTGGGCCTCCTTGGATGTTTTCCCGATAATCCCCGCGAAAACACATATTCACCAAAACTTGTGGAATCTGTCGGTTTAAACCCTAAGTCTATGGTGGTGAACAGATTATACCCCTCTTTCTCTCTCTGGTTGACATATAAAATTGATCATTAACAACCGTCAACAGCGGCCCGCTGCTTCTCCGCCTCCAACTCCTCCTGGGTGGAGGAGAGCGCCTTCAGGAACAGGTCGGCGTTCGCCTCCGCCTGCCCCAGTTGCTTGGTGGCCTCGGAATAGAGATCCCGGACGTGCTCCAGCTCCGCCCTACAGCGGTCGAGCGCAGACGCCAGGGAGTTCGCTGAAACACTGCTCAGCGAACGCGGCGTGGAGACACTGACGGCCACCGCCGCCTCTTCCGCCGCCGCCTCCTCCGCCGCGACGGGAGCCGCCTGCTCCGCTGCAGCAATGGCAGCTCCGGCCTCCACGACCGGAGCCACCTGCTCGGGGGCCGCAGCCTCCGGCACATCCCGCGGCTCCTCCGCCGCCCTCCTCGCCGCCTCGGCGGCGCCCGCGGCGGAGGTGCCTGCCGCACATCCAATGGTCAGGAGCGTGTACCTACATTGTGAACGAAAAATAGCGGTTACACCAAGAGAAGAAAACCCCAAGATTAATCAAGGAAAACTCCAATCCAAGCTCACCTCCTCCACGGCCTCACCTCCCGAGGGGAGTTCACCGACTCCTCCTCCCCCGCCGGGCGCTTACCGTGACGGCGATCCATCTAGGAGGTGGCGGCGCGAGTATGGGATCTAAAACCCTAAGTTTACGGAAGCAGATGGACAAGGACAAGAATAGAGAATGCGCTGCGTGTACAGAACTCGCAGTGCAGGCCCCGATTTATAGAAGAGCTCGGAGGAATCGAGAAGGCAACCGATGAGATCGTGGGTAATCAAACCCCCACGGCCCTCTCGTTCCCCGAGAGCACGAAGCGACGAAAACCGCTCCACTAAAGCAATAAGCATTTATACGTTTCCCCCGCCTCGGGAACCCCCCGCACGCTCGCTGACTCAGGTCATCAGAAGGTGAAACGATTGTGCCACTGACACAACGGACCCACTACACCAGGAAGACATTGACTCGACCAGAGTCTGAAAACTGTACCCGAGATTTGACGTGACAACCCGGTCGCTGATGTACGGTTGCATCAGCAACCGAATATTTTCGCCCCGCACGCGATCATGACGCGGCACGACGATTGAAAGATAAGTATCTCACGTCCTTAATAAATTTTTTATTCATCCCCTCCATTTCAAAAGACCACACTTTAGAAAAACCAGTTTTCACAAATTTCTTGCCTCAAACACGAAGCAAACCGGGAATGCACCATGTCTGCGGTCCCACTCGCTACGTGTTAACAGCATCACGCTCAAACAACACAGAGTGATCCAGCGGTCGCTCCCAAAGGAAAAGGGCTCCAAACATTCCGGCACCGCGGTGTTTGTTTAGGATCATCTAATCCCTAAGGCCTGGTCGGCTCTTGAATGAGAAAGAGACTAGTGTTGCTGGCAATTTTTTCTTCCAAACTTATAATAAGCATGACCTACCCTTCTGCATAACAGAATTTTACACACCATATCACTATTCTTTCAGGAACAAAGGCATGATCAAAGCCCGCCACGGAAAGACGGTGGTTCACAGCAAAATACAGATAAGTGCTCTATTAACCTAACATACATGCCTTCACCGATCTTTTTTCACAAAAGATTTCTTTACACGAACTACTTCAAAGTACGTTCGAAAGACTCTTTACAAAGTTAAAAACACCTTTTTTCTTTGTATCAAATGGTCAAGTACGTCACCCCTCCAACAGAAAACAATCAGCGTGCACTGTCTCTGATCAACCCCGCTACGTTTTCACAGCTCCAACGCTATACAACACAGGGGTGTCAGCGGTCGCCTCCAATGGAAATTGGGCCCTAAGTGATTCGGCAAACGCGCTATTCACTATAGGTCACCTACACACCTGCGGACTGATTAACTAAGGAGAGGCGATTACTAAAAACCATTCTCAAACAACACATCTTGATACAACTCTATGTCATAGATTATATCAAATCACATCAAATCAAACATTCACTCATACCAAATTTTCTCTTTGCGGCAACAACTCGAAGAACTGATTCACAAGTTACGGTATAGTACGGTATAGCATCAACAATTCAACCCACACAATCCGACAGCTGAGCTGGGATTTTTTTGCCAATGATACCGGTTATTCTGGCACACAAATAGCTAAGCTATTTCATGGGTTTAGATTCAAAACCATGGTCTCACAGCCACGCTGGGGACTGAGTTAAGTAGCAAAGCTATCTTAACTTAATCATGACAAAGTCATGGCATGGTTCAAACCGACCAGCCCAAATGAAATTTGGCCTGCTCGGTCTCACTCAAAGAGTGGTCGGAAACACATAAAGCACGATATAATGATCAGTTGTCTTCCTTTTTTAGACCCTGACATAACGTGTTCCACCTCATCTCAGGCTCGGGGACTACGTGGGCCCACGTCACCTGAGAGGTGACATGGGCTAGACCTTTCTTTTAGAGCTTGCTGCAATATATACTATCTTACAGCAACCTCGGGGACTACGTGGGCCCACGTCATTTGCATGACTCGGCCTGATCCTTTCTCTTTACAAAAAGTTTAGTTTCAAAACTAAGCTAGGGCAACGACCAATCACGACAGATACCATGTGATGGCAGGCATCACACTCTAACGAGGGCCCACGTCTCCAGATTTGGGACCCTTTCAAAATTCTTTTTTCTTTTCAGGAGCATCATAAATCTTTCGGTCAAAGCCGAAAACGTCAACCAAGTGTAAGCAAAGTGTGGTCGGAAGCATTAGACGATCCTCCAGCCCTGCTCGGACCACATGTCGAACATGTGTTCGACCACCCTTTCTCACTCAACCAAGCAAGACGGTGTTTTTTCCCTCAAGATCCATGATGCTCGGGGACTAGCTGTGGAGGTATAAACTCCATATACCCTCACGGCCTAGTTTGGGCCGACACGCTATCGCCGGGCCGGCCCATCAAGCTTCAAGACCGATCGGCTCAGGCTGGTCGGACAGCCTAAAAACAGGCAAGAATATCGAAGACCGACAAGGAGGACAAGACCTAGGCGAGATAGGAAAGTTTAGAGTTGTAAAGTATATAAACTTAGTACCCGATAGGCTAGTTCCGACTTGTAACCTTGCTCCCGCGATATATAAGGAGAGCAAGGACCCCGTGCGAGAGGGGAGAATCTGGCATAACGCACAGACTCATACATCCACATCATAATCGAAACAGAGAGCAGGACTAGGGTTTTACGCATCTCGTGTGATTGCTCCCTGTTTACGTCTTGCTCGCAATCTCGTGCGCCTTCCGCCAATCCATTACCGGTCAGGGCATACCCCTGGTCGGACTATCGCCGATATTTCGTCGACAGTGTCTTAGAGAAAATTGATATGTTTAGATCACGATTCTATTGGCAAAACGACCAACATAAGAAAAAATACAGGTTAGCTAGATGGGAAGCGTTGTGTCAACCAAAAGATCGGGGAGGTTTGGGAATACAAAACTTGGATATTCGAATAAATGTTTGTTAAGCAAATGGTTGTTTAAACTGTTAAATGAGGATGGAATGTGGCAAGAATTGATAAGAAACAAGTACATAAAAGATAAGACTCTAGGGAGTTGTGTTAAGAAACCAACAGATTCACACTTTTGGAAAGGCTTAATGAACATTAGAGAGTCTTTTATGGAACTTGGCTCCTTTAGGATAAATGATGGGTCCCAAACCAGGTTCTGGTTTGATACTTGGTTGGGAAATAAGCCTCTTAAAGACAAATTTCCTTCGTTGTTTAATATAGTCGAGAGGAAAACAGGATTCGGTTGCACAAGTACTTAGGAGTGACCCCTTTAATATTTCTTTCGAAGGAATTTAGTAGGGGCAAACCTTAGTGCCTGGCATAGAATTATTGCATCTGTACGGGATATTAACGGGTCGGAGGAAAGGGATGTCTTTGTGGGGCTTAAATGCATCGGGATCCTATACGGTCAAATCCATGTATCTTTGCGTTGATTAACAATGGAGTTAGAGTGTCACAAGATATTTGGCGGATCAAAATACCAGTGAAAATTAAAATATTTCTCTGGTACTTAAAAAAAGGAGTGGTTCTAACTAAGGACAATTTACTTAGATGTCATTGGGTAGGTGACAAATACTGTAGTTTTTGCCATCAGCCTGAAACAATAGACCATCTCTTTTTTGATTGTGCTTATGCCAAATTCTTATGGCGTGCTATACATATACTTTTTGGTTTACCCCCTCCAATACATATGGCTGATCTATTCTTTAGATGGTCAAAAATTGGACAGAAAAAGTATAATTCATTGTTATTAACTGCAGCTGCGGCACTATTTTGGGCAATTTGGTTAACCAGGAACGAAGTGGTTTTTGATAAATGTAGACCAAAAACTTTCTTGCAGGTACTCTTCAGGGGAACGCACTGGCTGCGACAATGGGCAAGCCTGCAACGGCATGATGACCAGCGGGAACAACTTATTCAAGTTGGACAATTCCTAGAAACATCGGCGTTGCAATTCTTTAGTTCCAATGGATGGTTATCCTCAAGACATATTGGTCATGTTTAGTCTTAAAACTGTATTTCGTTTCGGTTTCCCAGCGGTGGTTTGCATAAGTGTTGTGCAGCCGGTGTTTGTGCTGTTGGCAAACTTTGTAATAATTGGGCGTGATTCTATCTTCTGATAGAAGAAGCCGGGTATACATTATCCATTATCTAAAAAAAGTCAACCAAAAATAATATCACAGCTAATGGCCAATTAAGGTTTAGTCAACCAACAAATAACTATAATTCAAAGTTTCAAAATCGTTCCACATTAGCAATTGACCAGTAAAGAATGATGGAATTGTGAAGTCGTATTCTAGTAAAAAAAATAATGATGTAAGGATAACATCGACATATATCAAACAAATCTCTTGTCAGACCAAACCTTGTTCAAATCCGACAAATGGGCACATCGTACTGACTTTTTTTTGAGGGAACATCGTACTGACGTTGTCAAATGGACGCTGCAAATAAGAAAGATATGTCGAGTCTACTTAACAAGACGATGAGATGAACCTCACGAAAGGTACATATATGTATGGTACTGAATTTGCCCAAAGTGACCAGTCCCCGGAAAATGCCAGAATCTCCTAATATACTACCTCCATTATAAATTCTATGTCGTCTTGAATGTTTTGGTACATCATATCATTTAACAGTATGCATATATATACTTAGCATAATCATTTACCAAGAAAGTCAAAGAGTCATAATTTGGAGAAGGGGAGTAGGCTATAACATGGCAAGTGTCATGGTGTTAGCAGCCATATACGCATGTAACCGATGTGAACTAAGGTTTAGTTAACCAAGAAATAATATCACAGCTAATGGCCAATTAAGGTTTAGTCAACCAACAAATAACTACAATTCAAAGTTTCAAAATCGTTCCACATTAGCAACTGTCAAGTAAAGAATGATGGAATTGCGAAGTCGTGTTCTAGTAAAAAAATAATGATGTAAGCATAACATCGACATATATCAAACAAATATCTTGTCAGACCAAACCTTGTTCAAATCCGACAAATGGGCACATCGTACTGACATTTTTTTTAGGGAATTTCGTACTGACGTTGTTAAATGGACGCTGCAAATAAGAAAGATCTGTCGAGTCTACTTAACAAGACGATGAGATGAACCTCACGAAAGGTACATATATGGTACTGAATTTGCCCAAAGTGACCAATCCCCGAAAAGTGCCAGAATCTCCTAATATACTACCTCCATTATAAATTTTATGTCGTCTTGACTTTTTTGGGTACATCATATCATTTAACAGTATGTATGTATATATACTTAGCATAATCATTTACCAAGAAAGTTAAAGAGTCATAATTTGGAGAAGGGGAGTAGGCTATAACATGGCAAGTGTCATGGTGTTCAAATGATTACAAACACAGAAAAAATATATTAAAATATGTTACAACCACACCGAGATGTATAATTGTTTTTTTGACAATGACAACGAGATGTATAATTGATTGCCTCTAAATCATCACATAATATAAGCATGGCAACTGCTCCGGTACTACCTTATTAAAGTCTTGCACGAATCTCAAAGCAAGTAATTAGAGGAATTAATTGTTTTATTATTTTGCATCTGGATCCTGCCTGGGCTCAGCAGCCCATCCATGCACGGCCTCGGGGCCAGCCCATCCGCGTCCCTTCATTGATTCCACCAAGACGGACGTCGCGAGCAGCCTGATGGCAGCCACCGTGTGCGAGCGTGGTGCTGCGGTACTCACATAAATGGGTTCACCCTAAACTCTAAACCCTAAAACCCTAAACCTAAACCCTAATCCCTAGACCCTGGTTTGTCGACTTTGACCCAGGTTCACGGGTTCATTTTCGTCCCGAAGTGTAAAAGTCTCTCACAAGTAGCGTACCACGACCTCGTACCTCGACCCCATTGACCCATAAACTTTGTGACTTGCGGCAAGTGCGGTCCATGGCGCTCAACAGCGAGGACCTAGAGGTGCGCTTGCAGTTCCCCGCTTTCTGTGTCATTATTTCTGTCTCTCTCACCATTTTGATAGACATAGTTGGCTTTTCCTCAGCTGGAAGATCAACCTTTAGAAGCACGACGAAGGCATGAATTGTATATGGTGTTGTGCTAGTAATTTAACAATGGGAAGGTGAGCGCTTGGCATAATATGTGCTTAAGAACTCAATTGGTGGCTACGGATCTCAAATATTGAAGTTTTAAGCAAAAGGAAGAGTCATATATCGGGTGATTGTCTTTATGCAGAAATGGAGCATACTCCTGCGGGACAAGGAAAAAGAGTGGGTTTCGAAGACAATAGAAAAACTGTCAAGCTCTTCGGAACGAAGAGGCCTAGGTTGATGGCGTGAAGGATGAAATCAACAAGCCGTAGGTCACATGTGAAGATGATGAAGATGGAGTCGCAAAGGATGCCAGACAAAAAGGAGTAATTAAAAGTTTCGGTTGTTGGAGTAGTTCTTTGTTCTTATCATGTTGGCCTGCGGGATAAGAACTATTAAACTTGTATCCGCTAGTTTGCCAGTAGCGCTCTTATGCTTTCTATAAAATGCAGGGCCAGAAATGGTCTTTGATTTTAAAAAATTATAGTTGATGGTAGTTGGCGTTGGCCAATTCAGATGAAAATGTTAGTTGTCCATGGAAATCCCAAGAAATTAGTTCGCTTCAATATGTAGCATGTGTATCTATTGTCCAATTCAACAAATAGCTCCGTCCGCCGGAGACGCGGCAGGGTGCCTCCCCCGGCCAGTGGCATGGCGTCTTCTTCCTCAACGGCTTCGGCAGCGGTGCCGTAGTCCTTGCCTCAAAGCACGAAGACGTGGGATCGGGAAGGAGCGGGAGGATTAGCGAGGGATTGTTGGCGACGACTGAAACGGTGGCGTGAGCAGGCGGCCGGTGGCGCGTGACGGCACTTAGCTCGGTCTGCCGGCTGCCGCTGCTTGGGAAGGAAGGGCTCGCGCGACGCAACTGAATCAGCGGCGTGTTTGGGGAGTCATGGAGACTTCACGCACGTTATTTCCACTATGGGTCAGGGCTGGCCTCGGGGTTTGGCTTCGACGGGCTAGGCCCAAGCGGGATGTATAGTGTCAATTTTTAAGAAGAGAGTACCAGAGCAGTTATCAAAAACATATAACTTAAAATTTGATTGAGTCAAACTTATTTTAATTTGACGACCAGACTTGCCTCCAATTGGCGCATTACATTGTTCTCTTGGGCCGGGCTGGGTCACATGTGGTTGGGACTTGGGATCCGATGGGCCGCATAGCTGTGCTGCCATCTGTTCACAGAGACACCAACATGTAGCTGTCGACGAAATATCGGCGATAGTCCGACCAGGGGTATGCCCTGACCGGTAATGGATTGGCGGAAGGCGCACGAGATTGCGAGCAAGACGTAAACAGGGAGCAATCACACGAGGTTTACCCAGGTTTAGGCCGCAAAGTTGCGTAAAACCCTAGTCCTGCTCTCTGTTTCGATTATAATGTGGATGTATGAGTGCGTGCGTTATGCCGGATTACGTCCTCCGGCACGGGGTCCTTGCTCTCCTTATATATCGCTGGGAGCAAGGGTACAAGTCAGAACTAGCCTATCTGGTACTAAGTTTACATAGTTTACAAGTCTAAACTTTCCTATCTCAGCTAGGTCTTGTCCTCCTTGTCGGTCTTCGATATTCTTGCCTGTTTTAGGCTGTCCGACCAGCCTGAACCGATCGGTCTTGAAGCTTGATGGGCCGGCCTGGTGATAGCGTGTCGGCCCAAACTAGGCCGTGAGGGTATATGGAGTTTATACCTCCACAGCTAGTCCCGGAGCATCATGGATCTTTGAGGGAAAAAACACCGTCTTGCTTGATTGAGTGAGAAAGGGTGGTCGGACACACGTTCGACATGTGGTCCGAGCAGGGCTGGAGGACCGTATAATGCTTCCGACCACACTTTGCTTACACTTGGTTGACGTTTTCGGTTTTGACCGAAAGATTTATGATGCTCCTGAAAAGAAAAAAGAATTTTGAAAGGGTCCCAAATCTGGAGACGTGGGCCCTCATTAGTGTGTGATGCCTGCCATCACATGGTATCTGTCGTGATTGGTCGTTGCCCTAGCTTAGTTTTGAAACTAAACTCTTTGTAAAGAGAAAGGATCGGGCCGAGTCATGCAAATGACGTGGGCCACGTAGTCCCGAGGTTCTTTGTAAGATAGTATATGTTGCGGCAAGCTCTAAAAAGAAAGGTCTAGCCCATGTCACCTCTCGGGTGACGTGGGCCCACGTAGTCCCCGAGCTTTGAGATGAGGTGGAACACGTTATGTCGGGGTCTAAAAAGGAAGACAAGCGATCATTATATCGTGCTTTATGTGTTTCCGACCACTCTTTGAGTGAGACCGAGCAGGCCAAATTTCATTTGGGCTGGTCGGTTTGAACCATGCCATAACTTTGTCATGATTAAGTTAAGATAGCTTTGCTACTTAACTCAGTCCCCAGCGTGGCTATGAGACCATGGTTTTGAATCTAAACCCATGAAATAGCTTAGCTATTTGTGTGCCAGAATAACCGGTATCATTGGCGAAAAAATCCCAGCTCAGCTGTCGGATTGTGTGGGTTGAATTGTTGATGCTATCTTAACTTTGTTACGGCGGGTTGGAAACGACTTTCTTGTGAACCCGATCTTTTTAGCGAAAATTGTTTTTAAGACTATAGCTAGAAGACAGACTTAAATGGCCGTCAGTAGCTTTGCTTACTGGGCCAGCTTTCAGGTTGTCTGGTAAGCTGTGCGTCTGCGGAAAAAATGAATTTTAAATGGGGGAAAAAGAAACGAACCGAAAAAGCCTTTTTCCGCTGGGGGCGGCCCAGTTTCTCTGGCCCATCAGGAGTAAAAAACCCTAGTGTGGTTAAAAAACTCTTGGTGCCGCCGTCATTTGGACTACTTGCTTTCATTTTGCCTGCCGTTCCTGCAATCAGTTCCTTCTGCTCTGGTGCTCCGTTTCTTAGGGTTAGCTTCGAAATCCTCGCATTCTTCTGCGCGAAGACCATGGGGAAAAAGCGTCAATCTGCATCAGAGAAGAGGAAGGAGAAGGAACAGAAGGAATATGAGAAGCAGATGAAGCTTCTTTGGTCGCCGACGCAATCGACGGCGGCGTCGTTGAATTCCTTGGCGGATGGAGGCATGATTCCGCCAGCATCTTTCGGAGTGTGGCGTGTGCCGCCGCGAGGTGAGGCGTTTCCTCGCCCCTATGATGGTGAAATAGTTGTCTTTGAGGATTATTTCATCAGAGGCTTGGGTATTCCTCTTCATACTTTCCTGGTGGAACTTTGCATTTTTTGGAGGATTTCTATCTGCAATCTGCAACCGAACTCAATTATGACAGTTGCTCTCTTTGTTGCATATTGTGAGATGTATCTTGCAATTCCCCCAAACTTCAATGTGTTTCGTCATTTTTATGAATTGAAAAAGAGAGGAAATTTAGGAGGTAGCCCTGTAGCTGGAGCGTGCTACCTCTCTCTTCGTGATGGAATGCGTTCACGCTGGCTGTCTTTCACTCATACTGACAATGTGAAAGATTGGTTCAAAAAATGGTTCTATGTGAATGACAATGAGCAAGGGAGGCCTGTCCCTTGTGATATTACTCAGATTCCTGAACCGAATCATCGCTGGTCGGATAAGCCAAATGCTACTGAGATGATTGAAGTGAAAGAGATTCTGGCAATGATGAATTTTAAGGGCCTGAACGGTTTTACAGTGGCAGCTGTTTTCATCTCTCGCCGTATCCAACCTTTGAAGGAGAGATTTAATTTCCTGTGGGAATATCGTCTGAAGGATGACACTTCTCGTGAATCTTCGGAGGAAATTTCTCTTGATGATATTAATTTAAGGCTTATGAAGATGTTCAAACGGGGAGGATACTCATATCCTCGGCCAACTATTAAACTTTATGACTGGAGGATGCCACCTCCACCGTGCTGATTCTGTTCACTTGTTTGTTTTCTTCATATCTCAATGCTTTTGGTAATTAGATTGATCTTTATATGCTTATAGGGCCGTCATATTTATGTGTCCCGAGTGCCTTTAGATGATCGCCACACTGGGAAGCTCTTCGTACCAACGCAACGACCGGTTTTGATCGTGGCATTGACGGGATGACGGTGCTGATGATCTTCGATCTTGATGTCGATCGATCAAAGGCAGGCGGCAAGCGGAAAATTGTTTATGAAAAGAAGAAGCGGAGTGGCGTCTTGACCGGTGGAGCTTTATCACTACAAGCTTGTGCTTCGTTGGTCAAAAACGTCGTCATAATCGGATTGTAGAATCGTCGGATTCGGATTCGATTGTGAGGATGGGGTGACCCTTGCTGAGTTTGCCGACGCAAGAAATTGCGCTCGAGTGGTCGGGATAGTGCTCTCCCTTTGGTGCGGGGAGCTAGCCATGTTATGGAGCGGCCCATATCACTGCCGATCAAACCGGTCATTCGGGAGATCTTGTAGATGCTCACCTTTTAGGTCGACTGTGAGTAGTCGGGGTGCTCCTCCTGTCGCCGTGGGCCAATGTGATGAAACGCTTGCTGCCACTTTGGTCGTTCTTCTCCTCCTCCCACTGTTGATGCAAGTTAACCTTGATGTTGGTACCTCGTGCCTTCTAGGGATGAAGGGGAGGATATGCCGATTGGTTTAATCTGCATTTTGAGCGATCTGAACTGTAAGTTTTGCGAATCTTGTTAAATTTGCTATGCTCTTCTTCTTCTTGTTTTGATTGGTTGTAAATTTTTCTTTGCGGGGCTCCCATTGTTGATGACTTAGTCGGGGGCCCTTTGAGTCATGTAGCTTTGGAGAATCTTTGGGTCGCTTTATCGAGCCAAGAGGTCATTCTGATGGCATAACTCCTTCGGCAATGTTGTTATGGATCAAAGGGCCGTGCACGAAGTTGTGCCACCTGCTTTGTTGATCTTGTTGGGGATCCGGGGCAGCAGCTGCCAATGTTGCCGCTGACTACGTAATGGTTACCGACGGTGCCAATCTTGTGGCCTCTTAAAGGGTGTCTGACCCGTTAGTGCTAGATTCCTCCCCGGTTTCTTCTCTTGGGGATGATCATCATCTTAATATGAGCTTGGGTAGTTTCGGACCCGGTGCCTCAAACGCAGATCGCCCGAGATAATGGAAGAGATCGAGAGGAGGAACTTCTTCTCGGTGCCCATGTTCCCGGCGGCCCGCGGCCTACGTTGCCGTCGGGATGAGGATGGAGAGTGGCACATTTTTGAAGATGTTTCCAGGGGTACCATTTCTGATGGCTTTGAGCAAGTGTTTGCTGATTTGCGGGCTCGTGTCAAGGTTAGTACTTGTCTTTAGTGACTTTTCTATTTTGCCCATCTTGTAGTGTTTATAAAAGATCCTTTCGCGAGTTGTTGAAGATGTTGCTGAAAAACGTCGCCTCTGCATAGAGCAGTTCAAGCCGGCCATGTGTGAAAACGGTCTTCTGCGAAAGCAAAACGAGGATTTGGGTCGGCAAATCCGAGTTTATGAAGGTCGTGAAAAGCTTTGGGAACTTGAGAAAGATTCCTTGCTGAAAAAGGTTATAGTCCTTCAAGAGCAACACAAAGGTTCATTTTACTTTGCTCTTGTTACTTGTTATTTTAATAGAAGTTACAAGTAGCTGATTGAGTATTTTGCAGAATTGGAGAGTGACAAAGCCTTAATGGCTGCTGAAATTGCTCGTCTGAACGAGGCAGGCAATAAAGCCCGCGTAGAAATTGAACTCTTGGAGAAGGAGGCACGAGGTGCGTTTTTCTCCTTTGTTATGTTCTGTGTTTGAAGTTTTGATCTGATTGTATCTTATAAATTGTGTTTGTGTAGAAACGCATGAGCGTCATATGGCGCAATTTGGCGTGCTGAAGGATGATAACCAGCAATTGATAGAACGTTATCTATCCATGGCGGGTGGACTGCAGCCTGCTTTTTTACGTGCTGCGCGAGGTGAAGTGAGGCCGACAAATCCCCTTCTTGTTCCCGAATTTTTGTGGATCAATGCCGCCGTTCATGGCGCTTATTGAAGGAGTTTGTTGGGAAGGGGGAGCCGCTTTGTTGCGTCGAGTGTTCTAGCTCTTGCGCAATCTCACTTTCCTCGGGCGATTTCAAGCGCTTGAGTGCGGACGGCCCGTGCGGACACTTCTCGGAAAAGCTCAAAGATTTGCGAAAGGCTTGTTGGGGCACCGCACTGTGTTATTGCCGACAAGATAGATCTTGTGCACGAGCAATAACTTTAAACTTTTCCCGTGGTATTGAGTTACGTGGTGCTTGGCACCGTATTGTAAAATATCTGTGCTTTGGTACGGGAAGCGGTCTGTTATTGTATAAATTACAATTGCCTTAAGCATAGAATTTAATTAAGTGTTCTATGTGCCAAGAGTTTGGCAAATCTCTAGGTGGATCATCTAGAGTACACGGTTATAAGTCGTTGGTCTTGTGATCGCTTTGACTAGGAAAGGTCCTTCCCAATGAGATGACAATTTGTGGAGGTCGTCCTGTTTTTTCCGAATTCTTTTGAGGACGAGGTCTCCAACCACAAACTGTCTTTCTTTTACATTCCTGTTGTAATAGCGCCGTAGAGACGCTAGATATTTAGCCGTTCTTGGGAGTGTTTCCAAGTTGCGCTCTTCTCCTGAATCGATGATAGTTTTTCTGACTTCATTTGTGGCTTCCTCGTCATAGTTTTTGTTCTTGGTGAGCCAAATGCCACTTCATCGGTAAACCGCTTCAAGACCAAATATCATGAAATAAGGCGAGACGCCGGTATTTCGCTTGGTTGAGTTCGAAGTCCCCATATCACAACGGTAATTCATGATACCATCTTCCCGGATGGGTATCGTTGTCTCGGTATAGCCTTTTTCGTAGGGCGTCTATGATCATCCCATTTGCTCTTTCTACTTGACCATTGGCTCGAGGGTGAGCCACTCGATACATATTTCACTTTTGTTCCTAAGTCTTCGCAAAAATCCCAAAATTCACCACTGTGAATGTGGATCCCAAATCTGTTATGATGGTGTTGGGTAAGCCGAAACGATGTACGACGTACATAGGAATTCGACGGCCTTTTGAGCATTTGCCTTGACTAAGGGCTTATATTCTATCCATTTTGAAAATTTGTCTATAAGTACATAGACAAATTGATAGCCGCTGGGCTTTTTTGAATGGTCCTATCATGTCTAGTCCCCGGCATGAAAAGGGCCATGTCTTTGTGGTATTGTTTGAAGCTCATGTGCAGGGACATGAATTTGTTTAGCGAAGAATTGGCAACCTTTACAATGCTGAACTAGTTTCTTAGCATCGCCGAGTGCGGTTGGCCGGTAAAAAACCCTGCTCGGAACACCTTTCCGACCAGGTGTTTTTGATGCTGCATGGTTTCCACACATCCCTTCATGAATACGTAGTAGTAGTTCTGCTCCTTCTTCGAAGGAAATGCATTTTTGCAAGACTTCAGCGCTTGCATTTTTGCGCATAAGTTGCCCATCGACTAGGACATAATGTTTACTGCGTCTTATGAGACGCTGTTTTTCTGTTTTATCTGTCGGTGTGTCCTCATCAATGAGATACCGAATAAAGGGAATTCTCCAGTCTGGCTTTGTCTCTTTTGTTTGTTCCAAAGGTTCCACTGATGGTATTTGCTCGTTACATCCCTTTGCAGTTGAGGGGTCTTGTCGCTTTCTTTTCTTTGGATAAATAACTTTGGAGTTATCTATAGATTTTTTGCCGATCTTATTCTTGGAGCATTTATTCGAAAGGTGCTGGTCGGATTGCGCGATGATCTTTGTTCTTTGCTGGTCGGAGATGGGCCAAGTATGCTCTGCGGATATCATCTATTTTAGTTTTATCGTCGGATGAATCTGTTTCCTTTTGTGGTGGTTCTGTGCTACCTCCCGTGTGATAGACGGTAATAGTAGATCTTGAACAAATACGTCGGGGGCATTTTTGCTCTATCGATCCCAATTTAGATAATTGGTCGGCAAGTTTGTTCTTTTCTCTTGGTATATAGGTGAATTCCGGACCATAGAATTTATTTTCCAGCTTCCTTAATTCTGCCACGTATGCTTCCATTTTCTCATTAGTACGGTCCATTCTTTGTTGGTTTGCCGGACGACAAAATTAGAATCTCCAAAGACGAGGAGCCTTTTATGCCTAACTCGATGGCTATTTTGAGGCCATGAAGTGCGGCTTCGTATTCGGCCGCATTATTTGAAGCTTTGAAATGGATATGCAACACGTATCTTAGGGTATCACCGCTTGGTGCTTTGAACACGATGCTGCTCCGCTCCTTTTATTTTAAGGGAGCCATCGAAGAACATTTCCCATCGTTCGGCTTCGTTTTGAAATGGAGGTAGGGACATGTCCGTCCATTCTACTAGAAAATCAGCCAAGGCTTGGGATTTGATGGTTGTTCTCGCTTTGAAATTTCAATGTGTATGGGCTAAGCTCTATTGCCCATTTGATGATCCGACCACCGGCGTCTTTATTGCGGAGAATGTCGCCAACAGCATGTTCTTCAAGTTACTATTGTGATCGGATATGTGTCAAAGTAGTGTAGCAACTTTCGTTTTGTTATTAGGATCCCGTACAAAAGTTTTTGTACGTGTGGGTATCTCTATTTGGAGTCGTTTAAAACTTAGCTAATGTAGTAGACTGGTCTTTGTACACCATATGTGTGTCCCTCTTCTTGTCGTTCGACGACTATTACTGTGCTGACCACGCGATCGGTAGCCGCAATGTATAGCAATAATTCTTCGTCATCTTTAGGTGCTTTGTTAGCACCGGGAGGTGATGTTAAATACATCTTGAGTTCGGAGAAGGCTTTGTCGCTTCGCTTGTCCATTCAAATGTTTGCTTGGCCTTTAATAATTTGAAAAAGGGAGGCCTTTTTTCGCCAAGTCTTGATATGAAGCGGCTTAGAGCCGCCATACATCCGATAAGTTTCGGATATCTTTTATGCCTTTGGGTTGCGTCATTTTTAAAACTGCGTTAACTTTTTTTCGGATTTGGCTTGATGCCGTCTTGGCTAACTACGTTGCCGAGTAGTATCCCAGATGGTACTCCGAAAATGCATTTTTGTGGGTTTAATTTCCACTGAAATTTGTTTAAAACGCGAAAGGTTCGCTCTAAGTTTGGAACTAAGGATCCGTTCTCCTTTGTTTTGACGACTACGTCGTCTACGTATGCTTCGACCAACGGGTCGGAAATTTCTTTTTGGAGGCACTCTTGGATAGCTCGTTGATATGTTGCGCCAACATTTTTGAGGCCAAACGACATGGTCGTATAGCAATATGCACCGAAAGGTGTGATGAATGATGTTTTTATCGATCGTGGGTTGCCAAGGCTATTTGGTGGTACCGGAATAGCAATCTAAAAAAAGACAGTTCGCAACTGCGGTTGAGTCAACTACCTCGTCGATGCGAGGTAATTTGAAGGGGTCTTTAGGGCGAGTGTTTGTTGAGATCGGTATAATCAACACACATTCTCCATTCGCCATTTTTCTTTTGTACAAGAACCTGGATTGGATAGCCGGTCGGGATGATACACTTCTTTTATAAAACCATTTGCTAATAGCTTTAATACTTCTACCCTAATCACCTCCTTTAAATCAGCGAGCAAACCGTCGTAATCTTTGTTTGATTGGTTTGGCGGTTTCGAGACATTAAGGAAGTGCTCGACCTTTTTCCTTGGGACGCCCGGCATGTCTCGCTGGTTTCCAAGCAAATATGCTTATGTTGTCCCGTAGGAATTGGACGAGCGCGTCTTCCTATTTATCGCCTAAATTGGCTCCTATAAGAGCAGTTTTCTCCTTATCTCCGGGGATGAGCTCGATCTTCTTTGTGTCATTGCTTTTGTTGGGCGACCTTTTTGATCGCTTGACTAGGATCTCAAGGTCGGCTTAGTCTCTCATGTTTTGCTTCAAAGCATGTTTGTTCCATATGGGCTTTGAGGTCTCGCTAATTCGAGCCGCTGCGTAGGCGTTTGTTTTCAGCAATCGTGAGCCATAAGCACATTGCCTCGAGAGAAAGAATGCCCTTTGATGTTGGCATTTTCAACACTAGATATCCGTAGTGAGGGACAGCCATGAACCTTGCGATCCCGAATCGGCCGAGTATGGCGTGGTAAACGCTTAAGTCGGCTACAATGAAGGCGACATAGTCTTTTCGAAGTGTTGTCTTGTTCCGAACGAACGGGTAGAGTTATTTTTCCCAATGGCATTGAAGGTTTGCGGCATGACTCCCCGAATGGTGAGTCGTAAGGTTCGAGATCTTCGATCTTTAAACCTAGCTCGCGAAACGCTTGTAGGAATAGAATGTTTAAAGCACGCCGCCATCTATGAGTACTCTTTCCATACGTATGTGATTAACGACGGGTCGAGTACCAAGGGGAAACGCCCGGCATCTCGGTATATTTGCCCACATGTCGGCTGCGTTAAAGGTTCGGTTGTTCCGACCAGCCGGAGCTTTAATGTCTCGTATTTGGTCCATCGAACTTAGCGATTGCCATGATACTCCTTTTTAGTAACTTTTTGTCCCGCGAGTTTTCGAGACCAACTTTGCCGCCAAAAATCATAGGCGACAAGTGTTTGGTGGGCTCGTTGAACGATGCCGAGGATCTTTGTCGCTGTCTTCTTCTTCTTCCTCGGCCTTGTCCTTACGATTTCGGGCCGTTTCTCCTTACTTTGTTTTATTAATCTCTCGTTTCTTGGCGGCCGCTCTCTCGAAAATTGCTTGTGAATCCGCGACACTCGCCCATGGTATGCCCTTTCCCCGGGTGTTTAGGGCAGTCCCGGCCTAGAATCTTCTCATATTCCTCGGATCGAAGTCTCGCTTCTTTTCTCTCGCTAGGTGGTACCGAATGGACGCGTTGATCTGTGTCTCTGCTATAATTGTTTTGTATGCGATTGTCGCGTCGTCGTTCATTGCGATGGTTATTGTCACGTACGTCGTTTCTCGCGCATGTCTTTGCGTTGCAAATCTCTTTCTGTCATCGTTTCTTCGAAGTTTTACGTATCCTTGTCCGGTTTCGGGCAATTGTTGCATGGCATCGTCAACGCGAGCGAATTCTCGGGCTATTCTCGAACATCTCGTCGGTTGTAGTGGGTTGTCTTCTCAAAGTTCTTTTCGTAGATCAATATTTCCGGGTTGTCGTAATCCACAGTACGAAAAGGGACACGACTTCGGCTACCGCGATATGTCTCGGAATTGTTGTCCGAGCTTCGAGAAGCGTCGTATGTAGTGACGTAGTGGTTCATTCGGGTAATCGACGATCTTTGCTAGATCGTACTTAGTGCCGGCGGCATGTTATTCTAGTTCTCGATGAAGAGATGTCGCAGTTGAGGCCAGAATCGACCCCTCTCGTTGTCGTAATAACCAATTATTCAGCCCACCGTCGAGTACGATAGGGAGGTAATTGGCCATGACGTGTTCATCCCCTCCGTTTGCTCGTACGGCTACTTCGTATAAGAGGATCCAATGCTCGGGTCGACCTTGCCATCGTACGTTTTGATGTCTAGTATCCGAAACTTTTGGGCCGAGACTACCTCTCGTAGGGTAGCCGAATAAGGCTTTGGTCCCGAGGCATCCATGCGAGCTCGGTATCGGTTGTTGATGACCGCTCGGAGGTCATTGTCGTCATATTGTTCATCATAGTGGTGATTGAAGGGTTGACCATGATCTCTCGTTGTCTCGTGGTTGATCTCGTCTTCTATCATTGTGTCTCTGGTGAAATCTGTTGTGAGGAAAATTCCCACAACTCTCTCCATCGTCTTCGTAGTTGTTGTTGTTAGCACCTCCCTCTCTAGAGTCTCGGGATTTGATTGCTGAAGAAACTACGCGTCGGTGGCTTCCCGAGAGATGCGATCGGGCGCGCTTGTTCTCTCATATGGTTCACTTGAGCTTTAGCGGCTACTAGAAAATCAATCGCTTCCTCAATTTGGGGAGTTTGAGGAATATTGGCCGTCTTGAGGCGGTCAATAGCAAGCGAGATGAGCGCTTGGGGTTGTGTGAACTTGTCTTTCGTTTACAAAGGTCGAAATCATCGACAAGATTTCGCCGAAAACCCCCGTCGTCCGACCATACGATCTTGGTCGGCGACGCCTGGATTGCGGCTTCGTTTTGCCTCCGTTGTTCCCGGCTGCGTTTCGACCCTCTCGGCTGTTGCCTTTGTTCGTCGGTTTCTCCATTGATGGTGACCTCATTGTCACCGACATGACATACTGCGTTCCCTAGGGCTGGGAGGGAAAGATGGGAATTGCTGTAACTCTTGAGCGGATTTGGCCGGGTTATGGATTTCGATCAATTTCCTCATGTTCCTCTGGTCGGAACACGGTGAGTTGTAGATCTGGAGTAGTGTCGATACGCTTAGATTGTAGCTCTTCTTCGTTGTCGGAGTAGACCATCGTATGGGCAGATCCCGAGAGTTCTAAGATATTGTAGTAATCGTCGAGTCTGGGCGTGTCTGGAGTAACGTCACGTGTTTTCTCTCGGAGATTGGTCGTCCGTGACTTCTTCGAGGCGCGCATGGTTGACGATATGTCTGCGGGTGCGTCGAAAGCGTAGCCGATCATATCTGGTCGTGGATCGGGGATCCGGTTCTAACCTTTGAGGTAATCTGTTAAAAGTTGGTGGGCTGAATAGGTCGGCGGTGTTTGGCAACCCGTATGGGAACGGTGATGCAACCCTTTGGATCTAGGGTCTTGCGATCCGATGATTTTCGTTGGGCGTTTTGTTGGCGCTTGGTCTCGTTGAAGGATAGTAGGTGATTCTTGCTTTGATTCAATCTGGATAGATCCAAACCGAGCAAAAAACTCCATGAGCCTATCCTGTTGATTATGAGTTGCTTCGAACAGATCGGCCCAATTTTCGTCTGGTGGTTGATTGGTGCCTAGAAGAAAAGACTGGAGTTCTGATAACTCGAGCTTTGATGATGATGCCTCGTACCGAGGAGGCGAAGGATTTGTACCTTCATTGCTTTGTGGAGCTAGGATCGAGGGCGAACCCTCGATGTATGAGGTGTCTGGAGCGGTTGTCCAGGTCATCGTCCCAACGGTGAAGGTGAGGCCGGCCGAAAGTCATGGAAGCCGGAAGGAAACCATCTTGATGGACGTGAAATCTCGGTGCGCACCCCTACACGGCGCGCCACTGCGTCGACGAAATATCGGCGATAGTCCGACCCGGGGTATGCCCCGACCGGTAATGGATTGGCGGAAGGCGCACGAGATTGCGAGCAAGACGTAAACGGGGAGCAATCACACGAGGTTTACCCAGGTTCGAGCCGCAAAGATGCGTAAAACCCTAGTCCTGCTCTCTACATTTCGATTATAATGTGGATGTATGAGTTCATGCGTTATGCCGGATTACTCGTCCTTCAGCACGGGGTGCCTTGCTCTCTTATATATCGCGAGGGAGCAAGGGTACAAGTCGGAACTAGCCTATCCGGTACTAAGTTTACATACTTTACAAGTCTAAACTTTTCTATCTCAGCTAGGTCTTGTCCTCGCTGTCGGTCTTCGATATTCTTGCCTCATTTAAGGTCCGACCAAATTTGAACCGACGGTCTTGAAGTTGATGGTCGGCCGACTGGTGATAGCGTGTCGGCTAGCCCAGGCGTGAGGGTATATGGAGTTTATACCTCCACAGTAGCCCAATTACCGGCATGACGCCCGTGTGCGCAAGCTCGTCGTCAGCAACTGAAGCCGCCGTCGGACCCGCCTGCCGCACGAGCCCGTCAACCATGCACTTCCCGCGCTCCCCCAACGGATTTGTGAAGGTGACGCCAGAGCTCTCTCACATCACATGCATGACGCTTGTCAAAAAAAAAAAACATCACATGCATGACGAGAAGGATCTATCGAGGGTCCAAATATACTAATGCATCGTCATACAACGAGTATCGTAGTAGTACTTCTGTATTCCCGAAGGACACATCCCGGGAAGCCTAGCTATTTTCTGTCCGTTGATGTTTCTTCCATCTTTGAGATTCGCGTAAAGCTGGTCCATCAGGTGAGGCAGGAATCCTAGGCCAGCAGGCAGTTTCTAGGCAAAAGAATCTTTTCCAGGCCCACAAATAGTTACGGCACCACCTCTTAGGGCCCCTATGGATGTTAGGGTAAACAAAGGATAGGAATAGGAAAAACTCAGAAATCAAATTGGCAGCCTTTCCAAATCCTATAGGAATAAAAACAAAGGAAAATATCAAAACAAGGCCTTTGGTTCATGTTCGGGTGAAACAAAGGGATGGGAGGAGAGCAGGGAGCCACGGACGGCAAACATACGTGATGGCGCTCTGCTCTTGCTTCGTGAGCCTTACCCTTCCATCCACAAGGTGGGCCCCACTCGTCAATACATTGTTCCTATCCAGCGTCTCTCCACCACTCGTTTTCTCCACCACTTGTGTTCTCCCCCACTCGCTCGCCATGGCCGCCGCATGAAGGCTGAAGCTCTGCGGCTTGCCGCCCTCACCCATCACCCGGCCTCCTACCCAAAGCCGGCAGCCATGCCTTCCGCTCCACCTAGCGCTCGCGCTCGCCTCCCCGCCCCCTTCTCCCCGCTCCTTGCGCCAGGCGTGGGCGCCGCCGCCATTGCCGGCCGGGCCGAGCTCGATGCCGCGTGCGTATAAAATACCGTAGAAATCGGCACTGCAGTGCCTGCGAGCTACGGCGAGCGGCTTGGTGGTCTGCGGGCTACGGTGAGCAGCGCGGCAGGTGCGAGCGGCGCCGGCTCGCGGCATGTTTGGGGCTCCGGCGAGCGACGCGGGTGCGTGGGCAACGGGCAAGGCTGGTGCTGCGCGGGCAGCTACTGCTGGGTCTCAACCACAGGATGGCCATCACCTGCGCCGAAGATGGGCGTCCGTCGACCATCGCGACTTGTTTTGCTTGATTGAGCGGCCGTCTATGAAAAGGAGGATGAACGGACGAGCGCGAGACGTCTGTTTTCCCGCCAGGAATTTTTCCATGAGCTCTGAGCTCATGCTTATTTTCCTGTAAAACTGACCATAGGAATGCAATCCAAAGGAAAGAATCCTTTATTTTTCCTATGAACCAAAGGACCATGTAGGAAAGAATCCTGAGGAAACTCAATCCTGTGAAATTCCTGCATTTCACCTATGAACCAAAGGGGCCTTAATATACAGAGCTCACCAATGAGAAAGCTTTCTATCTTTTACCATCTCTCTCTCTTCTTTAATGTATTATATTTTATTGGGTCGATGAACCCTGTAGAGATATCTTAGAAGCAACTCCAACACTACCCTAAAAGACATGGCAAATCCTATTTTTTGGCAAAAAATCAGAAAAAACCTCCTCCAACACTACCCTAAAAGCACTTGGCAAAATAGAAACGTTGGCAAAAGGAGGGGGAACGCGCATATTTGCGCTCGGTCGGGCGCTTGGCATCGGTGTTTTCGTGGGCCCCGCCGCTCGCTTCGCGCGCCCGGGCGCCGGGCGCTCCTCCGCTGCTCGCTCGCGCACCGGGCGCCGCTCCGGACTTGACGCTGCTGCGCGGAGGCGGTGACGACCCGGGCCGCCGGACCGAGGACGGCGCGGAGGAGGTAGGCTGCGGCCATGTCGTTGGGCCGAAGCTCTCCATGCGAGCAAGGGAGTAGGCCTGATCGGTGAAGCCGACGTATGCGACGTCCCTACGCCGCTCCGCCGCGCCGTTCGCGCTCCCGGCCGCCGCGCGCCTCTCCGCCGCGAACAGCGAAGAAGAAGATAAGGTGCAACTTTTGCGCAAAAGCCCTTCTGATTTTTCCAAGAATCACAAGATAACCCCAAATTTGCCAAGTCCAAATAGCTAACTATTGGAGAACCTTGTTTTTTGCACTTGGCAAATAGGTTCAACACTTGGCAAAACTATAGATTTGCCAAGTGAAGTTTAGGGTAGTGTTGGAGTTGCTCTTGAAGCTTTTGTGAACGATGTAACAATGTTTCAAGATCAATAAAGTGCGCCAAATTGCTTCCCTCAAAACAAAATGTATTATATTTTTTTTAAAAAATGAATGAGGTTATCTTTTATTCTCAGACTTTTTACATATATATATTAGAGTTTTGTACCCGAACTTCATATATTCATATCAAAGCCAACTCCAGCCTTGCAGCCTTGCAGCTATATATTGCAGACTGTTCCAAGTCAGGTACACCTGATTCTCACTGTGAAAAAAAAAACACTTCAACAGGATCCAACCATGTCTGGAGCAAAAAATGTGGCACCATCAAAATTGAGAATATATTAGAAATAAAGAAAATATTCTGACATACACATACAGAGATAAGTATAGTGAGAACAATGACTTTTCATGCAGAGTTGAATAGTAGAACAGTAACATGTGATATGTGATTAGAATTAAATATAAAAACTCAAAAAAGATGTGTCAATCATTTTTGCATAGAAGGAAGCGGCTATAGTGCATAATACTTTTTTCAACAAATAGAACAGCAAGCGACAAAAGAAAAAGATGTACAAGAACTGAAGTCGCTGCCCAACGATAATGCAAGACTGAATTAGTGCTCATCGGACACCCGTTGTCAATCGCAGGACACCCATGAAGGCATGACCAGCGTCAAGAACGAACAAGAGGATGTGTGGCAACCGGTCCCGTGCCCCTCCGCGTGTCTCTCGGGCGACGGGAGGGGACACCGCCGCCGCCAACCCCAAGCTCCACCACCATAGCCCCTCCCCGGCCGCTGTCGCCACCATCTACAGTACGACGACGGCGGCCCGCTGCGGCGCCAAAAGGCCTCCCCGCAGCAGCTCCACCTTCTCCTTCCTTCTCCTCCCCTCTTCCTCTTTCGGGACGAACTCATCGGAAGCGAGGATGGCCGGTGGTGTCCACCTGGCGCCGGATCCGCGCCCCCCAGCCCCGGATCCGGCGACCCGCATCCCGGATCTGGCGCGTGGCGGCCGCTAGGGGCGTGACGGAGCGGGCTCCTGGTGCTTGGCTGCCGGCATGGTCGGGGCCGCCGGCGCACCCCTCCCTCTCCCGGCCACGGTGGTTCTTCGAACTGTGGCCTGGTGACTCGGCGTCCAGGCGGTGGTCGTGCGTGTTGGCACCAAGTGCCTGAATGGCGGTCTCGACGGCGATCGGGAACGGCCGGCGAACTCTCACCTCGCGCACGACGTCGCTCACAGCACAGACAACACGAGAGAGAGACAATGTTTTCGCCGCACAACTGTCACAGCCCTTTTCGGGTTTTCTTTCCTTTTATTCACGTTCATTGCGGATCTGAGATCCTACATCCCCGCCACGCCGCTCACGCTGCATCGTGCCCGCCTTTGGCGCGGGAACGTTTCATGCAGATCGTGGCGGTGACTACTGGGTCGCACCGTAAACGCAGCACGGCTCTGACCATTACATGAACGCGAGTACATGCGGCTAAGTTACAACTGAATATAAACATGCTAATGCAGGTAATGCACCTAATTACATCATGTTCATGATCGTGCACAGGATTAAGTCTAACAGTGCGGCCTGCGGCCACACGCGGCTGGCGGGCGCGCCCGCTCTCTGCGTTTAGCCGGGCGACATGGCAGGCTCGGCGGTCGCCTCCAGCGTGTCTGGACCCGGGCCTAGACACTCGTTCTGGTGAGTTCCACTCGGTGCGTGTGATGGACCTCTGCAGCGATGCGGGGCGCGCTGTTTGGCCGCGGGCATGCCGGCGGCGGGGCAGCGTGCCCGTACGCGTGCAGTTGCAGGTTTCCAACTTTGATGCGGTGTGCACGGTTTGGCCGCGGGCAAGCCGGCGGCGGGGCCGCGTGACCGTGGGCGCCCTCTCCTCTTCAACAGGGAGGGCAGAGCACCGGGTGGGCAGAACGATGACGCCCACCATGTCCTGCGCTTGCCATTTTTGGTTCTGAGATGGCGGAGGCGGGTTGCTGTTCCCAGGATTGCGGAGCTTAGGCGAAAGCTGTGCACGACCTGGTTGTGCCATCGACGGCGGCGCCCTCGAGCGTCGTTTACCTCCTTGGAGGCGTCGATATAGTCTCTCCATCCTATAGTTGTATCCTTCCCCCCTCTCCTCCTGGTGAAAACCTTGCTCTAGTTATCTGGAGCCGGTGGTGGTGGCGCTAACGACGTCACGTCCTTCTTGGAGGCACCACCGTGGAGGGGCTAGCTCAAACCTATCTCTCCTTGCTTCTTGCGTCCCTCTTGGGTGAGGCTGGGGCTGGCTGTTGTTCGTTACTGATGTTTCGACGAGTGTTCTCCTCTGGCATCTCTACTTCGTCGAAGATCTTCTTGATGGTGCCAGAATATCAAATGTCGGGTGGTGTTCCACCGCTGCCGCCATTCCCCTCCACCCTGTGGGCGGCGTTGGATGGTGGTACGTGGACCCGGATGTGCTGGAGGATGTCACCATCGTCCTTGGGAGGTTGTCGTGTCCGATGATCCTAGGCTTGCGTGTCTTTTGCCATGGTGCCAGAATATCAAATGTCGGGTGGTGTTGGCCTGGATGTGCTGGAGGATGTCACCATCAGAGGAATGGTGGAGGGCACAACGGTCATGGTGAACCGGCGAGTATGGTTTTAGCGGGGGCGCAAGTCGACGTTCGGTTGGCGCCTTTCGGCTTGTGTCTAGGCTTACCTTTCAGTTCTTTGTTTCGTCTTTGTGTTGTTGGTTTTTCAGTTTCATCAGGCAGCGCGATGTGTGTGCAAAACTATGCCTCAAAATCCTGTAAAACTTGCGTTTGTACTATCATCAGGCTTCATGAACCAAAATGATCAATGAAAATCAGGTGGGGATTCCCCCTCCCGTTGAATGATAAAAAAAAAAACGAACAAGAACCACCGGATCGGCTAGCTTCACAAGGATTCGGCCAGATCTAGATCAAACAGGTGGGGAATCCATGGTTGAGGTTGGGGGAGCGAGAGAGCTGAAGATCCAGATTAGTGCTCGGCCACATTGGGGAGGAACCGAAGAAGGGAGCTCGAGACGGGTGAATGGGTGATGCCGTGATGCATCTGGAATCGCCGATCCAGAAGAAGACGAGAAGGGGCGATGGAGCAGCCATGACGCTTCTGCCAAGTGGGCCCAGGGGCGAGGTAACATTTCTGTACATGAGGCAACCGAGCACATATTCCAGGCAATGCAAGGCAGGGCGCAAATCTCCAGCAAATGATCCTACGTACGGTGGAAAAACTGGCTTCCTCCGAAGTTGCCTTCGGCATATGGTTCTCCATGATCTTTCACTGTCCGCGTCACAACCGGCCAATGCAAATTAGGTTAGGTTGTTGACCTAGCTAGCATATATCATGGCTGCCAACTGAATGTAGCTTAGGAAGATTTTCATTTATTTGAATTATATTGCATTAATTAATGATAACAGATATTCCGCAGTAAATTGGTTTGTTGTTGCCATGTTAGAGACTAAGAAAATTTGTTCCTCACATACCAGCATCTGCGTGCGTAAGCACATACTAGTCTGCAGCCAAAGCCGCCGTCGGACCCGGCCGCCTGCCGCATATGCAGCCGCATGAGCCGGTCAACCCTGCATGCACCTCCCGAGCTCCTCAACCTGGGCCAACCGCAGCTGGGGTTTTTCTAGTGGCGTCCCATGTCCCGGCCGGGCGGACACGATTACACAAAAGCAACACCAGCAGCTGAGGCCGCGATGACGACAACGATGATGAGGCTGAAGCAGCACCTGGCTGGGTCTGTCCCCTGCTATTTATACCTCCGCCATCGGCAGGCTCGGCAACAACACACCCCGCTGCCGCCGAGCAAGCACCATCAAAAAGCAGCTCCTCCTGCTCGAGATCCTCCTTGCCTTCTTGTTCGTCTTGTATATCAAGCTCCTCAGACATACTACAGGCACATCCCGCAAATGGCGTCCGACAGTCCTACCGCTGCTAAGGCTAGGACTGTTGACTCCTCAGTGTGGGGTGATTTCTTCATCGGCTATGTCCCTAAACCGATGCAGGCACGTACTGATCATGCTCGATTTATTAATTTTTAACATGTCCGGAGTCGATGTTATATCTATAACTCTTATATAGACAAACCACACTATCTATTTCTCTCAACATCCAACAAGTCTAACCCCAAAAGTCCACTATCAACTTCACTATTGATCATGCAATGCGTCTACCTCACCAATCCACTATAACTTTCCACTAGCAATTTATTTTGACGTGCAAGGTTGTCATCTCAACAGTTCACTATTCTAACATATTTTTATTCGACCTTCGTGCACGCGGCAACGCACAGAGAATCCTCCTAGTATACTATATGTGCGCGCCTTAATTTGCATATATAATTCTTGTAGATGTCGGAGGGCAGCATGAGGGAGAGGATCAATCAATTGAGGAAGGAGGTGTGTGGACTGTTTGAAGCTTGCACTAACAGCAACGCGGTGCACCAAATGATCCTTGTGGACACCCTCCAGCATCTGAGTATTGATCATCTCTTCCAGGAGCAGATTGGTGCCACACTATGCAGCATCCATGGCTTTGGAGCATTCAGTAGCCTCCATGAAGTTGCCATGCGATTTCGCCTCCTTAGGAACCATGGTCTTTGGGTTTCTCCAGGTAGGTATATCAATGTTCCTGCATAAGTTTATATACGATTGGCATGACAACTATGCACCGTAATTTAATTACAGACGAACTAATCAGCAAGTTCAGAGGCGATGATGGAAGCTTCCGTACAGAAATAACAAATGATCATAGAGGCTTGTTAAGCTTATACAATGCAGCTCACCTATTAACCCATGGAGAAATGGAACTTGAAGAAGTGATTTTATTTGCAAGGCATCATCTGGGACTAGGGTTGTTAACAAGTAGCGTCAAGGCCCCTTTGGCTGGTCAAGTAACCCGGGCCCTTAAGCTACCATTGGCAAGGACAATGAAGAGATTGGAGGCCCTCGATTATATGTCTGAATATATTGAAGAGGAAACATACAATCCCTCCATACTAGAGCTTGCAAAGCTGGATTTTAACCTACTTCAACGTCTTCACTTGAAAGAGCTCAAAGCCATTTCCCAGTACGCATGTTCCAACTTCTAGTTTTCTCTTATTAAACTTAAACATGATAAGTTTTTTCATTCCCATTTTGTGATGCCAGACTTCCATTTCCACAATAGTTTAATTAAAGCTTTTTTCTAGTTCCTGAGAATATCATGTGTCTTTTATAAGCTGTGTAGTGGTTCACAGGGTCATGATTATGTGGGCTTGAGGCACAGTATTACCACATCCTCCAACTAGTCAAATTCGTGACTCAGTATTCTGTAAATATAAAATTTATGGGTACAAGTGAAGTTTAATCATGAGCTCTAATTTACTTCATTGCTCCTACAACTACCTAAAACTCTAGGCTCCTACAGAGTTGTGGCATACTATACTCCCACTGTTTTTTTACCTCATATTACGTTTGTCCTAAGTCAAACATTTGTATCATTGACCATCAATTACAAAAAAATTGTACATAGATTCGTGACATAAGATTTACGTTTTTAGATTCACTAGGGGAAATACTTTTGTAATATATAATGACATGTTGTGTAACTATAAGAATTTTTTAAATGAAGATAAAGACAATAATGTTTGACTTAGGAAAGCTAATGTGGCATGTCAAAAATACAGAGAGATAGTAACTCGGTTAGAGCTTGACTTATGAAAAAGAACTACAACTTTGGCATCCTCATATGTTTCAATATATGGTGATTAAGACACTAATCTTTTTTAAGTGGCAGACAACTTTGCTGTCATATGAAAACAAACAGCTTGAGAGCAAGTTAGATGTTTTTACAGTCCTTGGAGTACCAAGAAAGTGTGACAACGTGTATAACTAGGGAGATACAAATTTTTTATTTGGATGAATGAAAAGGACTGCCTGTAATATTAAAATTCAAGGATGTGAGCCAAGGCATCATAGATATAAGATTATACCAAAAAGAAATATATATAGAGTGTAAAAAAAACTCTCATCGTTCGCCTGCCAGAAGTACAAGATGTTTAGCTCCGGCAATGATGCACACGACGTTCTCATCGTTTAATTATTTTCTGTAGTCGCTAATTACAATCTAACTCCCTACGATTGAAAAATCTGAGCATTTTTTTCATTCAAATTTCACATGATTGTAAGATGATCTGGGGTGCATTCCTTTCCTACAATTGCAAAAAGCAAAACTTTAGTAGGTATCAAATTTGTGTACCTTCAATTCATAGATGTAATTAATTTGTTGGCTCCTAATTAAGGACAGTAAATGCCATGTTCATTTTAGTACCCCATTTGAGACTGCATTAGCCAGGAACCAATACTATTCAAAGCTGTAAAAAGGCTAAATAATTTCTACTCATTAACACAAATTTGTCCATGTCTAGCCTACTCATGATATATAGACAAAATGTTTCAGATGGTGGCAGGATATTTACCAAGAAGTGGAACTGAACTACGCGCGTGATCGCGTGGTTGAGTGGTTCTTGTGGTCCTATGCAGTATACTATGAGCAAGATTACTCACGAGCTCGGACAATGCTTACAAAAGTTTTTGCACTAATAACCGTGCTAGACGACACTTTATGATGATCATGCTACCTTAGATGAGTCTCGTATGATCACAGAAGCTATACGAAGGTTCGTATTAGTCAGTTTGGCTGATTATTACATGACCTTATTCCTTTAGGCTATTGTGCGTGGATTCAGTAAAGCTAGTTTAATTTTGATGCAAGATATATATGGTGTGATGCAGATGGGACTATAGTGCAGTTTCTATGTTACCCGAGTACTTGAAGAAGTTATATCAGACACTACTGGAAAGTCGAAATTCCCTGACGGTGCGATTACCGTCAGGGAAATAGGAAAACAGCCAGGGAAAAAGCAAAATTAATTTCCTTGACGGTGCACCGTCGAGAATAACCATCAGGGCTGGCTCGTCAGGGTAATTGCATTTTCCCGACGGTTCACCGTCAAGGAAATAGAATTTTAATTTCTTGTCGGTGGAAAGCCGTCAAGGAAAATAGAAAACCGTCAGGGAAAATATTTTTTTCTTGACGGTAGGAAGCGTCAAAAAATGAGGATTACCGACAGGGAAAATATTTTCCTTGACGGTGTAAAACCGCCAGGATATAAGAATCATTTACCCGACGGTCAGCATATTACCCGACGGCCAGCATACCGTCAAAAAATAAACACTTCCTTGTCGGTGTTAATATATACCCCGTCGGGGTGAAACCGTCGGGAAATGTCCCCCACATGCAAAAAAAAAAAATCTTCTATACGATTAAAAACAAATATATTTAATATTATATACATAGAATCATGGAAAGATACCAACATAAATATAATACAGTCATGAATATAGATAGATAGTTCAGTCTATCATAAATCCATTACATACAAAGATGTTTGCATCAAGATAAGAAAATACATGAGATGTCAAAACTAAGTATAAGATGCAGAGGTCTTGTTTACAAAGAGGTCTTGTTTCAATATCTCATTGATTTCTGAAATGAACACATACAAGGAGAAAGAAAATAAATTATGCTGAATCACCAGTATAAGATAGTATCAAAAAGCTCCATTGAGATGCATATAATACTTACTTGGCATTGTACTCCTACACAAGGGGAGGAGCCATATTCCTAAAAAACTTAATCTGCAACAGCAAGGGGAGGAGGCACATATGCAGCGAGAACTAATGGTACACTGAACTTATAAAGATCGACATAAAGGTGAAGCAAAGTGCTAACTATGCAGGCAGCCAAATTATGACAGCATGGAAACACATGTACCTTGTGAATGGTTTTAGTGCAAAGGGGGGCACGAGCTGAAGTTTCTTCTCCCACAAATTAGAATGGGACCAGACTTCTGAAATGAAAAAAGGCCAAAAAGTGAATCAAATGTATGTGATAAAATGTCAGTCCAAATTAAATACAGGACTCATCCAAGCAAGCACACACTCCATTGCAGATCAAGCAAATCTTGTTTCAGTAAAGCACAAGCAGTAGGAGAACGTGAGCAGCAATCAAATGTACACTTAAATTTCAATAGCTACAAAATGTACATCTCGGCACAATGTATAGTTTCTTGGGGAAAAAAAAAGAACCTGCTGCAGATTTGCCTGTGCAATCCAAGCAAGAAACTTCTACAACTAATGGTATCTGTCAGTAAACTGCAGGGAAAATAAGTGTGCAAAGTATCTTACCATGTCACAATGCTTCCATAAGTAATCCACTGTTTTCCACGGCACCTAAAACATAGATAAGACCAAATAGTTCAGATCCCTAATAAGTTAGTAGCATATTTGCTACTCTGTATGTCTGTTCAGAAAATGAATGAACAAACAAGTAACTATTCAGGCAGTTAACTACATGTGAGTTAAGCAAAATGAGAGGACTAATAGGCTGCTGCACACCTCCTAAAGGCTTCTAGCACATTAGCTCTTTCAGTATGCAATGATGCACCGAACCTGCAAAGAAAAGATGAAAATAGCATTGGTTAGAGACATTGAGGTGAGCCAACACTTGAAGAAACTATAGATGCTTAGTTCAGACAAACTAGTAATCTAGAAATCTCTCATGTAAACTGAGTTCAGGAACCAACCTGAGTTCTTAGCTCTTCTCTCCCTCTGCTTCAAGTCCAGAGCTCGTCTCTCCCTGCTGCAAGTACATCCAGTGCATCTATATATTAGAAAGATCATGCCCAGCACACTCCACTGGATTACTGGATCTGATTTAGCAATCACAAGAAACTGCATCTACTCCTTATTGCATCCACGTTCACATCACATTCATATTTGACATAGCAAAAGGATGATAACATCGCAAGATAATGGTAACCAGACATAAGTTCAGGTGGATAACTGGTTAAACTACCCAGATTACATGCCATAGTTCAACAGGTCTGCAGCATCACATCATCTAAAAGCTAATCAAACTGCTAGCTAGATAAATATTATTAGTAGAAAACTGAAGAATAACCAGCAACTAGTTTATGCGTCAAGCAGTAGATCTATGCGTCAGGTAGCGGAGGGGGTGGAAGGGAAGAGCAAGAGTACCTGCTCAACGATGCTCTTGTTCGAGCTCGTGGGCGGCGGGATCTGGGCCATTGGCAAGACGGCTGCGATGACGGGGGTGGAGACGACGGCTGCGGCGGTTTGGGCAAGTACGGAGACGCCGACAAGCGCGCAGCAGCGACGGTGGCCCGGACGACGGGCGCGGCGCTGAGAGGACGGCGAGGACGGTGGCCACGACGGCGAGAGGACGACGGCCACGACGGCGGGGACTCTTCTGGGCGCACGCAGCAGGATCTCGCGGGGGAGCGACGTCGGTGCAGGAGCTCGCGGGGGCGCGTCGTCGGCGCCGCTCGGGGAGGTCCACCGGAGGGGCGGGAGCGCGTCGCGGACGGGGATGGGGCGGGGCAGCGTCGCGCCGTGCCGTGGTGGGTTGCGGGCGTCGGGGTTGGGGGGAGCAGGCGCACGGATGTGGCGGCTAGGGTGGGGAATTGGGGATTAGGTTTCTAGGGTTTGGGAGGGAATATATAGCTGGCCCAGAAGGTGGGCCTGATGGGCCGCCTGGTGGGATGGGTTTCGCTTGAGGCTTCCCATGGGCTCCCAATAATTTATCTAACATAAATATATTATATATTATATAATATATATGATACAAAAACATGTAAATATATATTCTATATTATATATATGATTCCCCTTAAAAAAACATGTAAACATATATTCTATATTATACATATGATTCCTCTCAAAAAAATAACACTTTGATTTCAGCTTTGTTAGTGCCTCGTTTGACCTAGGTTGACCAAGTCAAACCTTCGTTTTTTCAGAAAAGACGCGTTGACCGGACCCTAGATGACCTCAGATGCAAAAGTGATGAATAGAAAGTTTGTTCCACTAATCAATATACACATTTGTTGCAATGGTCACATTTTCATCTGAGAGGGTTTTGACCACTCGAACTTTGAAACTTCAGTTTTTCACAGCTACACGCGGGTTTTCGACACCCTAAACGGGCCCACCTCGGAAAGTCATGAACATCAAATTTGATCCACTCATCAAGACCAACAATTGATATATAGGTCATTTTTGCATTTGACGAAGCATTACGAAAGTGTAGTTCTAAATCCACACGTCCCGCATAAAGTTTCATTAAGTCGTGTGGGATTCAAGAATCTGTGACTAGAGTTTACAAATAATTTCTCAAATGCAAAAATGTTCTATCTATGAAATGTGTATTTCGATGAGATGTAACTATCTTGTATTCAAAAGTTTTTCATTTGAAGTCATTTGGTACCTCATTTGACTAGGGTTGACCATGTCTCGCCTTAGATTTTCAAAACCCGTGACAAGAGTTTACTGAAACTTTTCCAAATGCAAACGTGTACTATATATGAAATGTGTATCTTGATGAGATGTAACTATCTTATATTCAAAAGTTTTCCATTTGAGCTTATTCGGGCCTCGTTTGACCTAGGTTGACCAAGTCAAACATTTATTTTTTCGGAAAATACGCGTTGACCGGACCCTAGATGGCCTTAGATGCAAAAGTAATGAACAACAAGTTTGATCAACTCATCAAGATACACATTTTTTCCAATGGTCACCTTTTCATTTGAGATTGTTTGGACCACTCAAACTTTGAAACTTCAGTTTTTCACGGCTACACGCGGGTTTTCGACACCCTAGACGGCCCCACCTCGGAAAGTCATGAACATCAAGTTTGATCCACTCATCAAGACCAACAATTGATACAAAGGTCATTTTTGCATTTGACGAAGCCGTACGAAAGTGTAGTTCTAAATCCACACGTCCCGCATGAAGTTTCATTAAGTCTGTGTGGGATTCAAGAATTTGTGACTAGAGTTTACCAACACATCCCGCATATATGAAATGTGTATCTTGATAAGATGAAACTATCTTGTATTCAAAAGTTTTTCATTTGAGGTCATTTGGTACCTTGTTTGACTAGGGTTGACCATGTCTCGCCTTGGATTTTCAAAACCCGTGACAAGAGTTTACTGAAATTTTTCCAAATGTAAAAGTGTTCTATGTATGAAATGTACATGCACATGCACCAATACGACACTAGAATGCACATGCACCACATAATTCCTAAGAACCTATGTGTATTGTCATGGTTTGATGGAAGGTTCGATATACCTTTATGAAGCATGTAGACTCCGCCTATGTCGAATGATTTCAAATTTTTTGGTATTTATACACTGGCCCCACATAAAATTTTAGGTTTTTCTAATTAATATTTGTATTATTATATTTTTCTTCGTGTCGTGTGAGACAAAATAAGGTGAATTATAGATTGAAAACACTTGAATTCTTCATTGGACTCCATATAGATTTGTCTCCTAAGGCACAAGAGACCATTTGACATAGTTTGGCACCGTTCATGATCTTTTCTGGGGTGGACTTAGTTCAACATATAGTTACTTGGTGAAGTCACATGGAAATTCAAAGAAACTAAAAAAGTACCAAACCAATTCAAAAAATCTCAAATTTGGTGGTTGCTTCACACAGGGCATTTGCAAGCTTGAGAAAAAGTTTGAAACTATTACTATACTGGAATGCACATGAATCATAGAATCCCTAAAACTTAGTGAATACTTTTCATCCCTCTAATTACCTTGACGGTTTATGCCATAACCGTCAAAAAAATATGACACCGTCAAGGTAATTCTATTTACCCTGACGGTTTGTGCCATTTCCCTGACGGTTAGGTGCACCCACAAGTTAATTATGAATTACCCTGACGGAAGACAAATGGTTGGGACATCAGTCATTTAAAACCCAATATCCAAACCTATACAATGTGGTGCGTCAAAACATAAGCAACGGTGGCCGAGGTTCTGCAAACATCTCCACTAAATGTATCCTTTAGAAGGGTTTTGGTGGGAACAAAACCAACAGAATGGCATAGCCTAGTTGCTAGTATTATGCATGTTACACTAAATAATATACCGGATAGGTTTGTTTGGGGTTTACATAAAGATGTGTCCTTTTCAGTGAAGTCTATTTATAAGCTCCTTGTCAGTAGTGGTTTGAAAGTCACGCAAGAGATATGACAAACGAAAATACCTTTAAAAATAAAATATTCCTGTGGTTTCTAAGAAAAGGGGTTATTTTAACTAAGGATAATCTTGCAAGAAGGAATTCAAATGGTAGCAAATTTTGTTGTTTTCGTAATAAACTTGAAACCAATCAGCACCTTTTTTTGATTGTCACTATGCTTGTTTTCTTTGGCGTGCGGTTCATTGGGTGTTCAGTATTGTCCCTCCAACAAGTGTATCCTACTTGTTCGGAGGATGGTAAAAATTTGGACACCGTAAGCACAATTTGCTTGTTTTGGCAGGAGCATCGGCCTTGTGTTGGGCAATTTGGCTCACAAGAAATGATTTTGTTTTTAACAAAGATAAAAAAACAAACTTTTTTTGAAGGTACTATTCTGGGGGACATATTGGCTCTGATTTTGGACTCCACTACAACGCTTGGATGAGCACAAGACTTCAATTCTGGAAGCATGTAGGCTTTTAGAGTCTAGTGCTATATATGTTTCTATTTGCTTCTCATGGGTGGAGTTTCTCTTGTCGTCTTGGACATTAGTTTTTATTTTTAGTGTGAGTTTGTAATAATTGGTCCGATTCTTCCTCCTAGAGGAACGATGAAGCTGGAACTCTTGTTTTCATTATTGAAACAAATTCCATTTTAGAAATATTATCATTACGATTTTAATAAATCTAACCAGTACATGGTTTTCTGTGTCCTAGTGCGGACACATGGTTTTTCCCATAACCATTGTGTAGCTTTTGTGTGATGAGTTATTGTCAACATGCCAACACAACGGGCGTGTGTGTGAGTCTTACTAACTGTGGCACGCGGCTTCGTGTCAAACAACGGTGTCTCTTGGCTTGTGTTGTACAGATGTCGAGCTCGGAGGCGGTGGTCGACGGTGCGGTGAAGGTCAAGTAGGGCGTGTCGTGCTGACGGACCGGGTGCGGTGAAGGGCGGACGTGAGGCTTGGACTGAGGGACCTTGAAGTCGGGCGGCTAGCCGTGGTGGCTGACAGCTGGGACATCGACGAGCCCAAGTGTACACGGCGGGGGATGCGTACGGGCTACGCTACTCGCGGACGGTTTGGTGGTTTCGCCTCAAAACCATCGGCGGCGGGTTTCCCGGGTTTGCGCCTCAAAACTCGGGTGGAGGTCCTGCGCGGACGGACGGCACATGGCGGCATCGGGGAGATTGCTTGGGAGCAAGGCTACCGGTGAGGAGGCGCGGTGGCCGTCGGATCGATGAAGAAAAACCTGGACGGTTTTACCCCTAGAGGGTATTTAGGTTGTGTGCTTCATGTAAGGGCGTTTTGGTCTTTTGACGGACGCCTATATATATGAGAAGGGGCTGATTGGGCAGCCATCCTTGGAGGGTCACTCTCATTTGTGTTGTGTTGAGAGGAGGCTAGGGTTAGAGAGAGGAGTGGCTCTTGTTCTTGAGCTTTTTGCCATCCATAGTTTTGATTTGCTAGGATTGGCTTGTAACCGGATATCATGAAGTAATCCAAGGATCAAATTTCGTGCATCTCTCGTTCTCCTCTCCAAATCTGAAGTTTTTCTTTTTCCCTCATTTTCGGAGCTATTTTTAGGGGATTTTTCGTTCTTCGATTTGAGGCCGTTTCGGTTCATTCCTTTTGGTCTAATTCGTGGAGGGACACGTGCTGTGCTTATCTACCAAGTGATTTGAACCAATTCAACACGAGCACGAGAAAATCAAGGATTTTTATTTCGCGATTTTTTTTGTGTTCTTGGTCGAGATCTGATTTTCCCGGAATTTGGATGGGTTTCGAGCGATGATTCTTCAACGATAGCTCATATCCATCATGGAGATTACCTGTGCAAAATTTGGGTTCGATTCCTTTTGATTTGGTCGGCGTTTGGTTCGATTTTTGGCGCTGCTCCCTTCTGTTCGTCAGCTTGTTCTTCTGTCTGTGTTCATCGATCTCGGTTCCTGGTCAGACACAAGCGCTACCAGCGCCAGTGCATAAGCACCGTGCTGGTGAGCGATGCTCGGTCCCGTGCCCTGGAGCACCACGTCCACAGGTTCACAGGTTCCGGTGTCCTGTTCGTCGTTCTCAGTTTCTGACAGCACGCCGGTGATGACCGGTGAGGTGCTCGTGCAAACGACGTGAAGTGCACCTGAGTTTGTGAATCTCAGATAGTGGAGTCCGGCTACTGTTTTTGGATTGGTCCTCGTCGGCACTTGCAGGCCAGCGCCTGGTTGCTTCTCTCTGTCCAACCGATTGCAAGCTGCTTTCTTTGTGCTGAACACAGGGTGTTCGTCAGTTTGTTTCACCGGTGCCACGTGCAGTCTCTCTAATCCGTTTTCTGCAGGCGCCGTTCATTGCAGTTAACAGCCAGTTTTTGATCGGCAAGGTTAGTGCTAATTCCATTTTCAATTGGCTGCTCGACTAGCTTCTTTCATGTGCCGCAGGTCTGCTGCAGTGGAGCACCTGCTTGTCCGTCTTCTCTCTCAGTTAGCACAGATAGCACCTGCATTTCAGCAATCGGTAAGTAGTTGCAATCTGACAAACAATTAGCAAGCCACTGCTTTGAGTCACTTGCATGATGGAGATACTCAGTGTTCAGGTTACAGAATTTTCAGAGTAGCATCTTGCTTGCCTTTCTCTAGTGTATTTTCCTGAATTGAAGTTGTGAGGTGCTGGTCATTTTGCTTTCAGAGAAAGTGCTGCTCGTTCTAAATTTCTATGGAAGGTCCCTTTCTAGCTACAGTAAAGCAATCATCTTTGTTATCAGATATTCTGTAGTAGCCTGTAGCTTTATTTGATCTCTCTAGAATTCACTAGCAAGCAATTTCATCTTATGCAGCTGTCATGCTAGCCGTGAGTCTTCAGGTTCTTGTTTGATCATGAGCTTTGAACTTTTATACGTGAATTGAAAAAGCTTTTGGAGATGTCTCAATCAAGCAATAGTTTTTGGATTATTTAATTCTTCCTCAAGCTAATCATTGTTTAATCCCTATTGCTTGAGTTGCTCTCTCGATCTCTTTGTGTGCTAGCAGCCGTGGACACTAGCAGGCAAGTGTGAGCATGAACTTTTGTTTGGTCAGAAAGCTTTGCCTCTTGCCATCGTGAATTACCCAAGCCTGTCAGGCTATTTAGCTATTTACTGAAGCATCAATTTACTTCTTGCTTGATGTGGGGATTCACGGTTGTGAGGTGATTTTCTCTTCTTTATTTGTGTAGCAGTAGACCAAGTTCTGCTTGTTCTTGTTCCAGGCACTGCATATGGTGTACAGCTATAGGAGCAAAATTTTCAAATAGCACAGCTAGCACAGGCAGCTGATGCCGCTCCCAGTCGACCAGGGAAGGTCGTTTCCTACAGTACCAAGCTGGTTCCAGTTTAGTGAATTTTAGGTCTTGCCGGTTTCTTCCGCGATTTATTCATTTGAGCTCCGATTTAAGTTCTGCTTTTTGCGTTGGCTTTCTATGCTCGATTGTGGTGCCCCGCTGTGTTCCTAGGGAACATCCACCCACTAGTTGGGTCGTGGACATCACGGTGTTTGGTTTGCGTGTTCGGCGGTGAAGTTGGGACAGTGCTCTAAATATTTCGAGAGAAATTTTTACGGCTCCCATTCACCCCCCTCTGGTCGCCGTTTTCGGTCCTTCACCTAGCCACTCTAGCTGGATACAGTTGCAAGCGCGTTCATACTCGTAAGTTTGTGATGTGGCTCATCGACGGAGTTAGGCGCCACGAAAATCTCCCTCATGCGTGCATCCATGACTCTTTCAAATTGGCAATTTGGCAGCTGGCATCTCAGTCTATCCTTCTCGGCAAACAGCGAAGTAGCTCACGATTCGTGAACGAACACAAGAATTATCAAAGAAATGAAATCTGGTAGCTCATGGCAGGCATAGAAAATCCACACCATTACGTGTATATATATAAGAAGGTTCTTCATATAGCCAAGTACAAACATGCCACTTCTGCTTGTTGTATATCTTTACTACATGCACACATGGACAATTTATTGTATATCCTTACTATTATCAAATTATTCTTTTACGCTGAGGTCGTATATAGCTGCTATAGTGCTAGTTATTATTCATAATACGTATGAACTGCCTGTTGCTGGCTTTCTACGTACCCTTGCTCGACGTGATCGCTACCGTACCCACCACTTCACGGACAGAAGGTCACACCTGATAGTTGCTGTTGGCGCTGCACGCATGGGTCTTGGTATCATCGGTGGAATACTGGTACGCATCAGGGCAGCCAGTGCTGCAGATATGTACGTACGTGGAAAAAGAGAGGAATTGTTTTCATACATACATGCATGTGTGGACTGCTGACTCGGGACTAGTCTGCGAGCCAAAGATTTCGTCATGATGTACAAGGACAGAATTTGGCGGCATGCAGTGCGGAAAATTGAAGGCTATTCAGGACGTATATGTATATCTAGACAAACGTTGCAGAATCATCGATATTCGTATGTACGTATATTTCCGATAGCCTTTGCAAATTGTAGATCTGAGAAAAAAAATATAAAATCTTTCTTAATTAGGTTCAGTAATGGAGCATGGGCATGGTTGTGCCTATGGTACTTGGACTTTGCATGTTTTGAAGCAAGGCCTTCAAGATTCGTTCATTGAGCAAGCAATATCTTGTACTAGTAGTGTGTTGTCCTTGTCAACTTGGATTAATTTTCAGCACATCTATATGCATGCATGAACTATATCAGACACAACATCTAATAAAACAAAAGTAGCACGGCAATATAATGTTGCTCTAGTACGAACTATTAGCTCCTTGATCAGCAGGTCAAACAAAATAGGCATAGAAGGCATAGATATATACCACAGTTGGTATGACAACACACTACTAGTCATATATTGCCTTTTAAAAAAATTCAGGGTATCACATATTTTTAACTAGGAGTATACTCCGCGCGTTGCCGCGGAATTTACTTAAAAATAAATCTATTATTAATACATAGCATTACTATACATATTCTGCATATGCTTATGCATATATTTGAATTTGACTAGATCAGCTAGAAGAAAAATCAATAGAATATTTGATTACATTATAGAGGAATGGGTGACGAAATAAATAGCATATATAGATGAATTGTATGTTAATAGATTAAAGAATTTTAGTATTTCATATGATAGAGATGACATGGAGATTTTTTGTAATTAATAATCGAATGATGTGGACACCTTGCATGAATAGATAGAACATTTAGTGAGGTCACTTAGTGGGGAATGATGTGGACACACCTTGCATGAAGAGAGAATTATCTAGTGGATTATAGAGGAATGAGTGATGAAACAAATACATGTTTTCAAGCAAGGCCTCCGAAACCAAGTTATATATCCACTGAACAGGCAATATCTTTGTCAAAGAGGATTTATGTTTCTGCACGTCATCAAGATGCTTGAACAATCTGACAAAACTTGTAATACCGAAAGACCGAAATTCAATCAATGCTACAGATTTCTGTACCAATTACAACTATTAATTAAATCCACATAAATCAAAGTAAATAGACTTATTAACTAGACACATAAATGATGACAACCTTATCCTTAACGCTATCTATAACATTGGCCAATCGTTGCCAAGACATACACAAGACTTCATGGTTTCGTCTAAAGTGTAGACTTCATGCACGCACGTGTCACTACTGCACAACGAAACGTTGTCGTGTGCAAAAGCACACGGCAAAATGCACATATACACACGGCAAACACTTTGCCGTGTGTTTTTTCCCGGGGCACACGGCAAAGTGCACACGGAAAAATTTGGCACGGCAAAGAAACTTTGCCGTGTGCTTTTTATCGGGACACACGGCAAAGTTAAAACACACGGCAACATTTGCCTGTGCGGTAGTGTGTGTATGTGAACAGTGGTAGATCGTGATGTTGTTTCTTCACTTGAGATGCAAATTTGTGCGAGAAACTTATTAAGATTTGTTGATATAGAAACAAACTTATGTTAAAAATTACAAATGTTATTAATTATCTCTTGTTTCTCCATGCACGTTACCAATACATAGTTTTTCAACGTCCTTGTCACTGTAGCTGGATTTTCAGTTCCATGCGCATTCATACTCGTACGAGTTGTGAAGTGGCTCATCGACAGAGTTAGGCGCCACAAAAATCCACATCATGCATCTCTGTCTATACCATGAACAAAGTTAAGAATTATCAAACAAAGGATCAGGAAGCTAGGCACGAATAGAAAATCCACACCATCTTCCGCCGAAAGAGAAAACACGTATATATATATTAAGAACGAAACTTCTTCATAGCGAAGTACAAAAACGTGCACATGTGTGTGCCATATATTCGTATACATGCTAACATGGACGATTTATTGTATATCTTACTATTTAGTATCAATTTATTCGATTACATTTCCATTCAAACAGCTATAGAGCTAGGTATTCATAATAAGTACGATATGTCTGTTGCGTGCCGCTGCTCGACGTTGGTCGCCATCCACCACTTCACGGGCAGAAGGTGATCTGGTAGTTGCTGTTAGCGCTGCACGCATGAGTCTTGGTATCATCGGTGGGATACTGGTACGCATCAGGGCAGCCAGAGTACGTGCACACCAGCCCAACGCCGGTGCTGCAGGAGAAGGCCATGGGCTGGTTGTACCCATCAACGACCGAGATGTCGTAGTAATCCTGCGGGTTGCCGGTGCCGCCGATGGTGTACTCGGCCAGCGTTGCCGGCGGCTGCCCGGACACGGTGCAGGAGAGCGCACCAGCGCAGTCGCCGCTATCGCAGTGGCCGCTCCCGCCGTTGAAGGAGCAACCGGTGCGGCCCCAGAACCGGCCGCTGGTGCCAGCGGGCACGTTCACGGTCCATGTCTGGCCTTGGTTCAGCTGGGTGCCCCCACCCACGGGGATGCCCGCAGGCCACACTGTATAACCACAGTTGTTCTTTATGGTGAAGGTGGCTGCGCTCGCGCCAGCTGCCAAGGCCGCGAGGAGGAGGAGGAAGGTCGAGGACATGGATGTAGTGGACGCCATTGATAGCTGCCGAGCGAGCGACTAAGAGCTATCTATGAAGCCTGGGTTGGGTAAAGTTGGGAGGCAGGGGCATGCGTTTTATAGGCGTTCAGGGTGGACAGGTCAAGACATCTAGATATTGAGAACTTCTTTTGGTCGCATAGGTGTGCAATGTATTCCAATTGGTGAAGCAAAAGTCCAAACTGTGTTGCTCCATTTTGAAGGGAACAACTGTGTTAGTCCATAGAAAAACTGAAAGATTGATACAGTTTGTAACACGGCAATATGAGTATTTCACTTATGGATTTTTCTATTTACATGTTGACGGATTTTCTTTTGGATTCTGTGCTACAACTGTCACTACTAGATTACACTTTAATTTTCATAAAAAAGAAGTTACACTTTAAAAAAATCTAACACATTAACCACTTAAAATTGGTCGATACATAACTAGGCACTTCCCTCACTTATTTAGATGCTTGCTAGATAGCTATCTCAAGAAAGTAAAGACGATTAACATGCATCATATATATAAATCATATAAATTAAATAAAGTCGTTCACACGTATAATGTTCATATTACTCATCTGATGGTGACCGAGTCAAATAAAGAAAAATTAGAGCACCATGACAATTTCCAGCTGGTGATCTCCGTCTTGTGCTGCTGAGTCCACAATGATTGATTTCTGAGTCCTTCAATTCTGTGTTCAGGCTCGGCGACGCCCATAACTTCTACGATATCTCATCTGTGATTGATAGATTCAACATCGGCATTGGTGGCCTTCTTCTTCTGCAGCGTCGGCGTTGGGCAGATTTGCAGGGCAGTCTCCTACCACAGCACTGACAAAAAGACATCACTCATTTATTTAGGAAACAGGAGGGGTTTTACCCCTACTGGACTTTATTAATAAAACAAAAAAGGTTACAAGCTCCAACAGGAGTGTCTTAGGAAAAAAAGTTACAAAAAATAAAGAAAATTACATATAAGCTTCTAGCAATGAATATAATTGAGGTTGATCTACTTTCTTTGCTCTCGGGATAACCTGTGCAAACTCCTTGCGAAAAATTAACTTGCATCTTTGAATAGAATTGTCCACACACCATGGAAAATTTTGTCATTTCGCGTGGTCCAGATTGCCCAACACATATAGTCACTATGATTTCCATGGAAAACAGTCTGATAGCTGCATTTTGAAGCTTTCCAAAATGTGAAAAGTATCCAACGTAGACATCACTCATTCACTTTAGGCCTCGTTCATTTTTATCGGATTGACCCATCCCGGGGTCCAATCTGGGCTGATTGTTGTGGCCAATTTTCACTCCAGATGGGAACTAAAATATGCATTCATTTTTGCTTTGGAACTAAAATGGCGCGGATGAAAACGGACTGTCTAAGACCTCTTTTCTTTCTTTTCTAGGCCCAGAATGAAAATGGACAAATATAATCTAGAATGACAACAGGCCAGACTTGAGTGAACTAGTAGGATTCACTCGACCCGGCCCAAGAATAAGAACATGCCTGTTTTTAATACCACACAAATGAATAAGGGTTTGTTTGCCACAGCTTCTTCTCCAACAGCTTCACAACTGTTGTGAGCTTTTCAAAAATGTTTTATGGTTGAAACTATTCTTCTCTTCTCACAGAGGAAAGAGTGAGGTGATTGAAGCTGATGAAACGTAACTTAACCTAATTTATCTTTACATAAGTGGACCCCACCAAGGCTCGACACTAGACTTGCCTCACCTGAGCAGGACATGGCTGCACTACTGGACAGAGCACCTTTGCTGAGTACAAAATGCTTTGCCAAGTGCCACACTCAACAAAGGAAGACACTCAACAAAGGTGGCTTCTGAATGGTGATGCATTTGGGCATGATGGACTTATTTTAATAAACTTGTGAACTTGTGAATGGTGACGAACTTGTGAGTGGTTGTGATATATTGTGCTATATTGTGAGATATGTGATGTTTGTGATATATAAGTGATGTTGGTGATGTTTGTGATATATCTGTGATGTTGATATATATCTATGTTGCTTGTTCCAATGGAATGTAAAAAAAAAAAAAAAAAAAAAAAAAAACAATTTTTAGTCACCTTGCCAAGTGCAACACTATGCAAAGGACCTCTTTGCCGAGTGCCATCATCACAGCACTCAGCAAAGCTGGGACTAAAAATGCCATTTTCCCAGCTTTGCCGAGTGCTAGAACCATAGCACTCGACAAAGAAATGTATATAAAAATAAATAAAATCCACTAATAAAAGAATATACACATCAATAACCACGCCAGACGCCCTTTTATAATAGAGGCGGCTCACATAGCAACCTGCCTCTAACCACACCAGGCGGCACTGTAGCTTCGCAACCGCCCCTAAAGACTCATCTTCAGAAGCGCTTGTGTTAAAAAAACTGCCACCAAAACTAGACAATTCTCGACAACGGAATCCGTCCTTAAAAAGTATTATGGTGTGTGTTGAGGGGGTGCTCTTCTCCTTCTTTTATAGCTCCCTGAAGGCGGTTCAGGGGTAGAGGAGGAAATTCGTGCATGGCATCGCCCTGTATGGAAGGAGGCAAACCGACCTGCGCTGGCCAGGCCTACGAGCTTGCGTGGGAGGGGGGGAGGGGCACGCCCTAGGCACGCCCGCGCCTGGGAACCGCCTCCCCGCGACCGACCTTTGCAGGTCGGTTTCTTGATGGGCCTAGACCTCCACATTGGTCCCGAAGTGGGCTTCTTCCATCTCCTCTTGGTTTACGCCTTCCGAAAAGCATACTCTTATTTTATAATTCCCTGTACTTTTATAAATATTTCTGCAAAATAGATTTTCTCCAAGTACAAGTGGAATCATATTAGCAACAAAGGTGAATGTGCATAAAAATATATAATTCTCCCCTTATTGACCTTAAGTTGGCGGTGTAATTTTGTCGACAAGAACCGCCAACACCGGGCAGATGACACTCGACAAAGAAATTTATTATAGAAAAAAAATCAAATCTTTGCGCAAAGATCTAAAAAAAATAAAATAAAAAATGGCTTTTCCGAGTGCCGCGGGTAGGCACTCGGCAAAGCCACCGTCAATGGCGCCGGTGCTTTGTGATGGTTGCTTTTCTTTGCCGAGTCCTCGACAAAAGGCACTCGGCAAAGACAACTATAAGGGAGATATACAAGATGTGTGAACTATGTGTAGAACCATCATGTTTGGTAAACAAATGATCAAACACCCAAACTAAAGTTTGTAGATCTCGAATAGTTATGAAATATTGTAGCTGAAAACTTTTTCATTTGAGTTCATCTTGCAATGCTAAACTACGTGTGAATTTCAAAAATTTAAAATTTGAATTTGACACCATTTTGATTTGAATTTATTTAGGACCGTTGGCATTTCTTAGCGCAACCACCAAAAGTATGGCAGCAACGCCGAGATGCCGGAGGGGTAATTCTATATCTATTGGATATTCCGCAAGCGCACGAGAATGTACCGTAGCATTTCACCGAGGAATATTCCAAGGTTGTCGATTTATATTTCTCCCAAGGGAAAGCAGTAGCTAGGAGTTAATAGGAGGAGAAGATCTAGGTGTCTCTAGTCTAGTATCAATAGTGGAAGAGAGATAAACGGATGTGTATAGGAAGGGTGGATCAAGGAGCTAGCTAGAGGGTTTATAAGGTAGAGTGATAGCTAGGTGGGAGGACAACGAGTGAGTAAAAGACTCCTATGACTCTACTTCTACTTCCGTGAACTAATCTAATCTAGTAATGGAGATACACTAAAGCCACTAGTCTTGTATTCCCTGGTTGTTGGAGATATGTCTGACAAATAGGAGGGTTCATCCCCTATTCCAGCGATACCTTGGATTTACGGGGCACCTATCGGCCTACCCGACGCAAATAGAGCCAACTGGGGACTGCGTTCTGTCACAACCGCCCCCGCTAATATATGTTGGGAATTTGAAAGGTAACTAAACCGATCAATGAGGCGAATATCCACCGGTAGGTTTAGTCTGAGCACCACGCTCAGATTAACGCCTGCAACTTAAGCTAAGTATACGTCCTAACCTAAGCTCGAGTCTGTTACAGACAAGGCAATGGAAACAACCAAGCAGACAAGACTAACTTATCTAGTGAACTACTACTACTAAACAGACTAGAACACTATAATAATACTACTAGAATAATACTACACTAAGCAAGTACTGAAAGTAAATACTCGGAAAAGTAAAGGAAAAGTATGAAAGTCTTACAAGAGGAAGACATACCGCATTCTCCGAAGACGACTCCGAGACTCCGAGCTTCGCTCGACCCACTCTAACTCCCACACTACTACTACTACTACTATAGTGGACTACATAACTTCACATGGCTCTAGAAATGCTTCTCCTTGGTGTCCTGAATGAGAGGGAGTGAGGGGGTATTTATAGGGGAGATGGAGTAGCCCCTACTCCACCGCCACGTCATCGATCCGCATGACATGCCTTCTCCACCCTTGGATCAAACCGACTTGGAATGGACGTTTGTGGGCAGAGGACACGTGGAGACCATGCAGGAAGGCGGTGGAAGCAAACCGACCTCAAGTGGGTCCCACCTGCAGGTCGGCCGACCAATGGTTGGCTGACAGGTGGGTCCCACTGGCCTTCTAGAAGGTCCAGGTGGCAGTGGGAGCAATGCCAAGGTGTCCTGCCACCAAAGGCAGGTCGGCCGGCCTGGCATTGGACCCCTGGTCCACGTGGCAGTTTCCTGGTGCTGTCCTGGCTTGTCACGTATAGTCTTGTCCGAAGTTTGGTTCACTTGATGTCTTGCTTGCTTCTATGTGGATCCTTGGTCCAATGTACCAATCAGGTGGAATGTTGATGTGTGGCACATTCGGATCTAGGATCAGGTTCTCCTGTAGCTTCAGAGATCCTGCTTGGTGGTCAGATCCTGGTGAGACTAGAATCAGGTCAGTAGACCTGGGTTTTGGTCTCACAAGGCCTGTTTCCAGCTTTCCTGCATTTCACAAGCTAAGAATACAAGTGGAACTTTATTAGTGATAAATATGCTTATCTTCCTTCTATCGAGGACTGTTGACGGGTTTCTGAGTGTACCAAAACTGATCTTTATTCCCGTCAACAGGGACTCAAACAAACAATTTACTTTCAGTTAAGTATAGTATGTGGGGAACTAAAATTACTTATAAACGTGTGATAGTGCGGTGCAGTGGTTAAGACAGGAGATGCATGAGGGAGAGATCACGAGTTCAAATCCCATCGGCCACAAGCGTGTGATTTTTACGTGAAAAAATGTATCCTTCTTGAAAAAATTGTGGGTGTTGGCTGGTGGGTCCCTCCCCCAATTTATTTTTTTAATTATTATTTTTTTCGAATTTTTGTGAAACTGCCTTTGCCGAGTGTTGTCTGGCACTCGGCAAAGCCCGGTTGGCCGCGAGCTCCTCCGCCGCGGCGGGTGTACGTGCACGAGGCTTCGATGACATGACGCCGCTGATTGAGCCACCGAGTAACTGATGAAATGATCGGCAATCGGTTGACCACAAATTGCAAGAGTCAAGATGTCGTCAAGCCTGCAGTGTCGTCCCCGGTGACTGATGAGCTCGTCTCGCTTGCCCGACATCTGACACTTGTTAATCAAAAAAAAAAAAAAAAGACATCTCGACACTTGGCAAAGAGGCCTTTGCCGTGAGGGTCTTTTTCGAGTGTAGCACTTGGCAAAGGCTTTGTCGAGTGTAAAACTGCCTTTACTGAGTGCTCCAGATCGACCGTCGGCAAAGTGTGGGCCTGCTGTTGTGATTCGTGTAGTCCATGCATGACCTTGCACGCAAGGCTTTGAGAACAAGTCAGCCAGTTGGCGCCACACAGTGGCGGTTTGTATTGAGCAGATTATTGCTCAAGACTATAATGGTGCCTGTTTTGATTCACCCAAGTAAATTTTATACCTATCTAAAATTTTAAGGCAAAACTTTATCTATAAAAGTATGTTAGTTAAAATTTAGCTGGGATGTTTGGCAGCTCCACCTAATGGACTCAGCTAAATTTTAGATGGCTTTAGCTAGATTAAAATAGCTAAACCTAGCTAAACTTTAGCTAGTCTTTTTAATGAGCTGTTTGGATGTCTAAGTGGCGGAGGACGAAAAAATATTAAGGTGTGGCGAAATCGATAACATACCATAACAGTTTGATGTACATAAAAAAATTGTCAGTATATTGGTTTATATACACATAATATATTTCTTGATCGTCATCTTCTATATAAGACATGCCAATTAAACCACATATATGCCACTTAAACCAATTGTCGATGAATATCATGCCAATTAAACCACACAAGGAAACTCTCGGTGATTCTCTGCAGCCTCCAGCAACAAATAAGCCAAGGATAAGGCCCATATACGTGATCACTGGCATGTATGTTTTGGAGTAGCCCAAAAGAACGTTGTAATATTCATATCGCTACTGATCTTCTTCTACTCGTTGCTGGCTAATACATCTTTCTTTAATATATAAATGGTATAGAGTATTGGGGATTATTTTTTCTGAGAAATCAAGGTATGGCGAGCGCCATGCCTTGCCACAAAGCAGCTCCGCCACTTTGTCTATCGGCAAAATTTGGGCAGCTAAAGTTAAGCAGGTGTATAAAAGCAGGCCCATATGAAAAACAAAGTTAGTTATGGAAAACGGTAGCTACTTATTATTGGTCAAATTGTGATACAAAAATAACTTGGTTCTTCAAAACACAGACTCTTACATCTGGTTATCCACCTGCTTTGTGCATATGTTATCCTCTGAAAGCATATCTCATACACTTTTGTGGCTATGACGTTATTCTGAGGCACATGTTAACAATCAAATATATCAGATTTCATAGTAACTAGAGTACTAGGCCCTTTCTTTTTTTTTTTTTTTTTTGGCTTTGTGCTTTTAAGCATGTCAGAAGTGAGTCCAGGTATTTGGATAGTTCAAAATGACTTCTTGTTCAAAAATGTTCAGCCTAATGTGCGAGGAGTGAAGCAAATAATCAAGAAAGAAGTCCAGCTTCCCTAAGGGCCAAATCAAAAGGCACTCTACTTTTTGATTTGTGGACACAAAACTTGTTGTAATCAAGTTACGTAGTCTCATTTTCTTTCTTTCCATCTTTGTTTTTTAATCGTCCTCTCTCTGCGGTTGTGACTGGCTTTTATTTTAATTAAAATCCTTGTAAGGGTGCGAGCGCCTCCAGTTCTCTCTTTAAAAGAATGATGGGAGTCCATGGAATGAACTTATGAAACCTTCGTTCATCGATAGAAAGAAAACTGATTTGCAGTATCAAAGCCACGACCTATGACCTCTCCCTTGCAAGATCCTTCTTTACAATACCACCACATAGTTGTTCATACTTGTTAATATTAACATGTAACCTTTTAATTTGATCCTTTAATGTGGAATTATTTTAATTTAAGAGTCAGTTCACATAAAGAACAATCTCAAATTCAGTAAAATGTTTTTTTATCCTTTTATTAATTTAAGTGTCGTAATAACTTTTTGTGGAAGACAATGTAGTGTCGATCCCTATCTCCAGTAGAGTTTATAAAATATTTGCAAAAAAATATATGCATGTGTTTGTGTACACATCATATAGTTATGGTCTGCCATCATACAGGGCTGGCTTCACATGCCACGGATGGAAAAAGATTACAAGATACGGAAAAATGAAAGAATTCTAGGGCAGCTAATGAATTTGTTCTCCAAGCTTGTAGTTCAATGCTGACTTATTGGTTCAAATTTCTACAAACAGTTCTGAAACCAGCTTTTTATGTACTAAAAAAACTGGGAAATTTGAAAACAAATTCGTATATTGCTGACTTATTGGATAAGGGGTAGTGTACTATTGATGTTTAACTGAAGCCAGGTAAACTTTTGGATTGCTCGTTTCTAAGAGGGCCAATATCATTTTTTACCACCCAACAGAGCTGGGACAGAATTCAGAAGGCATATAAGTGGATAATACCGGTTCAACAATCCAAGATGTGGATAAACGTCTCCTAAAACAAAGAACCGTCTGGATATACAGCCCTGTGCTGTTTGCATAGAAAATCAAAATGGTTCTATTACATTCAAACATGCATGTGAACTGGTTGGATTTTTTTTCGAAGAACCTAATTAACTATATTCAAAGTTCTTAACTTAATGTCGCTCGTCTCAATCTTCTAAAATTGGAGGGTATGTATTGTTATTTTACAAATTGATGAAGTGTCTGTCAATAGTTTTTTTTCTCAAGTACACAAAAGATTTGTGTATCTATTAAATAGTGAAGTTTAGACAAACATACAACATGCTTTTGTGGTGAACGTAACACAGACTAAGTTAGACCATCGTAGCAGTAGATCTCTAGGTCGATATTATACATAATCAAAGAAACAACCAATAGTGACGCAACGGCGCGACCGAGGAGGTGGTAGACAGTGAGATATTTGAAATGTCATTTTTAGTTTCTGAGTCTCAACATCTACGGCTCAACCTCATTGCAATAATTTGTGCTGCCACCGATGCTGACTTCTCAACCAATCCCAGACCACATGCTTCTGTAAATACTCAGGCCTGCCAAGTAAAACTCCTCAACACTTCGAACAAATAGAGCGCACTTGATCATGACCTGAGGACAGGTACCAATGGCCTCCCTGGCCGTCTCGCCAGTCATCTTCCTCCTTGCTGCCATGTTCAGTTGCACCAGTGCGGCCACCTTCACCATCAAGAACAACTGCCCCTACACAGTATGGCCAGGGGCGACCCCTGTGGGCGGCGGCACACAGCTCAACCCGGGGCAAACTTGGACAATCAATGTGCCTGCCGGCACCAAGTCCGGCAGGGTCTGGGGCCGTACTTGCTGCTGTTTCAACAGCTGTGGCCGCGGTAACTGCCAGACGGGCGACTGTGGTGGTGCCCTCTCCTGTACCCTATTTGGGCAGCCGCCCCTGACGCTGGCTGAGTTCACCATTGGCTACACCGGCGGCGCCAACGACTACTATGACATCTCGGTGATCGATGGCTACAACCTGCCCATGGACTTCTCCTGCAGCACCAGCGTTAACCTGCACTGCGGTGGCCCTCGCTGCCCCGACGCGTACCATTACCCGACCGATGATAAGAACTAAGAAGACTCATGGATGCCGCGGCAAAAGCAACTACACGGTAACGTTCTGCCCATAAGGGGACGAAAGGGATGGCACGGTGGTCGAACGATAGTGCCTAATACTGGGTACTGGCCACCATACCCTATATGGACGGGTAAGAAATATATAATAAGCTGATAAATAAGAGAAGACCGTGAATCATCAAAATGCATGTATGTAAAGTATATATACATGGATGATCTACATACATTCTTTTGTGATACTTCAACACAATAAATAATTAACATATCTTCCAAAATAGAAAGCAACCATATATGTGCATTTGAGTAAATCAATTTCTACAATCACGATAAGTAAAACTATCTTAAATCTAACCTAAAGAGCCCTGATTGTCGGAGGCATTTCAAGGACGATGATATAGAAAAGACTTCAAATAAATGATGGTGGAATGCTGCAAACAAAGGAGCGGTATCTAGTTGTTGACAACACCGGGCTAATAGCTTGCTCATTTTAAACGCAAGAGCCTCTCCAAAAGAAGAGGACGCTGAGCCTCTCAAAGTCTCGATCGTTGTAGTGACTAGGGTCCTGGTAGTGACACTTAGAGAAGTGTGAATCCAAAAGACGGGTGGTGACTCATGGCTGTTGCTTGTTGGTGCTTTGTGCATTGAACAATCTATTATTTGTAATGCAAATTTTTTTTTAAAAAAAAAACAAACTTGTAGGTGAACTCGAGCATATGACGACTTAGATGCTTATATATCATTCTTCAGTGAAAAACGTCCAAGATATTGGTCCATATACTTTACAATGTACCCAAGATATTATGAACTATATATGGACTCGAAGGCCTAACACAAAAATCACAACAAATACTGCACAATATATTTTTTATTCAAATAGCACCCTCTTATTGCGTGGTTTTTATTATTACGTTTCATTGCATTTGACTGAATGCTGAATTCCATCACACACATGTTGCAGGTGTCCTCTGTTCCTCCAACATGTAAAACACACTGCCATCATATATTCCTCTAGCAGAGTCCTTGTGAAGGAATCCTTGCTTATCACTTGCAAGGTTATATGTCAGTTCCCATTCTCCTTTTGCTGCAAACCTATATAGATAGTTATATAAGCTATATTATTTACATATATGGAAAGAAAACTTGGATAAATCAAGAAAATGATAAATTTAAACTTTTGTGCAGTGTCTTATTCAAAGGGATTGCAATTCTTTAGTAGCAATAATCAGTGCATATTACAAAAAACTACCATGATTTGGGGTCTAATGGATCTCGATTTGCTAGAATCATCTCCTCAATCTCCTCAGATGTTAATACATCTGACCAGACCTTTGCATGCTTTGTATATATTTCATCAAATTTTGCAGGAACAAACCTACAACAATAGTAAGGCATGTTTAATTGGTACGCAGGTCAATTTAAGAACATTTTAACAAAACATAAAATGGTGTTATTCATGGTCATGTGTCATGTTTGTACAACTTATAATAATGTCAATGCCATTTGTACATATAAAGTTGACCTAAAGTAATGATGTGCACTCTGTCATTTGTATATATAATGTTCAACTGATGTAATATTGCACTGTCACTTGTACAGTTACCTTCCTTTAGCGTCGTATGCACCTGTATCACTTCCATGCATTGCTTTATGGATATACTGGACGTATATCGATAAATGAGGCAGTGTTGCATTGTCCTGCATTGATTTGTTTTATAAGAAAAGTTAGAGAGAATTAAGTTTCATACTATTACGGTTCAAATCAAGAAATAAATCTCATTTGTCTATGTGTTTGGGGTGGATGTCACTCGTCTTGTAAGGATTTGTTTCTTTGGATAATAACATCTATTAACGGACAGCTATAGAAATTATATGAATATAGAGCAAAATTTTAAACACATATCCGCATATTGAAAATATAAAAACTTGCCCCAACTAGGCCATCCTACGCTTCCTGGAATTGAGACGGGTAAGAGGATAATTTGGAAATTTATGGGTAAAACACATAAGTTTTGGTTAGATAATGGCAAGAATTTGATACGAGTGGCATGAAAAAGAGGATTAAGATTGAAATCAGTTTCACTGGAAGGATGTCAACTTTTTCTAAACCATATAAGAAGATTTATAATTCAATTAATGAAATAAATTGAACTGACTCATCAGCTAGATTCATACATTTATTCAAAATTCTCATTTTATATCCTACTATTTAAAACAAAGATTCTATGTCATTAGTTGCACTCTTATTATTACGATGGCATGAACGGTCAGTTGAGCAAGGTTGGAGCTCCGTTGTTCCATAATGTTATGCTGACACCAAATATTTTTGTTATTTCTATTGCAATCTTCATAATAATTTTAGACCTCTCTTTAAAATAGACAAAATAGCATCGTGACTTAAAGAGTTACCCAAGTGAACACGGTGATATAAATTCTAGGAAGAGGACATGTTGGGTACAACACACTCTAGGATCATGTCAGGAAAGAAAAATATTCTTAAATTCTAACAAAATAGAAAACAACTGGTGATTTCATTGTTGATAACAATAACCATTTGATCCTTTTATAAAAAGATTACCCACGGCTGCTGCCATTGTGAACATGGTCGAAAGTGATTGCAAAATCTTGACCTAATTAAATAATCAACCATTGACATAACAGAAAATAACGTAGATAAACCCTGTAAATAAAAATCACCTACATGTAACATGATAGAAAAAATTATGCCTAAACTCTTAGCACTTATTAATCAATACATTTGGTGAAGCGACAGGTTCCTATATGTCTAACTCATGCATATGCTTTCACACTTCTCTGCAAATGGATACTACTTCTGCTATTATTATGCATTAGAGTAGTACTCCTTGGTTCCAAATGGTCAATCGTTTGGAAGTTTCGACAGACATAGCTTATGTATCTACAGATAATCTACAACTAGACACATTTCAAAAACAGCTCAACTACAAAATTGAAAATAACTTATGATTTGAAACGAAGGAATTCTTTGTTAAATAAAACAATGTGTGTGTGTGTGTGTGTGTGTGTGTGAGAGAGAGAGAGAGAGAGAGAGAGAGAGAGAGAGAGAGAGAGAGAGAGGAAATAGACTTTACGGGGCTTGTTATTGGACCAAGAGCAGCACTGACGTTTGCGGCTCTTTTTCTGGCAAATACGGCATCACATCCAAGTGCAACAAATCCTACAATATCAAGTGTGAGCTCAAAGTACTGTTTCATATGAAATTTTATGCGGTAATTAAACTGCTAAAATGTATATATAGAATTACAAATGAATTTTATTTTTATTGAGACGCTCGAATTTTATTTTGTATCGAAATTGCGATTTTGTCCTTGTTTTTTTACTTTGTGAATCCTCCGTGCGTTTTTTTTTTCAAGTTGAACATCACTTTGCCCCTATTGCGTCATTCTCCTCAAACGGTGTTAACTTTTGTACAATTGGACAAAAATGCCCAGGTTGTTCTTACAAGTATTTATGATTTTAGAACTTATTTGGATAATACATTTATATTCAAATTAAAATTGGGTTTTTAACAGCTGGAAACTGATCAAACAGGGCCTCAGCCATTCACCTTCAGAGAGCTCTGATGGTGTAATAATGCCATCCTTATTTCGGTCGAAAAATCCAACATGCTTTTGAAGAGGAGTCGTTTTGCCAAAATAAATGCTTGCCTCCACGTGCCCACCTTAGATAACAAAATATGACAACAGTATGTGAGAATAAAAAAAAAATTGAACTGAAATGGTCCTTCTAGCTGCATGCTTGCAAGGCCCCTGGTAGTTATGCCAAGACGTGATGGGCATGATTCTTGTCCCGTAATTAAATCCATAATTCTTCTGAAGCAAATGAAATAAGAAGATTAAAGACATAAAACTTACAGCTAGAGACCCATAGAAACAGAATCGCTGTCATCACTGGCAGCAAATATGAAGAAGTTGCTGCCATTGCCGCCGCCAGCTATTCCTACTTCTGCAGACTGCAAGGGTGTTTGATTTTGAGTAGCGTCCCATGGCTCGGCTTAAGTAGCTCTCGGCAGAAGTAAGAATGAAGCACAGGTCATCCTCATCCTCTGGTACTGTAGGTAGTAGTATAGGTACTAGTCCTTTGAGTAGCATGTAAGCAAGGAAATGAATTATTGTAGCTGCATGTGAGCCGTTAGGATATACTACGTGGTGGGTGATTCGCGGCAACCATAACCAGACAGCCAGAATCCTCTCCTTATCCATGTAGACTACTCTCTCTTCAGCTCAAATTTACTAAGTACATAAAAAACAGTATAAATATTTGTATTCATAAATAGAGAGTTTTTACTACGCTTGAAAATAACATGAGCCCTCCGTTTCGTAAGATCTGGCGGTCTAAATATAGGAGGAACCAAACCAAAGGAACTTAACCTGTGGACCGGAACCAGAAAATACATGGACCCGGAACTGGTTTCTAATTAAAGCTGAAGGGCATCATTGCATTTTAACATCTCAGGAGCCGCTCTTTGAATCAATGAAAATGATGATTGTGGTACGTCACCACGAGGCTTGCGGACGCCGCCGCAACTCTTCTGTAGACGCGCCCGAGTCCTTTTCATTCGTGTGAGCTGCGCAGTCGCAGCCGCCGCCGTCCAAGCAGCAGGCCGACAGAGTGTCGGCGAACACACCATGTCGTGCGCCAGCTTCCTCTTGGTCCCGGTGTTGACCTACACGGCTCAGGCAGAGAAGGAAGGAATGAAGGAGTGCCTCTGGTCTCGGCCAAAGTCGACCTCTGTACGTTGATAATCGCCGACGTGGCTTACGTGTTTGGCTTCTCATCATCGACATGGCCAGACTGCCACACCTACCTAACAGAAGAAACTCATGGTCTCACTCGACATTACTGGCGATAGCTCTTCCGGTAGCTGTCGGCGCGCTCACCACCGTCATCGCCATAGTAATTGCCTGCGTTCTCATCGTCCTGCGGCGCCGGTACAAGTACATCGAGTTGCGAGAAGACTGGGAGATTGAGTTCAGGGCACACGGCTCCCGTACAAGGATTTGTTCCTCGCCACCGATGGGTTCAAATACGAGAACTTGCTTGGTGTACAAGGGAGGTCCTCCCCACCTCCGGCGTGGAGGTCACGGTGAAGAGGATGTGGCAAAAATTGGAGCAGGGCATGAAGGAGTTAGTTGCCGAGGTTATGGGGAGGCAATGGTCTACATGGTTCTGACGGAGAAGGATGGAAGGAAAGAGATCACGAGGGCCTTTGCTCGGTAGTCGGCGACGAGCACGGAGCCGGCGACGGTGCCGACTTGATTGGCGATGAGCTCGAAGGAGGCGACGCAGATCTCGCGGAGCAGTTGGAGTTTGTTTTAGAGAGCAGCTCGTGGAATTGGGTTTGGAAGCTGAGAATCTATACTTTAGAAAAAGTACTAAACTACCCTTAGTTATAAATTTTGATTGACGTACACCTGCCGAGAGAAAAATGACGGGAGGAACTCAGTGGCGGACCCAGGGCCCGGCGACCCTGGGCGCCTGCCCGGGCTCCGGTGCCGGCACGCAGTGAAAATTTTGTTGGATCACCCCTTGTCTGATTCGTTAGAACGTGTGATTCCATTGGCCGTTTTAAGCGCCGCCCGGGCTCTGTATGAGTGTTGGGTCCGCTATTGGAGGAACTACCGGTTCATCCCAAGCACCGTAAAAAAATATATATGAATGTATATAAGTATATTCCATACTGAATCTAGTCGCACTTACTTTTTCTAGCTTTTTTTTTTAGAGTATCCATCGGTGGCTTGTTCTCCTGCCTCACAATGGTAATATTGAATAATGACATATGAGTTCTAATCCTAGTATTAGTCTTTCACAGAACTGTCTATTGACATCAATTTGTTAAAAGTTCACATATGCGGCAATCCACTGTGTATTACTATAGCTATTTGAAAATAAAAATAGATGTGTTAGTTTCTAATATATTTATATTTGTAGTATTAGTGTATCATTTAAATTTCACTGCTATCACAAGTATGCTTAAAAAAAGTTAGAACCACGAATGCCCATGTGTTGCAACCGAAATATAATACCACGATAACATATGTATTATCATTTGTTGAATTGTTAATTAAAAAATACAACAATCACTACTACAACAAAGCACTATAGGGGCGGTCAAAATGTCACTGTAGGGGCGGTTACTGTAGCCGCCCTTACGCCCCCGATCTTACAGTGGGGGGGGGGGGGCACTGTAAGGGCGGCTCAACACCAGCCGCCCTTACAACACGAGCACTGTAAGGGCGGCTGGTGTTCCAGCCGCCCTTACAGTGCCTTCCACTGCAAGGGCGGCTGGAACACCAGCCGCCCCTGCAGTTAGATGTTGTAAGGGCGGCTCAATCTAGAGCCGCCCCTACATGGATTTTCTATTTAAAAAAAATCAAATCCAAATACAAATCTGACCACAGAATATAATATAGAATACAAATCTGACCACATGTACGGATATATACATACCCAAACCATCATTACATAGTTTCAAATCTGACCACAATATTAACCATCATTACAAGCCATAATTAAAAAGTTTCTCAAGTCTACATAGTCATAGTTCAGAAGTTCAATTCCACATAGATATAAGATTATAAGGGCAACTTGTAACAAAAGAAGCATATTGGTGCTAGTCTTTTTTTAAGAAATGCTTTAGTGTTATCTAGAAGGAACATATATCCTTATATTCAGAGTAGTAGCAAGGGAGATATTGGTCGAGCAAATTACCTTTCGAGTAGACCTTGAAACTAATGCTACCTAAATTAGAGAACCTAAGTTGTAGATAAGTCATGCAGCCCAAATCTATGTTAGCATGAACAAATATGCTAGCTCAACAAAATACTTTCAACCACCAGTCTATACCATCACTGTTGTCCAAGTTTGCTGAAACATGAGGGGATCCATCACCAGTTGTGCCCTCTACATCAAAAAGAAATGATCTCAAAATGGCTAGTTAATTCAAATTTTCTATAGATCAAATGGCTAGTTATTGTGATTCAGAAGTCCAGAGTAAAAACATATTGGCTATGAGGAAGTGTACAAGGTAACTTACCATGTTACTTTATGCTTCCTTTGGATGTGTGGCATCTCTATTTATTTTTTGTCAGCAATGCCTAAAAAAAGTGCCGACATGAACATCAGATGATTTGTTCTAGAGCTAACAGTGATCATAATTAGTAAAAACTGTACACCAAAAATCAGCTGTAGAACCCAGATTTATTGTATAAATAAAAGAATTCACTCATATTAGAAATGAGTATATTCACCCACAGTAAGCATCAGCTTTTACAGTGAGTCCTGGCACAATCGATTTGATGGTAGAGACCATTTTAAAATCAGGTAATACAAAGGGATTCAGGCAATCAGGCAATATTTGCATCCGGTAGTACCAGAATAGCAAGCATATATATAGGTAAAAGCCATGTTACAAAACATGTACAAGTTAACTATTGCTAGAAACAATATCCCCACAAGAAAAAGAAACTATAACAAGCATGCAACAAGTGATTTTCTCTTCAGGCAATACATATGAAATTAGCAATGTAGCATTGGCCACTGGACAAGATATGAAGAAAAATAGGCTGAACGTTGCCTCACCAAATAGGAAGTGATCTTTCCAAGTGCTATTGCACAGTAGAATATAAAGTCCATGACAGAGAAGGAAGTGAATATCTGCATATCAGAGATTAACAAGATTACCAAGGGTACAAGTAACCTTAAAAAGGAAAGAATCACATGTATTGTTCTGTTCTGGTTCTAAAAATAAAGTACTCCATTTAGAAGTGTCTGGACAGTGCAAACAATAAGATATTCAATCGTCCTATGGTTTCTTCCAAGTAGGGAAAACTACTAAACAAGTATGACATAGCATATTCATGTCCAGATAACAAACAAGCATGATCACAGATATGACTTCAATTTTTGGAAAGCAAAATTGCCATCAGCTAGCATAATTTGAAGTATAGGATCCTAGATAAGCAATCTAGCATCTATTACTTTTAAGACGACATGCCTTGACCCTTGAGGAAGCAAACTACTAGCAGGTAGCTGCTATCTCATAACCAATATACCTCTGTTACACAACACATCCCTTCAAACAGCATGCTGGTTGTAGCCTTGACCCTTAAGAAGGCGATTTGCTGGTAGCTAGTTGCTCTCTCAATGAGAGAGCATCCCCTGAAACGACAAAGCACGAGCAGCACACAGAGATCAGAGATCAATTTCCCCTCACTCCAACAGCATCACAGATCGAAGGTTGGCAGCAGGGGTTCACAGCATGAGGCAAGGAGAGGACAAACCTGCGGTGCTAGTGGAGCCATCGGAGAACCCAACGCCCTGAAGGCGCACCCCGACCTTATCGACGTTCTTATCTCCACCACCGCTGGCTGCGCGCCCGAGCAGATCAACCGCAGGCCATCGGGCGTCGTGGATCTGGCAGCCCCTCTGCTCGTCCGCGTGGAGAGGCGGCTCGTGCCGCCGCGGATCGGCGAGGGGCGTCCCAAGCCGCCGCGGATCGGGGGCGGGCGCCCAGCAACGCCGCGTATCAAGGGCGGGCGGGCAGCGCCGCTGCTGATCGGGGAGGGGCAGGGCTGCCGCCGGCGCCTCGGGTTCGAGGATGGCCGCGCCTCCGCGGGACGGGGACGGGGACGCGCCGCCGAGGAACGGGGACGCGCCGCCGCGGGAGGGTGTAAGGTCCTAGATGGCTAGAGGGGGGTGAATAGCCTATAAAAATTTCTACAAACTTACTAAGCAAACATTGTTAGATACACAAATGGCGGAAAGCAAGTTATGCTTAGCCTACTAAGTGTTGCAAGCCTCCTATCCAAACAATTCTAGTAGGTGATCACTAGTACACACAAGAGCTACCACTAGTGATCAAGAGTTCTACCCACGGGATTTAGTCTACACAAAGATTGGTTCCCGACCGACCACACAAGCAATTCTAACCCACGCGATTTTAGTCTACACAAGAAGTGGTACGCGGCCAACCACACAAGCAATTCTACTTTGCAAGAATGTAATCAAAGTAATGCAAGAGAGGAGGAGACTTGTTATACCGACGCGTCGAGTCGAGGTTGCCAATCACCAAGAGAATGAGCAATCAATCACAATCGGCAACACACAATCGATAACAACCAATCACCGGGAGACAAAGATGAACACAATTGTTTTGTTCACCCGGTGTTCACTTGGGCACCGCCAAGCTACGTCACCGGTTGTGTCGACCAACACCTAGATGGTTCCTCGGTGTGACCCTCAAGTCACTAGCCCCTCAAGGCTCGCCCCGCAAGGCACTGCAAGACCCACTCTTAAGCGAGGTACTCAACGACACGCGGATTCCACTAGGATGCTCTTCATGATCCCCACGAGGTGAGCTCAACCTATCACAAATCAACCGGAGGTGGCCAAGAACAATCACCTTCACTTGCCAACGCCTCCAACAATCTCCAAGCCGGCTAGGAGCGGTACTCTCCAAGAGTAATAAGAAATCCACCGGCAAAACCACCCACTAGTGCCACTAGATGCCCTCAAGCAATGCAATGCACTAGGTGATCTCTCAATCTCACTTCGGATGATCAATCAAGCAAGAGAGATGAGAGGGAGAGTGTTTCTTCAGCTCACAAGTATGAATGAATGAGTTGAGGAGCCAAGAGAGGGTGCCAAGCCCGGCCATCCCTTTATTTATAGCCTCAACTCAAACAACTAGCCGTTGGGCAGCTCGGGCAGCCGAAAAGCACGCGCCGGACGCGTCCTATGCTAGCGCCGGACGCGTTCTATGCGTTCATTTCCGTGTGCTGAAAACTAGCCGTTAGGAGCGCCGGACGCCCAAAAAGTGAGCGCCAGCGCGTCCTACGCTCGCCGGACGCTACCCAGAGAGCCTACGTTCGCTGCCCACCATCGAACTCTCAGTTTTGTGTGCGCCGGACGCGTTCTATGCTCTCCGGACGCGTCAGACGCATAGCTCCGGACGCGTCCGTCGCTCTCGAGGGCAGCAGACCACTCCGCATTCAACTGGGCATATCTCTTAGCTCCGAACTCCGTTTTCGATGTTCTTGGGCTCGTTGAAAAGCTTATTCAGAGGACTATGCAACCAACATATCCTCATGATCCCAAACATTAAGGATCAAAGCAGTTTTCCAATCCAAGAACCACCGACTCTCATTTCCAACACAAGAGTTCACGGAACCTTCTCCAACTTCTTCTCTTTTCTCTACTCCTTTGCAAATGTGCCAACACCATCAAGTGTACAACTCCATGTGCTTGTGTGTTAGCCTTTCACAATCATTTTCAAAGGATTTGGTTAGCTCACTAGGCCCTACATGCAATGCACTTCATGAATTCACCTAGTGGCACCCGTGCGTCGAATAGCCGATAAGACTTCCCCTCTTAATAGTGCGGCTAACGATCCTAAACCACTCACACCCTCTATGGTGTCTTGAGTGCAAAACAAAATGGCCCTATCAGTTATACCTTTGCCTTGAGCCCATTTTGTTCCTCTCATATGATGTAAACGCTTCACACCAACACGTGACCGTTTCGATCCATCGATCTCAACTTCACTTGCTCTTCACCGTGCATCGGTCCATCGACGCCTAGTCTTGCCCAAGCTTCACCATCGCATGGTCCTTCGCTCAAGCCTCGACTAGCCCTTCACCTTCACAACCGGTCCATGGAGCCAAGTCTCGTCTTGATCTTCATCATTTGGTCACAAGACAAGTGTCATGCTTCACATTCAATATGCTCATCATGTGGACAACCTTTCTCTAAATCAACCACTTAGATAAACAAGGTTAGTCCTAGGTTTCATCAATTAGCCAAAACCAAACTAGGGACTTTCAATCTCCCCCTTTTTTGTAATTGATGACAACCCTCAACAAAGATGATTTTATAAAAAGATTTTGAACTTGTTATACTTGTCCAATCATTAAGCTCACAAGAGAGATTTGGACAACTATAGCAAGTTCAGTTTTGGTAGTATTGCTCCCCCTACATATGTGCATAGAGTTTGGATTTGAAGCTTTGCACATATGCATGGATAAAAGTGTGGGGAGAGTAATTCTACCAAAATGATGCTAAGGTGTAAGAAATGGACCTTTGAAGCGTGATACCAATCGGAGTTGCAATTTACACCATCCTTAGCACCATGAAGTAACTAGACATCCATCAAAAGCTCAAGAACCCCGTGAGATCAATCATTATAAGTAAAGTTCTTGAACTACTTGTAAAGCAAGAGGAGTCTAGTTACAACCTATGCATGCTAGTAGATCATTTCACCATTCAAGTCCTATACTAGCATTGCATCACACAAGCAAGGAGACATCACTTGTATAAAAACTTTAACTAAGTGCCATGAGCAAGTCATATGAGAATGCACAAACAAGTGCAACAACTTTATTCATGAGCTTGCTCCCCCTTCTTGTGTGCATCAAAATTTAATTTACCTCTTTATCATGTTCAATCATCCCTCTTTATCATGTTCAATCATCTTTTTCTCTCCCCCTTTGTCAACAATTGCCCAAAAATGGGATCAAATTGTGGAGAGAAAAGGACTTTGATGGAGTAAACAAAACTTTAGTCAAATTTGGTTCAATCTAGACCACTTGCCAAAGACATTTAATTCGGTTTGAACCAAAGACAAGCTTCTTCACACCTCATGACAAGGGTTATCTTGCCTATGTTGAATTAAACACTTGTAGCAAATATTCTAGATTCAACACTAGGATTGCAAGCCCACAAACATGTCATATGTCACCACTAGATCAAACAAAGCATAGAAGCAATAGTGGTAAACATATATACATCAAACATATTTGATTTATCATGAATGTTCCAAATGCACAAGTATGTCTACATGTGCTACCACAAGTATAATCCTAAAGCATGAATGACATGACAACCAATTGTACCTTGCATTGTAGAAGGAGAGGCATGTCAAGTAGTGGTGGGTGCATTCAACACATGTTTGAGAAATCAAGAATATTCAATTCATTCCTTAGTTTGCAAAACCTTCTTTCATCAAGTGGCTTGGTGAGTATATCGGCAAGTTGATCATCGGTGCCCACACTTTCAATGGAAATGTCACCCTTTTGTTGATGATCTCTAATGAAGTGATGCCTTATGTCAATGTGCTTTGTTCTTCCATGTTGAACCGGGTTTTGTGTCATCTTGATTGCACTTTCATTATCACAAAACAATGGCACATTCTTGAAGTTGATGCCATAATCCTTCAAAGTTGACTTCATCCAAAGCAATTGTGCACAACAACTCCCCGCACTAACATATTCGGCTTCGGCGGTAGAGATTGCCACACTATTTTATTTCTTTGAGGACCATGACATAAGTGATCTTCCAAGAAGTTGACATGTACCACTTGTGCTCTTTCTATTGATTTTGCAACCACCATAGTCGGAGTCCGAATATCCAATCAATTCAAACTTTGACCCCTTGGGATACCATAGTCCAACATCTCTTGTTTGCTTCAAGTACCTCAATATTCTCTTTGCGGCTGTGAGATGACTCTCTCTAGGTGAGGCTTGATATCTAGCACACATGCAAACACTAAACATGACATCCGTCCTTGATGCGGTGACATAGAGTAGGCTTCCAATCAATGACCGATATTCCTTTTGATTCACCATATTGCCATCAAAATTACTATCAAGATTCCCATTTGTGCCCATTGGAGTTGAAATTGGCTTTGCATCTTGCATCCCAAACTTCTTCAACATGTCCCTTATGTATTTCCCTTGACTCACAAAAGTTCCATTCTTCAATTACTTGACTTGAAGACCAAGGAAATAGCTAAGTTCACCAATCATGGACATCTCAAACTCTTTTGCCATCATTTCACCAAATTCTTCACAATATGCTTGATTGGTTGATCCAAAGATGATATCATCAACATAGATTTGCACAATGAAGAGATCATTACCAATCTTCTTGGTGAATAGAGTAGTATCAACCTTGCCCATAATGAACCCCTTGGAGTGAAGAAAGGTCTTCAATCTCTCATACTATGCTCTAGGTGCTTGCTTCAAGCCATACAAAGCTTTCTTCAACTTGTACACGTGGTTGGGCTTCTTCTCATCTTCAAAACCGGGAGGTTGTTCAACATATACTAGCTCATTGATGATCCCATTGAGAAATGCACTCTTGACATCCATTTGATATAACTTGATGTTGTGGGCACATGCATAAGCCAATAGTATCCTTATTGCCTCCAATCTTGCCATGGGAGCATATGTTTCATCATAGTCAATACCTTCAACTTGAGTATAGCCTTGTGCAACTAGTCTTTGTTGGCGGTACTTAAACTCATTTCTAACCCCGCCAACTCTAGTCTAGGCAACACTAATTTTCACCTAGAATAGGCCTCTACTCTAACTATTTCCACAGTGTGGTGCAGAATCTTTGTTTTGCAGGACATACTTAATTTTCACCTAAAATGGACCAAGACATGAAGAAAAATACATGGGTGGAAACATCTTTTATTTTGGTCCAAGCAAAACAAGAGAAAAAGAAGGGAAATCCAATTTCGAGGCCAGCCCAACCAGAATAACCAGCATGGGCCGACCAGGGGCCCAACAAGGAGGCAACCGACCAAAGCTGAAGGCCGGCGGGGCCCAGCCAGGTGCGGGCGCGCATGAGGCGCGCGCGCGCCCGTCTGAGCGCGGCCCGGGCCCAGCTTCGGTTGGTCGGTTTGTTTGCCGCCTCTGATGGTCGGTTCGGGGGTGTTTTTGAAATTTGCCCTACGGAAACCGACCATCCCACTCCTATATAAGCATCGGCAAGCCTCCCCCCTTCAACAACAATTCATTATTCATTTTAGTTCTCACTCTTCACCACACCTCCATTCCACAAGTGTACAATAGAGAGAGTAGAGCCACTCTACCTAGCCTAGCTAGAATAGAAGTAAGGAGTGAGAGAGGAGCAAGAGTAGAGCATCTCTCCAAGAGAGCTCTCGGGAAGCTAGTCTCCCACGGGGCAGAGTGCCGGACTTGTCGGCTCCCTTCTCGCTTGTACCTCTACGACGTCTTGCTACTTGAAGTAAGACATCGTGTTTATCTTTCGGTAATACCTTTGAGTAAGCTATTCTTGCTTGTTAACTTCTTGCGGGTTCGTCGTTCGTCCTTGTGATGGAAGCTCTAGTAAGAGGACCCCTGATAGAGACGGGAGCTCCTGATCACCGCTAGAGTTGTAGCAACTGGCGTAGGCGTGGTGTCTAGGCTAGGAACTACCTTCGATTGCCTCGTAGTCCACGGTTGAGGTGGTAGGCGGTAGGTGGTGACAGCCCTGTCCGTCCCTTGTAATCCCCCACGTCCGGCTACGGCGTAGAGCTACAGGCCGGCATCACTTGGTAGACCAGGTGCGATCTGGTGCCCGAAGTAAGAAGTTTAGCAACGAGTTTAGCCATCTTTAGGCTCATTACCCTAGAAAACCTCATTACCTAAGCTATCCTACTCCATCTTTGGGCAACCTCTGTTTAGAATTAACTCACAAGCCGTTCTTCGTGAAAGAAATACGATACCCGATTACTCACCGGGTTAAGTGCTATAACGGTGATTTCCGTGCGCTTGCGGATTTGGCTGCACACGCTAAGAAACGCCAACAAGCATTTCGGCGCCCGTTCTTGGGGAACGGTTGTCGCAGTTAGCTTTGAACCTAGATTGCCCGTGTACCTTGACCTACCTTTGCTCCACTTCTTTTGTTTTATTTTAGAAAACAAAAATATTCATGGACCAACCAACCATTTACAACCTATCCGCTCTGAAGGGCGAGCTCATTCAAACACCCCAATCCTCGAAGCCTATCACAGCTTCCGAGTATGAGCTCCGCCCTGGCTTTTTAGCCATGGTTCGGGACCAAGCCTTCTCAGGCTTGGAATATGAAAACCCTTATGATCACCTACGGGAGTTTGAGCAACTCGGTGCGTGTTTGACCATTGCGGGCATGTCACAAGATACATTGCGGTGGAAATTGTTTCCCTTTTCTCTCCATGAAAAGGCGAAGCAATGGTATACCCAAAACGTAGGGAAAGTAAACGGAGATTGGGAAGAATTGCGTAAGCATTTCTGCTTCACATTCTACCCTATTCCTCGTGTCGCTTCTCTACGACGGGAGGTGCTCAACTTCCAACAAAAAGAGAACGAAACCATAGGTGCAGCACAGGGAACGCTTTTTGATCCTAACACGATCGGGCCCGGACTGTCTATTCCTAACCATGTACTCTTACAACACTTGTGGTTAGGATTAGACAGAAATTCTGCCCTATTACTCGATGTAGCCGCCGGAGGGTCGTTCCGGCACAAAACCACCGAAGAGGGCAAGCTCTCTTGGATCGCATCCAAGAGAATGCTCCTCCCTTAGAACCCATCCGTGTAGAACCCGAGCCAATAAAAGAGGATGTCTCTTCGGCATCAGCCGAACCTTCCCAATCCATAGAGAGACCCTCTCCCGAACCAGAACCCAAGACGGAAGAACCCATGGATCTTTCGGCTTTCGAGGATGAGCTTTTCGAAAGTTTAGGAAATACCTCGAAATATGAGTGTCGCGCAAAGCCACCAATTCCCGTTGCTCCTAGCGAACCCCTCGATGAATTTTTCCTCAAGGAGTCCGTTAGAGAATTAACTTCTGTTAAGCTCGGAATGGTTGGCAGAAGGTGAGCTCGCGTCTGAAATAATTCAGATTCGCGCTCCATCTTCTACCCGCCGCTGCAAAATCCAGCGGAAATGGGTGGATGTTTTGTACAATCCTACCGTTGGAGCGAATATAATGTCCTACTCCTATGCACTTACATGTCTAGGAGTAACGTCATTTACCCCAACAACACGGTCCTTAAGAACACCAGATTCCGTTCAAGAAGGATTAGGGATTGTACATAACATGACACTCCACCATGGAGATGTCAAAATGGCCCTGGACTTCATTGTCTTTGACATCCGGGAATTCGACATACTTATCGGGCATCCCCGGAAACACTCTTTGACAATCCGTCAAAAACGGGGAAATTAACATGAAACTAGGGCGAGAAACATTCTGATTCAAGTCACTAGAGCCGGGAACTCGTGACCGAGCCTCCCCTAGTATGCCCATAGAGGTTCTAGCGGTTGACATGTTTGAGTCACCCGAATCGTCTTTAGATAAGGATGCGAATTCTTTGTAGAAGAAGAAGACGAGTTCGGGAGACATTTGATCTTCCTATAGGGGAGAAACCACCTAGACCTCCGGTTGAGCTTAAGCCCTTACCCAAAGGCTTACGTTATGTTTTCCTGAACGGCGACACCCAAACTCCTGCCATCATAAGTGACCAACTTAGTGATGAGGAGGCGACCAAACTCATAGTCGTCCTAGAAAAACATAAGTCAGTCTTCGGGTATTGCTTAGACGATCTTAAAGGGATAAGTCCAACGCTCCGTACCCATCGCATTCCCATAGAGCCATCTAGCATACCTTCACGAGAACCTCGGCGTAGGGGCCGAACAATGCGATGCGGGAAGTCATGAAAAAGGAAGTCCTGAAACTTTTTCACGCCGGGATAATCTATCCCATACCACACGGTGATTGGGTTAGCCCGGTCCAAGTGGTTCCCAAAAGGGAGGAATGACAGTCATTGAGAACGCTAAAAATGAACTCATACCTCAACGAACCATCCGTCACCGGTTGGCGAATGTGCATTGATTGCCGAAAACTTAACAAGGCAACAAAGAAGGATCACTTTCCGCTCCCCTTCATTGATGAAATGTTGGAACGGTTAGCGAAACACTCCTTCTTTTGCTTCCTTGATGGGTATTCGGGATATCATCAGATTCCCATCCATCTGGATGATCAAAACAAAACGACCTTCACATGCCCCTACGGAACGTACGCGTACCGTAGGATGTCGTTCGGGTTGTGTAATGCACCCGCGTCATTTCAACGGTGCATGATGTCTATCTTTTCGGACATGATCGAAGAAATCATGGAAGTTTTCATGGACGATTTCACCGTCTATGGGAAAACTTTTGATCATTGTCTGAAAAACTTAGACAGGGTCTTGCAAAGGTGTCAGGACAAAGATTTGGTACTTAATTGGGAAAAGTGCCATTTCATGGTTCGAGAGGGCATTGTCCTGGGGCACTTAGTGTCCGAGAGGGGAATCGAGGTAGATAAGGCTAAGATAGAGGTTATCGAGCAACTACCTCCCCCGGTAAATGTAAAAGGAATCCGTAGCTTCTTAGGTCATGCGGGGTTCTATAGAAGATTTATCAAAGATTTTTCCAAATCTCTAGACCCCTCACGAACCTATTAGCTAAAGATGCTCCTTTTGAGTTTACCGATGAGTGCTTGAAAGCATTTAACACTCTCGAGCAAGCACTCATCTCTGCACCTATCATCCAACCTCCCGATTGGTCTCTACCTTTTGAGATCATGTGTGATGCAAGCGATTATCTTTGTTGGTGCGGTCTTAGGCCAAACCAAAGATAAAAAGCATCACGCAATAGCTTATGCCAAAGCAAGACTCGACGGGAGCTCGGCTCAATTATGCCACAACGAGAAAAAGAGCTTCTTGCTTTGTAATATTCGCTATCGACAAGTTTCGGTCTTACTTAGTGGGCGCGAAAGTGATCATTTACACGAACACGCCGCCTTGAAATTCTTGCTCACTAAGAAAGACGCGAAACCACGCTTGATCCGCTGGATTCTTTTGCTCCAAGAGTTCGATCTAGAAATAAAAGATAAGAAAGGAGTAGAGAATACCGTAGCGAGATCATTTGTCGCGTTTGCAAGTCACTAACATGCGGGATCTGCCCATCAATGACTTCCTTCGCGACGACATGCTATTGGCAGTGACGGACTCCAACCCCAGGTATGCAAACATTGTGAATTACATGGTTGCAGGTCATGTACCACCTGGCGAAAATAGGAAAAAAGCTGGAGGTTGAGAGCCGTCGTCATCTATGGGATGACCCGTATCTGTATCGAGTGTGCTCAGACGGCATACTAAGAAGATGTGTGCCGACAGTAGAAGGGATGCAGATCATTGAAAGCTGTCACTCAGCGCCATACGGAGGCCACTATGGAGTATTCCGCACTCAAGCAAAAATCTGGCAGTGCGGATTCTTCTGGCCAACGATGTATGCTGACACCAAAGAATTCATTCGGAGGTGTCGGAAGTGCCAGTTCCAGGGTGGCATCACAGCTCGCAATGCAATGCCCCTCCACTTCAACCTTCAAATAGAAATATTTGATGTGTGGGGCATTGACTTCATGGGGCCCTTCCAGAAGTCCCAAGACTGCGAGTACATCCTTGTTGCTGTCGACTACGTCTCCAAATGGGTGGAGGCCATGCCATGCCGAGCAGCTGACGCAAAGCATGCTCGAAGGATGTTCCACGAAATAATCTTCCCTCGCTTTGGTACACCACGCATGGTGATCAGCGATGGAGGATCACATTTCGTTGATCGAACCTTCAGAGCATTCCTGAGAGAGCTGGAGGCCAAGCACAACATCGCCACACCTTACCACCCACAAACCAGTGGCCAAGCTGAGACCTCGAACAAGCAGATCAAGAACATCCTACAGAAGACCGTTGATGACATGGGGAAAGGATGGAAAAGTAAGCTTCCTGACGCACTCTGGGCATACAGGACTGCTTACAAAACCCCTATTGGCATGTCACCGTTCCAGCTTGTGTATGGAAAGAGCTGCCATTTGCCAGTAGAACTCGAACATCGAGCCTACTGGGCAATTAAAAGCTGGAACATGGACCTCAAGCTAGCCGGAAGAAACCGCCAGAGGCAGATCTCTGAGCTTGAGGAATGGCGAGAGAAGGCGTACCACAATGCCAAGCTCTACAAAAAACGAACGAAGAGGTGGCACGATAACCGGATAAAGCCCAAGGAGTTTCGGCAAGGCGACAAGGCCCTACTATTCAACTCCAAGGTAAAATTGTTCGGTGAAGGAAAGCTTAGAAGCAAGTGGAAGGGGCCATATACCATCATCGACACATCATTTCATGGCGCAATCACAATCCAGGACGACAACGGTAATATCTCAAAGGTAAATGGCCATCGCTTAAAACCTTTCCTTGAGCCTTCTTATCGTGCAAGGTTAGACCAAGAAATTGATAGAATAGATTTATTCATGCCGAGATAATTTCTCGAATTAATTCAAGGCATGACCTTCTTTTATTCTATTTTCTCTTGCGTCTATTTATTAAAAAAAATTATTTTTATGTTATTTTGTGTGGGAACCCTGTAGTTCTCTCTAATCTTTTCTCTAGGATTTTTTCCCACACAAAAATATTTTTTATTTTTTGTCCAAAATATCAAAAATCCTCTAGATTTTCAGTCACAATCAAAATTCGAGAATCAAACAAACATCGAGCTGAGATGGAAGAAAACCGGGCGAGCGGCGCCCGGGCGCGCTCGCGCCTCGCGCTCGCGCGCGCTGAGCGCCCTCTGGTGCCCGATTTTCTCCCATCTCTTTCCGTGTCTTTGTGCGTGCTTGATGATCATGGTGATTCTGATCCTGATGCGCAAGAGATGCGGGGATGGCTCATTCTCTCCTATAAATACCACCCTCCTCCTCTCATTCTCTTCACACCAAGACAAGCCTTGTCTTCTACCTCTCTCTCCCTCTCCACACCAGCAAGGGTGCCAAGTTTTTAGCGCCAATAGCGAGCCATATTCTAGCCCTCTACAACTCCGCTCGCACTCCCAATAGCGAGGCTCCCTCCTTCACTCAAGAGGATCTAGAGAGAGAGGCCATGGCTGTCGAGCCTATAGCCACACTTGCACCATGGAGCGGCGGGTCCAGCCATGGGGACAGCATGAGGTCAACAGCAAGATCAAGACCTCCGCCCGGTGCCAAGGTGAAGGCCGCACCAACAAGAAGGCCGACCACAGGGGCAATCCGCCTCAAGTCCAACCTCTCCAAAATGGGGGCATCAAGCAAGGCTTCATCAGCACCACTCTCCAATGGCACTTCATCCTACCATACGGCTGCAAGCAGCCCTTCAAAAATTGCTGTAGGAATAGACCTGCCTAACGGCGGCCGCGGAAAAGGGGTTATGCCAAACCCCACAAAAAGAACCGCACCTAGGCCAGTAGGAGCATCCTCGGGTCTCTCTCCTCGAGTCCCTAGGAAGAATCTTGGAAAAGCTCCTGCTGAGGACAAAAGTGGCGAACCTCAGCCAAGGCTTCCCACTTTAGCTTTCCTCAATAATCGCCTAAACGGGCTCTATGACATTGCGGCTGAGATGCAGTCAGAGATAGGAACGAGGGCCTCAGGCACCTTGACTTAGTCAAGGAAGTGAGGGACTTGCGCCGTAGTTTCTCCACTAAGCTCGACAGGGTAGTTCGCGCACTCCAGAACAAATATGCGCGCAACCCACCGCAGTAGAGTTCTCGCATACAACAAGGCACACGCACGCTCTTTCCCTTTTAATCATTTCCCTTTTTCAAATTTTAAATTCCCTAAAAGTGTGCCTCTTGTATCAAGTTCGGATTATCAATGAAATATTTATTATATATCTATTGTGTCTTGTCTCCACTTGTTTTTGTGTGCATTTTAAGAAAAAAAGACAGGTACAAAAACCAGTGTAGGGGAGGCACCTCGCTCCTTGACGCGCAAAGATTTTCGACACGACAAAAACAGAAGTTTGCGCGTCCTCTCACTCCCTGCTAACTCCCTTTATTGCTGAAATAAAATAAATAAAACTAAAAATATTGCAAACTCCATCTCCTATTTTCACCAATTGAGAACGACTCGCATACCTTTTATTCCTTGCTATCTTGATTGTGTGAACAACACATGCAATAGGGACCCCATGTTCTATCTAAGTTATTGGCAGGTGAGATATAGTAGAATGATATGTTGCTTACCAACTCGTGCAATGGACTTGGGTATTTTTATGCAAAAATTCAAAAAAAAACTTTTTAGCAATTGCTCCTCGTGTGATAAGTGTTATGTCCTACCAGAGCCAAACATCTACGCTTACGCTTACAAAACATGTTTAGCCACTTATAGCGATGTCAAGTCTTGAGATTCTTGCTAGAGATGGCCTTATCCCCAAGATCATTGCATTCACCCACCAAATAAATATGCCGACTCTCACATTGAGAGCCGCACACGACATTCGCCCGCCAAATAAATATGCCGACTCTCACAGTGAAAGTCGCGCACTCATTTCATCCACCATTCCACCAAAAACACTCAAATTCTTACACCGAGAATTGAGCACATATTTTCCACATTTTCTCCCTCTTCCACCAAAATACTCCTGTCAACAAGTCATGCATCTCTCTCTCCATCATTCATTCAAGAAAGGTATGGACTTATTAGAAAATCCTACAAAGAGAAGCATGGTTCGTGAATAAGGAAGAGTTCTTTTTCTCCAAGGTCTTGAGATAGAAAAAAAAGAGAAGAAAGAAAAAAAAAAGAGCAGCAAAAAAAAAAAAGAAATAACGCAAGTCTTAGAATTGTTCTTCAAAGTCCATACCTTCTTGCATTTTCATTCAATCAAGAGAGAAACATGATCAGGAGTCCACAAATATTTTCTACACTTGCGCTTGCATCATCTAGGGATATGGCCTTCTCTTCATGACATCCAGCTGGCTTGACATTGAGACTCTGTTTATCATCCATACCCAAAACTCCACATATCAGCCTGTAGTGGTAGGATGATCAAGAACACCTGGATAGGACTAGCCACCTGAAAAAGAGTGACTTGAGAGTATCACATGAGGAGCTAAGGCTAACTTTTGTGAAAATTCTAAAACCCCAAGTCTCAAAGCATGGGTAGTGTGAGTTGACTTGATTTCAAGCTATTCCTCCTTCAATAGCAATAAGATAACTTGGTAGCCACCACGAATGTTCACAAATGCAGGAAAAGCTTGGAATAATTTGTATGCAGGTCAACTCTTGGGAGAATACAACCACCTAGTTCTTCATCCTTTACTCGAGGACGAGCAAAGAGCTAAGTGTGGGGGAGTTGTTGGCGGTACTTAAACTCATTTCTAACCCCCGCCAACTCTAGTCTAGGCAACACTAATTTTCACCTAGAATAGGCCTCTACTCTAACTATTTTCACGGTGTGGTGCGAGAATCTTTGTTTTGCGGGACATACTTAATTTTCACCTAAAATGGACCAAGACATGAAGAAAAATACATGGGTGGAAACATCTTTTATTTTGGTCCAAGCAAAACAAGAGAAAAAGAAGGGAAATCCAATTTCGAGGCCAGGCCCAACCGAATAACCGGCATGGGCCGACCGGGGCCCAACAAGGAGGCAACCGACCAAAGGCGAAGGCCGGCGGGGCCCGGCCCGGTGCGGGCACGCCCGAGGCGCGCGCGCCGTCCGAGCGCGGGCCGGGCCCGGTTGGTCGGTTTGTTTGCCGCCTCGATGGTCGGTTCGGGGTGTTTTTGAAATTTGCCCTACGGAAACCGACCATCCCACTCCTATATAAGCATGGGCAAGCCTCCCCTTCAACAACAATTCATTATTCATTTTAGTTCTCACTCTTCACCACACCTCCATTCCACAAGTGTACAATAGAGAGAGTAGAGCCACTCTACCTAGCCTAGCTAGAATAGAAGTAAGGAGTGAGAGAGGAGCAAGAGTAGAGCATCTCTCCAAGAGAGCTCTCGGGAAGCTAGTCTCCCACGGGCGAGTGCCGGACTTGTCGGCTCCCTCCTCGCTTGTACCTCTACGACGTCTTGCTACTTGAAGTAAGACATCGTGTTTATCTTTCGGTAATACCTTTGAGTAAGCTATTCTTGCTTGTTAACTTCTTGCGGGTTCGTCGTTCGTCCTTGTGACGGAAGCTCTAGTAAGAGGACCCCTGATAGAGACGGGAGCTCCTGATCACCGCTAGAGTTGTAGCAACTAGCGTAGGCGTGGTGTCTAGGCTAGGAACTACCTTCGATTGCCTCATAGTCCACGGTTGAGGTGGTAGGCGGTAGGTGGTGACAGCCCTGTCCGTACCTTGTAATCCCCCACGTCCGGCTACGGCGTAGAGCTACAGGCCGGCATCACTTGGCAGACCAGGTGCGATCCGGTGCCCGAAGTAAGAAGTTTAGCAACGAGTTTAGCCATCTTTTAGGCCCATTACCCTAGAAAACCTCATTACCTAAGCTATCCTACTCCATCTTTGGGCAACCTCTCGTTTAGAATTAACTCACAAGCCGTTCTTCGTGAAAGAAATACGATACCCGATTACTCACCGGGTGAAGTGCTATAACGGTGATTTCCGTGCGCTTGCGGATTTGGCTGCACACGCTAAGAAACGCCAACTCTTTGGCTCTTTGGTTGACACAAAGGATGCAAACTCACAAATTATAGCCACTCTTGATCTTGTTTGCACACCACTTCTAATATCACCAATAACACTATCAATTGGATGATCTCTTGCAACATGTTGTGGTTGTAGCACTTGCACTTGATTGCTTGAGCTTGGTTGATCACTTGACTTGTCTTCATTTGATGAACTAGCACCATGATCTTGCACTTGAGCATTGCTAGCTTGCCTTAATGGAGAATTGAGCACTTCATCTTTATCATCTTGCACATCAACCACTTGCTTTGCTCTTATGTCCCCAATGTCCATGTTCTTCATAGCTTCAACCAATTGAGTTCCACCAACATCTTCTAGATTCTCATCTTCATCTTGTGACCCATTAGTTTCATCAAATTCCACACTTTCTCTAGAATGCCACTTGAGTTGTTCCAAACTCTATAAGCCTTGTTTGTAGTTGAATAACTGAGTAGGAACCCTTCATCACATCTCTTTTCAAACTTACCCAATCTAGTGCCCTTTCTCGAGATGTAGCATTTGCAACCAAACACTCTAAAATAGCCAATGTTAGGCTTTCTTCCATGAAGTAACTCATATGGGGTCTTCTCTAGCAAAGTATGACAATAGAGCCTATTGATGTAGTAGCATGCCGTGTTGATTGCTTCATCCCAAAATGATTGACTAACATTGTACTCATGAAGCATTGATCTAGCCATATCAAGCAATGTTCTATTCTTCCTCTCAACTAGGCCATTTAATTGTGGAGTGTATTTGGCCGAGAATTGATGACCAATGCCATAGTGATCACACAATTCTTCCATTCTTGTATTCTTGAATTCACTCCCATTGTCACTTCTCACTTTCTTGATTCTCATGTCAAACTCATTGTGAACTCTAGTGAGAAAGGTCTTGAAGGTGTCATACACTTCACTCTTGTCACTAAGAAAGAATACCCATGTGAATCTTGTGAAGTCATCCACTATGACAAATCCATACTTGTTGCCACCAATGCTTGTGTATGTAGTTGGGCCAAACAAATCCATGTGCAACAACTCAAATGCCTTGCATGTACTCATTATACTCTTCTTTGGATGTGAGCTTCCAACTTGCTTCCGACTTGACAAGCCCTACACAACTTGTCTTTCTCAAATTCAACATCTTTCAAGCCTTCAACAAGATTGTGTTGTGTGAGCTTCTTCAATTGTTTCATGCCAACATGCCCAAGCCTTCTATGCCAAAGCCAACCAAAACTTGATTTTGATATCAAACATGTTGTCAATGAAGCTTCACTAGTGTTGAAGTCAACTAGATAGAGATTTTCATATCTAAAGCCTTTGAACACCAAGTTGGAGCCATCAAGAGAAACTACCTCAACATAATTTGCCCCAAAAATACACTTGTAGCCTAGATCACAAATTTGTGCCACCGAGAGAAGATTGAAATCCAAGCTTTCAACTAGCAACACATTGGAAACACTCATGTCATTTGATACTGCAATTTTGCCCAAACCAACAACCTTGCCTTTCTTGTTATTGCCAAATGTGATTGACTCAATGCCACTATCATTCTTCTCAATTGAATCAAATATTCTTGATGTGCCGGTCATGTGTTGAGAACACCCACTATCAATGATCCAATGCCTTCCTCCGGCTATATAGTTCACCTACAAGCAAATCAATGAAGTTTAGGTACCCATTTTTTCTTGGGTCCTTGTAGGTTAGTAACTAAGCTCTTTGGTACCCAAATTGTCTTCTTCTTTGGGCCAACAATGGGTGTGCCAACAAACTTAGCTTGCACACCTTTCACACCCTTGGTAAGCATATAACAAGAATCAAAAGGTATAGCATTGTCAAGTTTCTTGTTATGTTGCTTCTTGTTGCAATTTTGCTCTAGGTGCCCAACTTGCTTGTATCTATAGCAAAACCGACCATTGCTCTTCACAAAGCTAGGCTTTGGAGTTGCAAAGGCCAACTTGCCCTTCTTAGGGGTATAGCCCAATCCCTCTTTGTTAAGAGAGAACCTTTGGCTACCCAAGCACTTTAGCAAGCGGGCCTCACCACCATAGGCTTTGCCGAAGGCATGAGTGAGCTCATCCACCTCCTTCTTGAGAGTGTCATTCTCAACCATAAGTGTAGCATCACAAGTGAAGCCATCACTAGTAGTAGAGATAGAGTCGGTGGTGGTGGTGGATGATGTGCTACAAGAAGGGTTAGCATTTGTCATGATGATATGTTGATAAAATGAATCCTCAATGATGTCACAAGTAAGACCTATATCACATGATGCAACCACCACTTTCTTGGCTTGTTGCTCAAGAAGCAATGAGTGAGCCTTTTCAAGCTTATAATGAGCATCACCAAGTTTCTCATGGTCTTCCACTAGACACTCATGAGTGGTTTTAAGCTCACCTAGGGCTTTCTCAAGTATTGCTACTTTCATTGAAAGCTTCTTGCACTCCTTTTCCTTGGCAATAGCTATATCTCTAGTTTGTTGTATCAAGTCATACAATTGGTCCTTAGATGGTTCATCATCATCATCATCATTATCACTATTGTGAGCATATTCCATCTCACTATCATCATCACTATCATCATATTGTACCTTGGTTTCCTTTGCCATGAAGCACGATGGTGCTTACTAACTCCCTTTATTGCTGAAATAAAATAAATAAAACTAAAAATATTGCAAACTCCATCTCCTATTTTCACCAATTGAGAACGACTCGCATACCTTTTATTCCTTGCTATCTTGATTGTGTGAACAACCTGTGCAATAGGGACCCCATGTTCTATCTAAGTTATTGGCAGGTGAGATATAGTAGGATGATATGTTGCTTACCAACTCGTGCAATGGACTTGGGTATTTTTATGCAAAAATTCAAAAAAAAACTTTTTAGCAATTGCTCCTCGTGTGATAAGTGTTATGTCCTACCAGAGCCAAACATCTACGCTTACGCTTACAAAACATGTTTAGCCACTTATAGCGATGTCAAGTCTTGAGATTCTTGCTAGAGATGGCCTTATCCCCAAGATCATTGCATTCACCCACCAAATAAATATGCCGACTCTCACATTGAGAGCCGCACACAGCATTCGCCCGCCAAATAAATATGCCGACTCTCACAGTGAAAGTCGCGCACTCATTTCATCCACCATTCCACCAAAAACACTCAAATTCTTACACCGAGAATTGAGCACATATTTTCCACATTTTCTCCCTCTTCCACCAAAATACTCCTGTCAACAAGTCATGCATCTCTCTCTCTCCATCATTCATTCAAGAAAGGTATGGACTGTTATTAGAAAATCCTACAAAGAGAAGCATGGTTCGTGAATAAGGAAGAGTTCTTTTTCTCCAAGGTCTTGAGATAGAAAAAAAAAAGAAAAAAAAAGAGCAGCAAAAAAAAAAAAAGAAATAACGCAAGTCTTAGAATTGTTCTTCAAAGTCCATACCTTCTTGCATTTTCATTCAATCAAGAGAGAAACATGATCGAGTCCACAAATATTTTCTACACTTGCGCTTGCATCATCTAGGGATATGGCCTTCTCTTCATGACATCCAGCTGGCTTGACATTGAGACTCTGTTTATCATCCATACCCAAAACTACACATATCAGCCTGTAGTGGTAGGATGATCAAGAACACCTGGATAGGACTAGCCACCTGAAAAAGAGTGACTCGAGAGTATCACATGAGGAGCTAAGGCTAACTTTTGCGAAAATTCTAAAACCCCAAGTCTCAAAGCATGGGTAGTGTGAGTTGACTTGATTTCAAGCTATTCCTCCTTCAATAGCAATAAGATAACTTGGTAGCCACCATGAATGTTCACAAATGCAGGAAAAGCTTGGAATAATTTGTATGCAGGTCAACTCTTGGGAGAATACAACCACCTAGTTCTTCATCCTTTACTCGAGGACGAGCAAAGAGCTAAGTGTGGGGGAGTTGTTGGCGGTACTTAAACTCATTTCTAACCCCCGCCAACTCTAGTCTCGGCAACACTAATTTTCACCTAGAATAGGCCTCTACTCTAACTATTTCCACAAGTGTGGTGCAGAATCTTTGTTTTGCGACATACTTAATTTTCACCTAAAATGGACCAAGACATGAAGAAAAATACATGGGTGGAAACATCTTTTATTTTGGTCCAAGCAAAACAAGAGAAAAAGAAGGAAATCCAATTTCGAGGCCACCCAACCGAATAACCGGCATGGGCCGACCCGGGGGCCCAACAAGGAGGCAACCGACCAAAGCGAAGGTCGGCGGGGCCCGGCCAGTGCGGGCGCGCTGGGCGCGCGCGCCCGTCTGAGCGCGGCCCGGGCCCAGCTTCGGTTGGTCGGTTTGTTTGCCGCCTCTGATGGTCGGTTCAAGGTGTTTTTGAAATTTGCCCTACGGAAACCGACCATCCCACTCCTATATAAGCATGGGCAAGCCTCCCCCCTTCAACAACAATTCATTATTCATTTTAGTTCTCACTCTTCACCACACCTCCATTCCACAAGTGTACAATAGAGAGAGTAGAGCCACTCTACCTAGCCTAGCTAGAATAGAAGTAAGGAGTGAGAGAGGAGCAAGAGTAGAGCATCTCTCCAAGAGAGCTCTCGGGAAGCTAGTCTCCCACGGGGCGGAGTGCCGGACTTGTCGGCTCCCACCTCGCTTGTACCTCTACGACGTCTTGCTACTTGAAGTAAGACATCGTGTTTATCTTTCGGTAATACCTTTGAGTAAGCTATTCTTGCTTGTTAACTTCTTGCGGGTTCGTCGTTCGTCCTTGTGACGGAAGCTCTAGTAAGAGGACCCCTGATAGAGACGGGAGCTCCTGATCACCGCTAGAGTTGTAGCAACTGGCGTAGGCGTGGTGTCTAGGCTAGGAACTACCTTCGATTGCCTCATAGTCCACGGTTGAGGTGGTAGGCGGTAGGTGGTGACAGCCCTTTCCGTCCCTTGTAATCCCCCACGTCCGGCTACGGCGTAGAGCTACAGGCCGGCATCACTTGGCAGACCAGGTGCGATCCGGTGCCCGAAGTAAGAAGTTTAGCAACGAGTTTAGCCATCTTTTAGGCCCATTACCCTAGAAAACCTCATTACCTAAGCTATCCTACTCCATCTTTGGGCAACCTCTGTTTAGAATTAACTCACAAGCCGTTCTTCGTGAAAGAAATACGATACCCGATTACTCACCGGGTGAAGTGCTATAACGGTGATTTCCGTGCGCTTGCGGATTTGGCTGCACACGCTAAGAAACGCCAACAGTCTTGCTTTGTTTCTAATCACAACACCATCTTGATCTTGCTTGTTCTTAAAAACCCATTTGGTTCCAATGACACTGTGATCCTCTGGCCTCTCAACTAACTCCCACACATCATTTCTTGTAAAGTTGTTGAGCTCTTCTTGCATTGTCATGATCCAATCGGCATCATCCAAAGCTTCCTCAATTTTCTTTGGCTCTTTGGTGACACAAAGGATGCAAACTCACAAATTATAGCCACTCTTGATCTTGTTTGCACACCACTTCTAATATCACCAATAACACTATCAATTGGATGATCTCTTGCAACATGTTGTGGTTGTATCACTTGCACTTGATTGCTTGAGCTTGGTTGATCACTTGACTTGTCTTCATTTGATGAACTAGCACCATGATCTTGCACTTGAGCATTGCTAGCTTGCCTTAATGGAGAATTGAGCACTTCATCTTTATCATCTTGCACATCAACCACTTGCTTTGCTCTTATGTCCCCAATGTCCATGTTCTTCATAGCTTCAACCAATTGAGTTCCACCAACATCTTCTAGATTCTCATCTTCATCTTGTGACCCATTAGTTTCATCAAATTCCACACTTTCTCTAGAATGCCACTTGAGTTGTTCCAAACTCTATAAGCCTTGCTTGTAGTTGAATAACTGAGTAGGAACCCTTCATCACATCTCTTTTCAAACTTCCCCAATCTAGTGCCCTTTCTCGAGATGTAGCATTTGCAACCAAACACTCTAAAATAGCCAATGTTAGGCTTTCTTCCATGAAGTAACTCATATGGGGTCTTCTCTAGCAAAGTATGACAATAGAGCCTATTGATGTAGTAGCATGCCGTGTTGATTGCTTCATCCCAAAATGATTGACTAACATTGTACTCATGAAGCATTGATCTAGCCATATCAAGCAATGTTCTATTCTTCCTCTCAACTAGGCCATTTAATTGTGGAGTGTATTTGGCCGAGAATTGATGACCAATGCCATAGTGATCACACAATTCTTCCATTCTTGTATTCTTGAATTCACTCCCATTGTCACTTCTCACTTTCTTGATTCTCATGTCAAACTCATTGTGAACTCTAGTGAGAAAGGTCTTGAAGGTGTCATACACTTCACTCTTGTCACTAAGAAAGAATACCCATGTGAATCTTGTGAAGTCATCCACTATGACAAATCCATACTTGTTGCCACCAATGCTTGTGTATGTAGTTGGGCCAAACAAATCCATGTGCAACAACTCAAATGCCTTGCATGTACTCATTATACTCTTCTTTGGATGTGAGCTTCCAACTTGCTTCCTGACTTGACAAGCCCTACACAACTTGTCTTTCTCAAATTCAATATCTTTCAAGCCTTCAACAAGATTGTGTTGTGTGAGCTTCTTCAATTGTTTCATGCCAACATGCCCAAGCCTTCTATGCCAAAGCCAACCAAAACTTGATTTTGATATCAAACATGTTGTCAATGAAGCTTCACTAGTGTTGAAGTCAACTAGATAGAGATTTTCATATCTAAAGCCTTTGAACACCAAGTTGGAGCCATCAAGAGAAACTACCTCAACATAATTTGCCCCAAAAATACACTTGTAGCCTAGATCACAAATTTGTGCCACCGAGAGAAGATTGAAATCCAAGCTTTCAACTAGCAACACATTGGAAACACTCATGTCATTTGATATTGCAATTTTGCCCAAACCAACAACCTTGCCTTTCTTGTTATTGCCAAATGTGATTGACTCAATGCCACTATCATTCTTCTCAATTGAATCAAATATTCTTGATGTGCCGGTCATGTGTTGAGAACACCCACTATCAATGATCCAATGCCTTCCTCCGGCTATATAGTTCACCTACAAGCAAATCAATGAAGTTTAGGTACCCATTTTTGCTTGGGTCCTTGTAGGTTAGTAACTAAGCTCTTTGGTACCCAAATTGTCTTCTTCTTTGGGCCAACAATGGGTGTGCCAACAAACTTAGCTTGCACACCTTTCACACCCTTGGTAAGCATATAACAAGAATCAAAAGGTATAGCATTGTCAAGTTTCTTGTTATGTTGCTTCTTGTTGCAATTTTGCTCTAGGTGCCCAACTTGCTTGTATCTATAGCAAAACCGACCATTGCTCTTCACAAAGCTAGGCTTTGGAGTTGCAAAGGCCAACTTGCCCTTCTTAGGGGTATAGCCCAATCCCTCTTTGTTAAGAGAGAACCTTTGGCTACCCAAGCACTTTAGCAAGCGGGCCTCACCACCATAGGCTTTGCCGAAGGCATGAGTGAGCTCATCCACCTCCTTCTTGAGAGTGTCATTCTCAACCATAAGTGTAGCATCACAAGTGAAGCCATCACTAGTAGTAGAGATAGAGTCGGTGGTGGTGGTGGATGATGTGCTACAAGAAGGGTTAGCATTTGTCATGATGATATGTTGATAAAATGAATCCTCAATGATGTCACAAGTAAGACCTATATCACATGATGCAACCACCACTTTCTTGGCTTGTTGCTCAAGAAGCAATGAGTGAGCCTTTTCAAGCTTATAATGAGCATCACCAAGTTTCTCATGGTCTTCCACTAGACACTCATGAGTGGTTTTAAGCTCACCTAGGGCTTTCTCAAGTATTGCTACTTTCATTGAAAGCTTCTTGCACTCCTTTTCCTTGGCAATAGCTATATCTCTAGTTTGTTGTATCAAGTCATAAAATTGGTCCTTAGATGGTTCTTCATCATCATCATCATCATTATCACTATTGTGAGCATATTCCATCTCACTATCATCATCACTATCATCATATTGTACCTTGGTTTCCTTTGCCATGAAGCACGATGGTGATGAAGAGAATAATGAAGACTTCTTGTTGATGGCGATGGAAGCCAATGCCTTGTTGCATGAATCTTCATCTTCATCATCATTGTCACTCTCCTAAGTGACCACAAATGCACCATTCTTGCCCTTCTTGAGTGTCATCTTGGCCTCATGCTTCTTCTTCTCAAACTTGCCCTTGTTGTAGTTCTTCTTCTTCTCATATGGGTATTTGGCTTGTAGATGCTCGGTGCTATCAAAATTGAAACACTTTCTTGGTTGCTCTTGCTTCTTGAAGTTGTTTCTCTTGAAGCCTCTTCTCTTGATGAACATGTGTCCCATCTTCTTCACCACAAGAGCAAGTGCCTCATCATCAATCTCAAAGTCACCATCTTCCTCATTGTTTTCTTCTTCAAAGATTGGTGCTTTGCCCTTGGAGAATGTGGCTTGGAATGAAACGGTCTTCTTCTCCTCTTCCACCTTCTCATCATCTTGATCAAATTTGTCATATGTCAAGACTTCACCAAGCAAATCATTTGGCTTCTTATCTTCAAGCCCATCTCTTTGTAGCATTAGCTTCAACATCTTGAAGCTCTTTGGCAAGCATATCAAGAACTTGTGACAAAAATCTTCATCTTTTGTCTTGTACCCCAAACTCTTGAGATAATTCACAATCACTTGCAAGCGATGAAATATTTCAATGATTGTTTCATCCTCCTTCTTCTTAAAGTTCTCGAACTCACTCTTGAGCCCATATAGCTTGGCACTCTTCACAACCTTGGTGCCTTCATAGGTCTCACCCAACCTTGTCCACACTTCACTTGCACGCTCCAAGTCCTTGATCCCCTCAAACACCCTTGTAACAATGCCATTGTATAAGGTGTTGAGAGCCATTCTATTGCATGTTGTGTTGGCTCTATCTTCATCGGTGAGATGATCATTATCAAGAATAGCATAGTCATGCAAAGTAACTTGCAAGACTCTCTCTTGAATTGAACCAAGATACATGATCATCTTTCTCTTCCAATGATCAAAAGAACTAACTCCATCAAACATAGGCGGTTTGCCTCCAACATAGTTGAACACAATTTGAGCCATCTTAACACTGTAGGATGTTAAGCCTTGCACTAAAATGGTGATCTCGGCTCTGATACCACTTGTAAGGTCCTAGATGGCTAGAGGGGGGTGAATAGCCTATAAAAATTTCTACAAACTTACTAAGCAAACTTCGTTAGATACACAAATGGTGGAAAGCAAGTTATGCTTAGCCTACTAGGTGTTGCAAGCCTCCTATCCAAACAATTCTAGTAGGTGATCACTAGTACACACAAGAGCTACCACTAGTGATCAAGAGTTCTACCCACGGGATTTAGTCTACACAAAGAGTGGTTCCCGACCGACCACACAAGCAATTCTAACCCACGCGATTTTAGTCTACACAAGAAGTGGTACGCGGCCAACCACACAAGCAATTCTACTTTGCAAGAATGTAATCAAAGTAATGCAAGAGAGGAGGAGACTTGTTATACCGACGCGTCGAGTCGAGGTTGCCAATCACCAAGAGAATGAGCAATCAATCACAATCGGCAACCCACAATCGATGACAACCAATCACTGGGAGACAAAGATGAACACAATTGTTTTGTTCACCCGGTGTTTACTTGGGCACCGCCAAGCTACGTCACCGGTTGTGCCGACCAACACCTAGATGGTTCCTCGGTGTGACCCTCAAGTCACTAGCCCCTCAAGGCTCGTCCCGCAAGGCACCGTAAGACCCACTCTTAAGCGAGGTACTCAACGACATGCGGATTCCACTAGGATGCTCTTCGTGATCCCCACGAGGTGAGCTCAACCTCTCACAAATCAACCGGAGGTGGCCAAGAACAATCACCTCCACTTGCCAACGCCTCCAACAATCTCCAAGCCGGCTAGGAGCGATACTCTCCAAGAGTAATAAGAAATCCACTGACAAAACCACCCACAAGTGCCACTAGATGCCCTCAAGCGATGCAATACACTAGGTGATCTCTCAACCTCACTTCGGATGATCAATCAAGCAAGAGAGATGAGAGGGAGAGTGTTTCTTCAGCTCACAAGTATGAATGAATGAGTTGAGGAGCCAAGAGAGGGTGCCAAGCCCGGCCATCCCTTTATTTATAGCCTCAACTCAAACGACTAGCCGTTGGGCAGCTCGGGCAGCTGAAAAGCATGCGCCGGACGCATCCTATGCTAGCGCCGGACGCGTTCTATGCGTTCATTTCCGTGTGCTGAAAACTAGCCGTTAGGAGCGCCGGACGCCCAAAAAGTGAGCGCCGGACGCGTCCTACGCTCGTCGGACGCTACCCAGAGAGCCTATTTTCGCTGTCCACCATCGAACTCTCAGTTTTGTGTGCGCTGGACGCGTTCTATGCTCTCCGGACGCGTCAGAAGCATAGCTCCGGACGCGTCCGTCGCTCTCGAGGGCAGCAGACCACTCCCCATTCAACTGGGCATATCTCTTAGCTCCGAACTCCATTTTCGATATTCTTGGGCTCGTTGGAAAGCTTATTCAGAGGACTATGCAACCAACATATCTTCATGATCCCAAACATTAAGGATCAAAGCAGTTTTCTAATCCAAGAACCACCGACTCTCATTTCCAACACAAGAGTTCACGGAACCTTCTCCAACTTCTTCTCTTTTCTCTACTCCTTTGCAAATGTGCCAACACCATCAAGTATACAACTCCATGTGCTTGTGTGTTAGCCTTTCACAATTATTTTCAAAGGATTTGGTTAGCTCACTAGGCCCTACATGCAATGCACTTCATGAATTCACCTAGTGGCACCCGTGCGTCGAATAGCCGATAAGACTTCCCCTCTTAATAGTGCGGCTATCGATCCTAAACCACTCACACCCTCTCTGGTGTCTTGAGTGCAAAACAAAATGGCCCTATCGGTTATACCTTTGCCTTGAGCCCATTTTGTTCCTCTTATATGATGTAAACGCTTCACACCAACACGTGACCGTTTCGATCCATCGATCTCAACTTCACTTGCTCTTCACCGTGCATCGGTCCATCGGCGCCTAGTCTTGCCCAAGCTTCACCATCGCATGGTCCTTCGCTTCGAAGCCTCGACTAGCCCTTCACCTTCACAACCGGTCCATGGAGGCAAGTCTCGTCTTGATCTTTATCATTTGGTCACATGACAAGTGTCATGCTTCACATTCACTATGCTCATCATGTGGACAACCTTTCTCTAAATCAACCACTTAGATAAACAAGGTTAGTTCTAGGTTTCATCAATTAGCCAAAACCAAACTAGGGACTTTCAGAGGGGATGGAGGTGACCGCGCATCGGGCCGCTCCGAGGCCAAGCTCGCGGCGCTGGAGGAAGGGCACCGGTAGAAGAGCGGCGGCCGCTGGAGATGGAGGAGCGGAGGTAGCCGCCAGTACCGTGTGGAGTAGAGACGGCGGCGTGGGCGAAATAGAAGATTGGAAACACTGAGCTAGGGTTCGGACCTTTATATATGCAAGAAGGTGTATCTCAGCTCATTTTCATCCATCCGATCAGGAATCAAGGGTTAGAAAATTGCGGGCCGGTAGGCTATTGGGCTGGTGGGCTGATTTTAGATTTCTCTTTTTCTTTTTCTTTAACTAGAGAAGTACATTTAATTGTCTAGTTTTTTTTGATAGAATAATTGTGTAGTCAATAAATACAAATCGTAATATTCTTTAATTTGTCTCGATGATCTTTTGTCAAAAAAAAATCTCTCGATGATATTTGTGTGCGTCCAAACATAAGTTTAACATAAACTAGACTATATATCATATCAAATAAATTATATAAGAGGATATATTTCATTTGACCTCATGTCATAAAAATTAGTGAAAAATATAGTATTTTGTCAAACTCATCAAACTCTACATTTGGTGTAATGGTCAACATTTTATTTGAGAAAGTTTGAACCACTTAAATATAGATCATGATGTGTGTTGTAAAATCTTGGTATTCTCAGTTTTTTATGGCTACACGCGGGTTTTCGACTCCCTAGACGGGCCCACCTTAGAAAGTCATTAATATCAAGTTTGATCCACTCATCAAGACCTACAATTGATGTATAGGTCATTTTTGCATTTGACGAATCGTTATGAAAGTGTAGTTCTAAATCCACACGCCCCGCATGAAGTTTCATTAAGTCTGTGTGGGATTCAAGAATTTGTGACTAGAGTTTACCAACATTTTCTCAAATGCAAAAATGTTCTATATATGAAATGTGTATCTTGATGAGATGTAACTATCTTGTACTCAAAAGTTTTTCATTTGAGGTCATTTGATACCTCGTTTGGCTAGGGTTGACCATGTCTCGCCTTGGATTTTCAAAACCCGTGACAAGAGTTTACTAAAACTTTTCCAAATGCAAAAGTGTACTATGTATAAAATGTGTATCTTGATGAGATGTAACTATCTTGTATTCAAAAGTTTTTCATTTGAGGTCATTTGGTACCTCGTTTGACTAGGGTTGACCATGTCTCGCCTTGGATTTTCAAAACCTGTGACAAGAGTTTTTTGAAACTTTTCCAAATGCAAAAGTGTACTATGTATGAAATGTGTATCTTGATAAGATGTAACTATCTTATATTCAAAAGTTTTTCATTTGAGGTCATTCGGGGCCTCGTTTGACCTAGGTTGACCAAGTCAAACCTTTGTTTTTTGGGAAAATACGCGTTGACCGGACCCTAGATGACCTCAGTTGCAAAAGTGATGAACAGCAAGTTTTCTCCACTCATCAAGATACACATTTTTTCTAATGGTCACCTTTTCATCTGAGATTGTTTGGACCACTCAAACTTTGAAACTTCAGTTTTTCACGGCTACACGCGGGTTTTCGATACCCTAGACGGGCCCACCTTGGAAAGTCATGAATATCAAGTTTGATCCACTCATCAAGACCAACAATTGATATATAGGTCATTTTTGCATTTGACGAAGTGTTACGAAAGTGTAGTTCTAAATCCACACGCCCCGCGTGAAGTTTCATTAAGTCTATGTGGGATTCAAGAATTTATGACTAAAGTTTACCAACACTTTCTCAAATGCAAAAATGTTCTATGTATGAAATGTGTATCTTGATGAGATATAACTATCTTGTATTCAAAAGTTTTTCATTTGAGGTCATTTGGTACATCGTTTGACTAGGGTTGACCATGTCTCGCCTTGGATTTTCAAAACCTGTGACAAGAGTTTTCTGAAACTTTTCCAAATGCAAAAGTGTACTATGTACGAAATGTGTATCTTGATAAGATGTAACTATCTTGTATTCAAAAGTTTTTCATTTGAGGTCATTCAAGGCCTCGTTTGACCTAGGTTGACCAAGGCAAACCTTCGTCTTTTCGGAAAATACGCGTTGACCGGACCCTAGATGACCTCAGGTGCAAAAGTTATGAACAACAAGTTTTCTCCACTCATCAAGATACACATTTTTTCTAATGGTCACCTTTTCATCTGAGATTGTTTGGACCACTCAAACTTTAAAACTTCAGTTTTTCACGGCTACACGCGGGTTTTCGATACCCTAGACGGGCCCACCTTGGAAAGTCATGAACATCAAGTTTGATCCACGCATCAAGACCAAAAATTGATATAAAGGTCATTTTTGCATTTGACGAAACGTTATGAAAGTGTAGTTCTAAATCCACACGTCTCGCATGAAGTTTCATTAAGTCGTGTGGGATTCAAGAATTTATGACTAGAGTTTACCAACACTTTCTCAAATGAAAAAAATGTTCTATGTATGAAATGTGTATCTTAATGAGATATAACTATCTTGTATTCAAAAGTTTTTCATTTGAGATCATTTAGTGCCTCATTTTAACTAATTTTGTGAAAATCCACTTGTAGGGCGGCCGGGATCACCAAACCCCCTCTGGTGGTCTGTTGTAAGGGCGGCTGGATCACCAGCCGCCCCTACAAAGGCATTAGCGAGGGGCGGCCGGTGATCCGCGCTGGCTCCCGTGGCCGGCCATTTGTAGGGGCGGCTGCATCACCAGCCGCCCCTACAGTTTTTGCCCAAGCGCTCCCTTTGTAGGTTTTTCACGTAGTGAATATTGCATAACCCTTCAACAAATATATTTGAAATATAACTCCAAATTCCATGTCTAATATGCGGTATCTAACTTCTTGTAACTGAAGTATGCAGATGACTGAAGTTGTAGTTAGAAGTATCCTGCATATAAAGTTGTCTATTAATTTTTAAAGCAGGATCTCTTCCATGGAGTTAGAACCTCTTTATAGACGATATTCTTCGTGATTATATCTAAGTCAATTTCTTCTTCCTCTTCTTCTTGTGCACGTCCTTCTCAGCAGCTAGCATGGTCAGGATCCAAATGTTTGATCTTGCCGTGTTTTAGTATGTGCCTCTGCAATAGTAGTATTTGTTTAGTCTCCGAATGAAGTGCTGGGATTATTGTTTTTAGTTGGATCCATTTACGATCAAACTTTTAATATGACTTTGGTAAAACAATTGCACTTCAACCAATAAAGAAATGGTATTAATTTTGATGAAACAACACTAAGACCATACAAATAATAAAGCCGTTTGTATTGCCATTGGCGCTAAGCCCTCGAGTGTGCAGTAAAAGGTTCAGGTGCCTAAAGGCCCCTAAACAGTATGTATGGAGATTCTTGACGCTGCTATTCCATCTAGAATGCATCAAAAGCATTGGGAGAATTCGCTGCAAGACACCGTTAAAAGGTGACATTTGCTACAAGCCACTAGAAAAACATGTATTGGCCAAAAGACATCCTTTAACGTTCCTAATTTGCTGTAAGACATTAATCTTAATATTATATTTGACTTTAAAAAGAAGGACCACACGAAATGACCTATGTGCCCTTCGCCTTTTATCCTCTCGCCAAAGAACGGAACGACGGATGTTCTTCGGTTCTCTCGCAAAGTCGCAAGGAAGAAACAGGGCGACGCGACGCACCTTTGCGGCACACGCATGGCGATGGCGCGCTCGCAGCGACGCACCTTTGCGGCGCGCAGGCAGCGACGCCCGCACCCGGCAGCGGCGGCTGCAGCAACGCCGCGCAGCCGGCAGTGCCGGCGGCGGCGCACAGGTGCCCTTCCTCGGCGGTGGTCGATTCCTAATGGAATCCTACAGCGGTGAGTGGAGCAGCAGGTGCGTGCCACTCGATTTTAGTGAGCGGAGCATTAGGGGCCATAATTCTTGAGAGAGATTTCCCCAAGAGCACGCCGATCTTGTGTGGATCCAATTTCCAATCAATTCCTACCATTTTCTCCTAGGGTATTCCTGTCCAGATTTTGTGTTTCAGCGTGGATATGTTATTATATACGCTAGAGTGTCTTCCAGCAAAGGTACATGTTTTTGTAATGGTCACCGGCAAAGAAAAGTTTTGTTAGTGTCTAGTAGCAAAAACCACATATTTACAGTGTCCGGCAGCCAATTTTGCCAAAAGCATTGTGTGTTACCTACTTTCATTTCTGGAGAGTTCAGATAGGCCTTAGTACCTTGCACTGATAGGCTTATTGGCCACTCTATCGATTTTTTTAGAAAACATACTATCGATTTATTATTTATTCTTCAAAAAATTTGCTCGTAGCTGGATGATCGTAGACACTAGTGATCTGGGAGGCCGGCCAATTACCAATACTATTAAATTTTGCACCAAATTACTAACATATGCATCCATAGAAAGCTACTTCGCATGAGAGAGTATCTCAATCAAGTATCTCAATCTATATTATTAGTAAAATAGCACAAAGTTGTTCCATCAAAATCTCTACAACTCCATGGCTTGATCAAGAAGCTGCTGCATCTAGATACTAATGCTCAAGTATATTGCCCGTGGTAGTGCTACGGCGAAATAAAAAATCACTGTACCACAGCCAATCTATAACGTCCGACAACGGTCGCTAAAGCTTAATAAGAACATCAAACTATCGGTCGCTATAACCTGGTGACAGATGATCGGTCGCTATATTTACATATCCATAGAACATCGGTCGCTACAGAGCTGGGTCAGACCATCAGTCGCTAAAAATACGAACTAGAGTCAAACTATTGGTCATTATAGCCCTTTTCCAATTTGGTGCGCTGAGCCCAGCCCACTAGCGCACACTAGGCCCACGAGTTAGTGTCATCCAAAACCCTAAACCATTCTCAAAAGAAAATGGAAGGCCAGCCGCCGCACTCCACCACACCTCAACTCATTGATACAATCCTAGGGAAAGGCTGAACCAAATCACAAAAAAGGAAAGACTTAACCCAAACCCTAGACCAGCACGCCTCCCCTCTCATCTCAGCCGCTGCACCCACCCGTCAGATCTCTCTCGCGCGCTCATTACCCCGGCGATGGCGCGGCCCCGAGGTGGCGGCATGGCTCCGAGGCAGCGCGACGTATCCTGAGCGGCAGGGTGGCCCCGAGGCGATGACGCAGACCCATGGCCACAGCGACACGCACCACCCCGAGGCGACGGCGGGGTCCCAAGGCGGCGTCAAGCACCACCCCGTGCGGCAGCGTGCTCCCCGGCCCCCTGGTGGCTGTGCATCCGTCCCCGAAGCTGCAGCAGCAAGAGTAGGCTTCCCTCCCTCTCGAATCCAACTGTTGGGCTTTGATCTCGAATCCCACATTAGTGACGGCGCCAGCGACCATGTCGACCACGCTGGTCCACCTCCAGCCGTGCGATGCACACATCAGGTCGTCGTGCAAGCTCAGGGGGCCGATGATGAGTTGTCGGATCTGCACGCTCTTGATTACATTGCCCTGCAGGTCGACGACGCGGACCTCAGCTGCCTCCCCGTCATCATCTTGATTACAATGTCAGTGTTGTCTACTTTTCTACCAATCTCGTTCAGCTAGCATTAGCGAACCAAGCATGTTGAGATTGACTTACACTTCGTCAAAGAACGAATCGCCCTCGGCACGTTCCCACCTCGTCGTAGTACGCCGACATCTTCACCAAAGGTCTGTCAACGTTCGTCGTCAAGGAGTTTAGATCCAGTTCTGACTGTGGGAGAGTGTTAGAGTGTAAACCAGCCCATGGACCTGCCGACTCAGGCCCACTATATTGTCTGTATATATATCCACTGATTTCCCTTGGGTAATATATCAAGTATTCTCACATTCACATGTTCTCAATCAGACATAGTAGCCCTTGATATATCAAGAGCTAACTCCATGGTGACTTAAGCCGTAGATTTATCATGTGTTTTCAAAAGAATTCGTACATAAAACATGATATTTAGTAGTACCAACATGTAAATTACATCATGTGTTCTTATAAACATTAATTACACTTACTAGCAAAAATGCCCTTGCATTGATACAAAACTATAAATTTACTACACTACGACAAGGTGGGCAAAATAGTGGCACCTACGATGGCGCAGACATTGCCAAATGGCCGCGGTTGAGCTAGACCTGGTGAGTGTTGTTTTCTCTACTATCAGTCTACCAAACACCTTTTGTATCTTTTCTATAAAAAACACCTTTTGTAGGCTCTTACAATTTTGTTACAATAGATATCTTATCTCATTGATGTGTGTGTGCATGTTGTAGGCGTTTATGTTGTACTGTTATGAAAAAAGATTGATAAAAAAAAAGAAATATTGAGTTGATTATTATTATTATGAATATCTTCCTATAAATTTCCACTTTTAAATCTATTTTATAAGTTAAGTTTAGAATATTATAAGGGATACACTAAGGTTGTTTATGTAGTCTACAGACTTCGTTTCCAGGGCCCCAGCCGAGACAAGCAAATGACGGCACGCACAGGCGCACAGTGGCAATAGCTCCTCAAATCAGCGGCGAAAAGAAACTTACGAAGAACAGGAAAGCTCCTTCAGTCAGCAGGGGAAGCGGCGGCGACGGCAGCGCCCCACCAGTCCACCACACAGCCCGCCGTGGCACAGGGCGAGCAGCAGGCGATGACAGCGACCCAACCCAACAGTGGAACACACCCTACAGGGAACGGATGGCGAGGACAGCGCCCCACCCCCACCCACCCACACCGTCAGGCGCGGCCCGAAAATGAAACGTAGCATGCATCTGCTCAGCATGGCTTATCCTAGCCATTCAATCCTGCTTTGAGATTCGTGCTACAATACTTTCTCTCTCTTGTATTTTCCTTTGATGATCTCATTTTCCAACAGTATTTTCTTTGTATTTAGGGTTTATAGTTTATGGTTTTAGTGTTTAGGATTAGGGTTTAAGATTTAGATTTAGAGTTTAGGGTTTTAAGGTTTAATGTTTAGAGATTGGGGTGTCTATTTATATGATATAGAAGTGGTATAGTTAAGGTATATAGATAGTAAAAAGTAAAGGTGTGCATGGACGCACGAATCTCGAGGAGGGTTGGATGGCTTAGATAGTAGGTGCTCAGCACCTACAGGCCAAAAAACCGTGTTCGGCGCGGCCGCGCACGGACGCGAGCTGCTGACAAATTGGGGGAAAACAAGCGAACAAGAGGCTCGCGGGTTTCATATGCATGGCTTTGGACCCGTTAGCGGGTGGAAGGCTGAGAAGCTGCGCGAATCCTAAGGCCTTGTTCGGTTGTTACGGATTGAAAACAGGCCAAGTTTTCTTCTTGGGCCGGATTGAGTGAATCCAGCGAGTTCACTCAAACCCGGTCACCAAATGATCCAGCCCAGGAATCAAAACTCCACAACCTGTTTCGGCCCGTTCGTTTCGGCCGGATTGAAAACAGGTTCAGCCCAGGAATCAAAACTCCACAACCTGCTGGGCCTGTTCGTTTCGGCTGGGAATGAAAACATCAGAAACTTACGTAAACACATATTGACGATGAACCAAACTTGGAAAAAAATAAATTATGTGCAAAGCAAAACCATTCACTACCTTGCAAGACAACTCAGTACCAAAGTGTCATTATATCATATTTAAATTATAGCAAGAAATATATATGTTTGCTCTATGCAAACAGGGCTTCGACATTACATCAACAAGTAATAAGCATCTCAAAGGGCCAGCACACTCCTTGTCGACATTACATTACATTGTTATATAGATCCACATGGTAGACAAATTTTTGTTCACTACAAAATTGAGTGACCAAACATAAAGGAGCCATTAAGTCCAATAGCACTCTTAGCAACAGGCCAGCAGTTGCAATTGCAACATACTGAGATGATCATCATACAAAAGCTAGGCCAAAGGTCAGCACACTCCTTGTCGATAGGTCCAGTGATAGCAGAACCTGCAATAATGCTACGTGACTTGCACAAGATCAGGCAATGATACATATCTCAAGCAAATACTTGACTGCAAATGCCTTGCTAATGAACTAGAAGCATAGATCGCTAGCCAATTCTAGAGATTCTAGAGAGGTGACTATTCAACGAGGACCTTCAGTCTTTTACTAAGGATGGGCGCACAAACAGAGAGGTCACTTGTGGCATTGTTATTCAAACAAAGCAACAACATGAAGAGAAAATGCAGGAAGCATTGGACTGTTAACAAACAGGAATGCCACCAGGACCCTAACCTTAAATAATCTGCTAGCAAACTCCTAGGAAAGCATACTAGTGTTCACAACTATGCTGATACTAGTCAGTTCCACAGTTTTTCATGGTGTTAATTGAGATAAAGAACTCCAACCATTTTGAAATCAAATTTGAGTTCTGTAAAAAATGAATTCTAAGCACTGCACCTATAGCTAAAAGTTTTGTATATATATAAATAGCCATAGTTCTAAATATACAGTACTGCTAAAAACAAGATAAAACAAGGTGCTGGATATCTCAGAACTAACTAGTGGTACCACAGATATCAGATCAAAGCTAAACAAACAAACTATGTACCCCACATATCAGATCAAAGCTAAAGAACAATCAAAGAAAATAGACTGACCTGTTAACCCATCACACTTTTGAGCCAGATTAGAGTAGCATCTTCATCTATTTCATAGCCACTGAGGAAAGCCTCCCTTTGTTCTTTGCTCTTGATGAAAACTTGAAATGCTTTTGCCTTTTCTTCCTTTGTCATTTCCACTTTGCTCAGAACTGATATGCGCCTAGTGATTGAGAAGTCTTTAACTTTAGCAACCTCCTTTTCTTTGGCTAGATCTGCAGCCTCATCTTCTCCTTGCTTAATCCTCATGTCTATGTATGTCCCCATCATGTCCTCTATTCTTTGACCCTTCCTAGGCCTGTTTCCCTCCTTCTCATACTTCTTAGGCCTCTTTCCTTGTTTGCTTGATGATGTAGTAGTTGCTCCTTGCTGCCCACTTTTTTCAAGAATCAAGACCTCACTTTCTTCTTCAGCAAGAGTTGTAGCCTCATGTACTTGCATCTCAGTGATTGAATCATCATCTTCATCTAGAATCTCATGAACATTAGTGTTGTCTAAGTCTTCTCCATCATTAATTTGGAGAGGTGGTTCTTCCTCTTGTGGTGACTCGAGAGAAGTGACATTGTAATTTCCTTCGGCTAAATGGCCTACATGATAACAAGGAAATCCCTATGACAAATCACCTCAAACGTATAGAAACAAAATAAGAATAGAAAATACTTTAGAACTTACCATCATAAATCTCTCCCAAAGCGTCAAAAAGGGGAAATGTTGCCTTACTGTTGTTAAACTTCTTGATTTTAGGGTATGACTGCAGATTTAAATAAAACCATATGAACAATACAACACTAAGAATATGTACATAATGCACTAAGCTCACTTTTTACACATTCAAGAAATTCACTTACTGTTTTAAGGTTTTCCCACATAAATGCTGGTCCATCAACCATGTTCCTATCTTCGTTCCAGGAAGCTCCACTTTGCTTTCTTGCTAATTTGAGCATCCTGTAGTCTCTTTTCAGCTGTGTTTCTTTGTCTTGAATTTGACTTTTCGAGTAGTTGACATATTGGTTCCTCAAACGGAACTCCTTGACCATCTTATTCCATCCTTCAGAACTCCAACAACTGGTGTCACCTCTATAACCACTATCTTTGTACTCGTGGAGAATGTCTACCAAGGATCTCTCAAGAGCCAGGTTCCAGTCTGCTCTTTGCTTTGCTACTACAAAAATAATGTCACAGGTTGCAGGTTATAGGTTGCACTGCTATAGTGCACTGCTACTGCTATAGAAAGCTTAGAATATATTACTAGTAGAGACCATGCGACAATTAGATGTTCAAGGTTTCAGATGTGTATAGCACATAATAGTTGTTTTTTTGAAGCTTAAACATTTACACAGAACATTAGCAGTAACTACAGATACTACAAGCACTAGCAGTAACTGAAAAAAAAAGACACTAGCAGTAGCAGTAACTGAAACTTAGCAGAAAAAACATCTGAAAGTGACTGAGATAACTTTGATTCAATGAAGTGACAGGCAGCAATTACTAGAAAAATGTATGGTGGCTACAAAAGCAGAGAATTAAACAGCATACCTTTCGGAGAACCTCCCGTCATCTTTGCCCTACTGCCTTTAGGAGAAGGTTTCTTTTTCATACCACTTGCTCCAGCCATGAACTTGTGCAACTTTGGTGACGCCCTTGCAATTGTTGTGAGCTTTGGTGAGCCTTTTGCAACCATCGCTGTCAAATATGTGCACACACAACTGTTGTAGCATAGAATGTGAACTGAACTACTGAACAAACAAAAAAGTCTTGTACTGAACCCAAGCTTATTCACTTATTCAGAGAGTTGCAGAATTGCAGTGCTTATTACAAGCCAAACTTACTACTAATTTAAAGACTAAAAAGAAAGTCTTGTACTGAAACCAAGCTTATTCACTTATTACAAGCTTATTATTAACCTACTACGACCTATTCAAAGACTAATTTAAAAGTTGCTGGTACTGAGCCCACATTTCTTGAGCGATGGTGTCTCTTAAAGCGTTGCCTTGTACTGAACCCTCATTTATTTCATCCAATTCATCATCATCAGTTGGTAGATCAACAAAAGTACTTGGAGGGATATTATCCGGCTGATGATCTAACCACTCCTCATCTCCATTAAGTGACCGGATCAAATTATGAAAGACTGCAGCAGCTATAGGTATCTTCACTTGATTTTCCAGTGTGTGGAATGTGGCAACTTTCAGAATGGGGAATCGCTTCTTAAGCACACCCAAAGTCCTTTCCACGTGGTTTCTCAGTAGCGCATGGCGGTGATTGAAGAGTTCCATTGGGTTCTGCGGTCTTCGATGGCCAGCCCCAAATTCTTTCAAATGGTATCGAACTCCTCGATATGGAGCAAGGAAAGATGCAGTATTTGCATACCCTCCATCAACCAAATAGAATTTGCCTAGAGGTGCCCGGAAGCCCTTGGTCATAGCTGATCCTAACACTCTAGAATCAGTAGCTGATCCCTCCCATCCACAAGAAATGAAAGTGATGTTCAGATCGAAATCACATACCACCATCACATTAATGCTTAGTGTCTGCTTCCTATTTCTAAAAGGAGAAGCTTTCTCAGAGGAGACAGAGATAGGAACATGAGTTCCATCAATGACACCAACACAATTCTTGAAAAATGGATAGAATTTAGGATTGTCTTGGATTTTTTTGGTGGACTTGATTAGGAGGAGGAGGTTGGAGGAAACAGCGAGAGAGTGTCGGAATAACCACCTTGAAGAAGTGGTTGATGTGATGATGAAAAGTGTCATTGTTGTGCCCAAAAAACAATTGGAGATCCTGATATGAGGCGTTGTGACTTAACATGTATAGGAAGATACCCAACTTCTCCTCCACAGTGATCCTAGTATCAACAAGAAGTCTTTTCCTTCTAAGGTAAGTTGCTATTTCTTGAAAGATATACGGTTCCATCCTGAATGCAACTTCACAGTTCTTGACATGCCCCTCGAGAAGTCTACGGAGTTTAATCTGGCCTGTTTCTTCAAGTATGACGCTTCTTCCCCCCCCCTCTAGTAGAACTCATAAGGTATAATGTGGGGAAAATAAAAAGCATCATATCATCGTCTTCTTCCTCCCTCCTCTTTTTAATACGAGCACGCAGTGAGAGACTCATTGTAGAACTGAAGCATATAAATATAGTCATATATAAGCTAAATATTATTAACCATATCATATAGATACATAGGCAGTGTTGGAGTACCTTCCGGGGTTGGTACCGGATCCCAAGAAGGAGTTGATACCGGATCCCAAGAAGGCGGAGGTTCCCCTTCCCCTACTCTAAGCGGTGCTGGTGAGATGTACAAGTGATAAGAAAATGTATTTATGAAAGTTATATTTCAGTGCAGTATATGTGTAATTTTGACAAGAACTACTTCTGTTGACAGATCAATGATCATATTACTTCTTTTTTAACATCTTAAACTGCCAACCATACTTTTGCAATTACTCTCCCCTGTCCCCTCCCATAAACTGTTACCTTTGATGATTACTGTGAAACAAGTTACAGTTATGTAATGCTTATACGAAGCGCTAGTGTGCTACCATACAATGCTTATACGAAGACAATGAGCTTGCAGTAACAAAGAAAAAGTGAACTTGTCCTAGAACTACTGCAAGCAAACCACAGCGTCAAGCACCATTCCATCTTCATACTAAGATCATGGAGTTCACTCGGTTGATTCTTGCTGACAAAACACCGATACTCCAAATAAAGAACTGACCATGGACCTCAAGACTGAACAGATCGGAGCCACTGCAGAATACAAATTTGGGTTGGGTACTGCAACTTCCCCCACTGCAGCAGCAGAGTGCAGACACAGCGAATAGAACTCCTCTCCACTACTCCATCATGTGTCAACAGCAAAAGCTACCAAAAATCAAGAAAAACTAGCAGCACACCGGACCACCCACGACCTCAAGAACCACGAGCGCTTCCTCGACTGGTCCAAAGACCTAATCGTCGCCAGCCCGGACCTCACCTCGCCGCCGGAAACCACCGTGTCGAAGCAGATCGAGCACGACATCACCGCCGCAGCTTAGACCGAGAACCCTAGTTGAACCCTAGCAACGGGAAGAGAAGAGGTGAAGCAAGCAACGGGAAAAGAACTCACCGGTGAGAAGGAGGCTGCTGCCGTCGTCGCGGTCGCAGTCGCGGTCGCGGTCGCCGTCGCCATCGCCTCACGTCGCGACGGTCGCCTCGCGCCGCCCCGCCGTCGAGTCGTGTCGCCCCACTCGCGAGTCGCGCGAGCCGTCTGTCTCCGTTCCGGACCTCCTCGTTCCGGAGGTGAGGAGGTCCGGAACGGATCCAGGCCACTGACACTAGGGGATAAACCGGGCCTGGCCTGTTTCCAATCGAGTCGGACCAAAACGAGCGGGCCAAAATGTAACTATCTGGTTTCGAATCCGTTCCAGGCCTCAATCCGGCCAAAACGAACAAGCCCTAAAGCAAGAATGAATGGTCCATAATTTAAGAGATAAAAATTAACAAAATCTGTCGACAGACAGGTAGCAAAACTCACATTATAAATTAAAACAAATTCTGTTCTATCGCGCCCAATATCTACAAACGAATTCTTGAGATCAAAAGGTTACGGGTAGCATTTGCATTTACATTACATATACATATAGTGTATACCTATATATGTAGCGATAGCATGTATCTAGAACCAGTATAAAATGTTTTGCAATTTACAATAGATGGAGTACTATTTTTGAAAAGACCATGTCAACATTCTAGATCAATGATTTGAGAAATCTAACTTTTAAATTAAATTTAAAATATTATAACTTATAAAACGAATTTTAGGTCTTTGACGTTCGGCCCGCACTTCGGCAGGGAACACGCTTCGTGTCACCCGCAGCTGCACGTCATCGTCGTCCGCCACCACAACAATGTTGCTGAGGTCCGCGACATGGATCTGCACGGCAACGTCATCAAGTGCATGCAGATCCGACGACCCATCGACCCCCTGAGCGTGCACGGTGACCTGCTCTGCGCCTCGCACGGCTGGGGCCTAACCTGTGTGGTCGACATGGTCACCGGAGCCGTCACAGACGTGGCCGCCGACCCTCGGAAGAAGGTCAACTCAGGTGACACCCTACTGCGTGTTCAGGCACGTCCCGACCACCAGAGAGTACAAAGTGCTCCGCATCCAAGCTGATTATTGTTGCTGGCGGTGGTGGCAGAGGTGCGACGTCGTGACACTGGGTGGCTGTGGTGACGCCGGAAGGTGGAGACTGCGAATGCCGGTCACTCTCCGTATTTAATTACCTTGGCCTAGCTCCTGGAACATGGCGGTCGTTGCTGGGCTCGCCTACTTTTCCAGTAAACGAAAAAGCTCCATCTGGGACGCAGCTGTATTCGGCCAGGCGACAGAGGAGTGGAAACCGGCGAAGTTGCAAGGCCCCGTGACCAGTAGCCTTCTAGCAAGTGCGGAGTACCTTCTTGTTCTTCGCTGGACACATTTTCAGCTACTGGCCAGGTTGGGCGAGAGCTTGGTGGTACTCCACTGCAACATCAAGAATGGCTCGATGGACCTCTGGTTCCTGGAAGACATGGAGGGCGACACGACGGCATGCTGGAGCAAATGGTACACGAAGGCGCGTCGGAGCACGACGACACGAAGGCGCACGCCATATGGGGATGCTGAGACCCCGCTGTACCGAGTCCAGTCCATCAGCGGACACTGATAGCACCCCCTGCCCCTCCCCCCGACCGCCCCCATACGGGCGACTCGGGGGGCGACAGCGCCGCCGGCCTAGCCTCCCCCCCTCACCGGCTCCCTCCGGCCGCCGTCGTCACCGTTGCCGGGGTGGCGACGGCGGTGAAAGCTCCGGTTTGGTTTTGGTAATTAATGACACTCAAACGTTGCTAATGCTTTGCTCTAAGTGTGGTTAGACACATAGCAACGTGACGGTGGATGATGGAGCATGGTGATCACCGTGATGAACATGGTGGATGTGTTGTGATCGAGCTCCGACGGAGGCCCATGGAGATCAAGGCGAAGGTATACTTGATAGGGCTTTCCGGTTTAGTGGTCAAGACACTTAGCGAGTGTGACCACATTTAGGATCGATAACCGACTATCAAGAGGTGTTTCCTCGGTTTCATTCGCGGTCCTAAGTGCCTCTAGTTGCGACTTTGCATGATGCATGAGAGACTAACTAGAGGGCTAACTCTTGCCGACGTGGTCGTGCTTGTACTACTAACTCCGGTGCTTGAGACGAGGTCTACACTTGGTGGAGTTGGTACTCAAGGCAAGAGAATGGACTTGGATCGACGACGGCGCGACATCGAAGATCAAACGAGAGGTGGACGAGTTCACTGGGCGCCAGACGCCGGCGCCGGGCCTTGAACCCGAGGCGGGGACGCGTCCGGCGCGTTGTGTGCTGGCTCGGGCGTGCTGGCAGGGCACTGTGAGCGCCGAACGCCGAGGAGGAACTTCCAGAGCTGGGCTCGTGCGCGTGCCAGAGGACGCCGGACGCGTTCGGCGCGAGAAGGCGGACGCGGGCGGCGGACACGCCAGGTCAGCAGGGTTTGAACGTTAAGCTTCCAACAGTCGGCAGCTCGCGATGCGCTGAAAAGCGGCGGACGCGTCCGGCGCATGTTGGAGCGTCAGCTCGAGGGGGCAACGGCTCTTTTCAAAGGGGGGTCTATAAATAGACCATTGGCCGGTCTTGGGGAGTTCTCTTCGCCATTTTTTCATACCTGAGCATACTTTGAGCAAGAGAGACACTCCCCCACTCATCTCTTTGATTCCTTTGCTAATCTTGAGAGAGAGATTTGGGTGAGAACAAGTGATTTGCATTGAGAGTTGCATCTAGAAGCACTTGTTCATCGAGTGAGCTACGGATTCTTGTTACTCTTCGGTGATTCCCATCACCGTAGATGGTTTGGAGCAGCGGGTGGTGGTTGAGCTCGACTTGGTGATTGTTCGAGGCCACACCGGGTTCTTGTGAGGGGTTCTTGATCCTTCCCCGCGGGAGTTCACGAAAGGATATTCTAGTGGATTGCTCGTGGCTTGTGGATCCTTGTCTTGTGTGGAGATTGCGGCTCCCCATTGGGGTCTTTGGCACCGAGCCAATTGAGCGGGCAACTCACGAAGCAAGTGCATCGCCACAACGAGGACTAGCTTGCTGAGAAGCATGTGAACCTCGGTAAAAAATCATTGTGTTGATTTGTGATTGCTGAGGCTTCGACCTCCTTGTGCTTTTGCTTGAGTTCTCTAGGTGATTGGCTACTACACCGGTGATTGGCCATCTTCTACTCTTCGCGGCGGTATAAACTCCCAACACCTCCTTACTTTCCGCAAAGTAGAATTGCTTGTTGTGGTCGGTCGGGAACCACTCTTTGAGTAGTTTAAATCCCGTGGGTAGAACTACTTGTTGTGGTTGGTCGGGAACCACTCATTGTGTAGAGTAAATCCTGTGGGTAGAATTACTTGGTTGGTATTGGTGAACTAACATTGTGTAGCTTGATCACCTTTGTTGTGTGTGCAATTGATTTGAGTAGCCTTGCTTGGTAGGACGGCTTACATAGAGTAATCGAAGCATTTGCTTTGCACATTTGCCGCCTTGCTATCTAATTGGGTTGTCTAGTATTCTTACTAGAAATTTTATTAGGCTATTCACCCCCCCCCCGCCTCTAGCCATTGTGACCTTTCACGTGGTATCGGAGCCGGGCACCGTTTGTTTGAGTTGGATTAACATCCTACGGTGAAACAATGGCATTGGTTATGCATATCAACAACACCAAGAAGGCACCATCATTTCGAGGTGATGACTATGCCAAATGGAATCTCAAGATGAAGAGTCATCTCAAGTCAATCAACCTTGAGGTGTGGAAAGTGGTGGAAACAAAGTTTGAGCTTGTTGAGGGTGCGGTGCCAACACCGGCCGAAGAAAAGAAGCAACAAGCAAATGACATTGCCGTGAGTGCTTTCCATGAGGCACTTGATGATAAAGCTTTTGAGCTCATCAAGAACCTTGAGGTGGCTCATGACATTTGGAAGAAGCTAGAAGAAGTTTATGAGGGCACCGAAAGTGTCAAGACCGCAAGAGCCTACATGTTGCAAGAGAAGTTTGCAAGCTTCTCAATGAAGGAGGATGAGAGTGTCTGGGAGATGTTCCATAGGCTCCAAGTCATTGTCAATGAGCTCAAGGGACTTGGGGAAGAAATCAAGGACTCTCAATTCTCCACCAAGTTCATGAGGTGTCTTCCCAAGAGATTTGACATGTTGAAGACCGTCATGGTGAAGACAACCATGAAGGAGAAGCCAACTCCCAACCAAGTCCTTCAAAAGATCATGGCCGATGATGAGTTTAGATAAGATCATGAGAAGGAAGAGTTGGTGAAGAAGAAGAAGAAGGAGAATGAGAAGAAGGATGATGACAAGAAGAGCGTGGCATTCAAGGCCACATCATCCAAGAGCAAGGGCAAGAAGAAGAAGGAAGAGTCTTCAAGTGAGGATGAGCCATGCTCTAACTCAAGTGAACAAGAAGAAGAAATGAATGAGGAAATGGCACTTCTTGTGAAGAAGATGGGGAAGCTCATGAAGAAGGGGTACCGGTCAAAGGGCAAGAGAAGCTCATCCAAGTCTAATGACCGTCCCATGAAGTGCTTTCGGTGCAATGGCAAGGATCATCTCATTGCCAAGTGTCCCTATGCAAGTGATGATGAAGATGCCATGAGGAAGGAGAGGAAGAAGCAAGAGAAGAAGGAGGAGGAGAAAGACTCCTCCCATCACAAGAAGAAGGGTGAATCTCATGTGGCAACTTGGGAGAGTGATTCATCTTCCTCAAGTGATGATGATGATGATTCCAAGAAGAAAAAGAAGAAGGGGCATGCAAGCATTGCTATTCAAGAGAAGCTTTCTCTATTTGGTGCTCCATCATCTTGCTTCATGGCCAAGGCCACTAAGGTAAAACCTCCACCCGATAGTGATGATGAGAGTGATGATGATGATGAGACCACAAAAGAAGAACTCTTTGTCATGCTTGAGGATTGCAAGGGTGCTTTCAATGACTCTAGGAAGGAATGTGGGGGCTTGCGCAAGGATAAACAAAACCTTGAGCAAGAACTCAAGGAGTTGAGGGTTTCTTATGAGAGTCTAAAGGTAGACCATGAGAAGCTAGAGATTGCTCACTCCAAGCTTGAAAAAGCTCATTCCTCTCTAGTTGAGAAGCAAGAGAAAGTGCAATCACAAGTGGTGAACATAGAAAAGAAAAGTGTGTCCACATCATGTGATTCACTTAATGAGTCAATTGTTATTGCATCACTTGGCCCTTCATGCTCTTATGCCTCTACTTCATCTAGTAGTGTTGATCATGCATGTGATTCTACACTAGTAGTTGAGAATGAGTCTTATGGTGGTGAGGACCGCTTGCTTATGTGCATGGGTAGCCAAAGAGCTTCTCTCTACAAAGAGGGATTGGGCTATACCCCCAAGAAAGGCAAGGCCGCCTTTGCTCCTCAGAAGACTTGTTTTGTGAAGAACAATGGTAGCTATTGCAAGAGTTGCAAGCAAGTGGGTCATTTGGAGCATGCATGCAAGAACAAGAACACTAGTGTCTCCTCTTATAAGTTGAATGCTTCCTACATGCTTGTTAAGAGTGAGTGTGGTGTGAGTGCTAGATTCATTGGTACACCATGGATGAGCTCAAAGAAGAAAGCTATTTGGGCGCCAAAGACTCTAGTGACTAACCTTCAAGGACCCAAGCAAAAGTGGGTACCTAAAGCTTGATGTCTTCTTGTAGGTCAATTACAAAGCCGAAGGGAGGCATTGGGTGCTTGATAGTGGTGCATCAAATCACATGACCGGTGAAGATAGTATGTTCAAATCACTTGACAAGAACAACAATGGTGGATTCAACTCCATCACATTTGGTGACAATAGCAAGGGTGATGTCATGGGGCTAGGAAAGGTTGCAATTTCCAATGACAAGGATCTCTCCAATGTGTTGCTAGTTGATACTTTGAACTTCAATCTTTTGTCGGTGGCACAATTGTGTGATCTTGGCTACAAGTGCATATTTGATGACAAGCATGTTGAGGTGGTGAGCAAGGATCATGCAAATATCATTTTCAAGGGATTTAGGCATGGAAGCTTGTACTTGGTTGATTTCAATGCTAGTGAAGCTCAACTTTCATCATGTTTGATTGGCAAGTCAAGCAAGGGATGGCTATGGCATAGGCGCCTTGGACATGTTGGCATGAAGCAATTGAACAAGTTGGTGAAGCATGATCTAGTGAGAGGCTTGAATGATGTCACATTTGAGAAGGATAGACCTTGTAGTGCATGTCAAGCCAGCAAGCAACATAGGAACTCACATCCCAAGAAGAATGAGATGTCAACTTCAAGAGCATTTGAGTTGTTGCATATGGACTTGTTTGGCCCAACCCACTACACATCAATTGGGGGTAACAAGTATGGATTTGTGATTGTGGATGACTACACAAGATACACATGGGTGTTCTTCCTCTATGACAAGAGTGAAGTTTATGATCTATTCAAGTCATTTGTCAAGAGGGTGCAAAATGAGTTTGACACAACCATCAAGAAGATAAGAAGTGACAATGGGAGTGAATTCAAGAACACAAGAGTTGAAGAGTTGTGTGATGAGCTTGGAATTGTGCATCAATTCTCACCAACCTACACTCCCCAATCCAATGGTGTAGTTGAGAGGAAGAATAGGACCTTGATTGAGATGGCAAGAACTATACTACTTGAGTACATTGTGAGTGAGAAGTTTTAGAGTGATGCTATCAACACGGCTTGCTATTATAGCAACCGCCTCTATTGCCATGGGAAGTTAGAGAAGACTCCATATGAGATTTTGAATGGAAGGAAGCCCAACATTGCTTACTTCCGGGTCTTTGGTTGCAAATGCTACATACTCAAGAAGGGGCAAAGACTTGGCAAGTTCGACAAGAGATGTGATGAGGGATTTCTTCTTGGCTACTCTACTTCTAGCAAGGCCTATAGAGTGTGGAATTTGGCTAGTGGGCTAATGGAAGAGGTTCATGATGTTGAATTTGATGAAACCCAAGGCTCTCAAGTTGGAGATCAAAATCAAGATGATGTGGGTGGAGATCAATTGAGCAATGCTATGAGACACATGGACATTGGTGACATTAGGCCGAGGCAAGTGGATGATGGTGATGAGGTGCAAGTGCCAACTCAAGTTGTGATAGAAGATTCTAATGAGGCAAGCACAAGTGGTGCTCAACATCAAGATCAAGATCAAGGTCAAGCAAGCAATGAAAATGAGCTAGTTCTTCAACCTTCAAACATTGCAAGAGATCATCCTCTAGACCGTATCATTGGTGACTTTCAAAGAGGTGTACAAACAAGGTCAAGATTGGCTAGCATATGTGAGCACTACTCCTTCGTGTCATTCATTGAGCCAACCAAGATTGATGAGGCATTGAAGGATCGGATTGGATAAATGCCATGCATGAGGAATTGAACAACTTTACTAGAAATGATGTATGGGAGCTTCTTGAGAGGCCAAAGAAACACAATGTGATTGGCACCAAGTGAGTCTTCAAGAACAAGCAAGATCAAGATGGATTGGTAGTGAGGAACAAAGCAAGACTAGTGGCACAAGGGTACACACAAGTTGAGGGTCTTGACTTTGGAGAAACATATGCACCGGTGGCAAGATTGGAGGTAATTAGAATCTTATTAGCCTATGCTTGTTCTCACAACATCAAGCTCTATCAAATGGATGTGAAGAGTGCATTTCTCAATGGCATCATCAATGAGGAAGTGTATGTTGCACAACCTCCTGGTTTTGAAGATGACAAGAAGCCCAACCATGTCTACAAGCTCAAGAAGGCATTGTATGGATTGAAGCAAGCTCCAAGGGCATGGTATGAAAGATTGAGAGATTTTCTCATCTCCAAAGGCTTCAAGATGGGCAAGGTGGACACCACTCTCTTCACTAAGAAGATAGAAGATGACTTGTTTGTGTTGCAAATCTATGTGGATGATATCATCTTTGGATCAACAAATCAATTCTTTTGTGAAGAGTTTGCTAAGATGATGGCTAGTGAGTTTGAAATGTCAATGCTTGGAGAGTTGAGCTACTTCCTTGGTCTTCAAATCAAGCAAATGAAGAATGGCACCTTTGTGAGTCAAGGCAAGTACATCAAGGACATGATCAAGAAGTTTGGGTTGCAAGATGCTAAGGCCATTAGCACACCTATGGGAACCAATGGTGGCTTGGACATTGATGATAGTGGCAAGATGATTGAGCAAAAGCTATATAGATCAATGATTGGAAGCTTGCTATATGTGACCACTTCAAGGCCGGATGTCATGTTTAGTGTGTGCATGTGTGCAAGATTTCAAGCTTCTCCAAGAGAGAGTCACTTGACGGCAACCAAGAGGGTGTTGAGATACTTGAAGGGTACCCAAGATGTTTGTCTATGGTATCCCAAGGGGTCAAGCTTTGAGTTGGTTGGATACTCCGACTCCGACTATGCCGGTTGCAAGATTGATAGGAAAAGCACAAGTGGAACATGCCAAGTGCTAGGAAGATCTCTAGTGTCATGGTCTTCAAAGAAGCAAAATAGTGTGGCACTTTCCACCGCTGAAGCTAAATATATTAGTGCGGGGAATTGTTGTGCACAATTGTTGTGGATGAAAGCCACCTTGAAGGACTATGGGATCAAGTTCAAGCATGTGCCTTTGTTTTGTGACAATGAAAGTGCAATCAAGATGACAAACAATCCGGTTCAACATTCAAGAACCAAGCATATTGATGTGAGGCACCACTTTATTAGAGATCATCAACAAAAGGGAGATGTGAGCATTGAAAGCATTGGCACTGAAGATCAACTAGCCGACATATTCACCAAGCCTCTTGATGAGAAAAGATTTTGCAAGTTGAGGAATGAGTTGAACATACTTAGCTTCTCCAACATGGATTGATGCACCCCATATAGGACATTCCTCTCCTCCAACATAGCAAGGTAAAGTTGGTTGTTGCATCTCATGCATCCTTTGCTAGTTGTGTAGACATGTATACATGTGCATCTTGCTAGGATCATTCATTGCAAATCAAATGATTTTGAAGGATATATGGCATCACTATTATTTCTATGCTTGATTTGATCTAGTGATGGCATATGACTTGTTTGTGAGCTTGTGAACCTAGTGTTGAATCTTTAGCACTTGCTCATGATGTGTATCTCAACATGGTCAAGATAACCCTTATTCTTATGAGGTGTGAAGAAGCTTGCCCTTGGTTCAAACCGAGATACATTTTCTAGGCATGTGATTTAGATTTGGCCATAGTTGATTGCCTTGTTTCTCTCATCTTATGCACCCTTGTTGGTGATTGTTTACAAAGGGAGAAATAAGTCACAAAGAGCAATGGAAGGGGATCAATTTTTATGATATGACCCAACCATGAGCACACAAATAGGGGGAGCAAGCTCATAGACTATTTGTTGCATTTGTATGTGCATACATGATGATATGGAGCATTGCAAGCTAAATTCAATATTCATGCTTGTTTTGGTGTAATGCTAGTATAGAACTTGATTGATGAAATGAAGTACTAGCATGCATAGGTGGTTTCTAGACATAGAGTTTCTCCTGTTCAAGTACCTTGTTTATAATATGATCTCATGAGGTATCTTGAGTTTTGATGATGTCTAGATTCCTATGGTGCTAAGGAAGGTTTATTATCGCACTCCGATTGGTATCACGCTTCAAAGGTCAACTCTATAAACCTTAGTACCATTTTGGTTGTGGTAACTCTCACACAAGTTTCATCTATGCATGTGTACTTGAAAATCGACCAAACATTTGATGCACACATGTAGGGGGAGCTACCACTACCAAAATCAGAATTGAAATGCTTGTCCAATCCAAGATTCATGATCAAAATGTCTTGGGCAAGCAATTCAATTTCATATTGAATTCAATTTCCATATCTTTGTGAACTTTGTGAAGGGTTGTCATCAATTACCAAAAAGGGGGAGATTGAAAGCTCCAGTTTGGTTTTGGTAATTAATGACACTCAAACGTTGCTAATGCTTTGCTCTAAGTGTGGTTAGACACATAGCAACATGACGGTGGATGATGGAGCATGGTGATCACCGTGATGAACATGGTGGATGTGTTGTGATCGAGCTCCGACGGAGGCCCATGGAGATCAAGGCGAAGGTATACTTGATAGGGCTTTCCGGTTTAGTGGTCAAGACACTTAGCGAGTGTGACCACATTTAGGATCGATAACCGACTATCAAGAGGGGTTTCCTCGGTTTCATTCGCGGTCCTAAGTGCCTCTAGTTGTGACTTTGCATGATGCATGAGAGACTAACTAGAGGGCTAACTCTTGTCGACGTGGTCGTGCTTGTACTACTAACTTCGGTGCTTGAGACGAGGTCTACACTTGGTGGAGTTGGTACTCAAGGCAAGAGAATGGACTTGGATCGACGATGGCGCGACATCGAAGATCAAACAAGAGGTGGACGAGTTCACTGGGCGCCAGACGCAGGCGCCGGACGCCGGGCCAGGAGGCACCGGACGCGTCCGGTGCGTTGTGTGCTGGCTCGGGCATGCTGGCAGGGCGCTGTGAGCGCCGGACGCTGAGGAGGTAAGTCCGGCGGTCGCCAGACGCCAACCAGAAACTTCCAGAGCTGGGCTCGCGCGCATGCGAGAGGACGCCGGACGCGTCCGACGCGAGGAGGCGGACGTGGGCGGCGGACTCGACAGGTCAGCAGGGTTTGAACGTTAAGCTTCCAATGGTCGGCGGCTCGCGACGCGCTGAAGAGCGCCGGACGCGTCCGGCGGGCAGCGGCGGACGCGTCCGGCACGTGTTGGAGCGTCAGCCCGAGGGGGCAACGGCTCTTTTCAAAGGGGGGTCTATAAATAGACCATTGGCCGGCCTTGGGGAGTTCTCTTCGCCATTTCTTCATACCTGAGCATACTTTGAGCAAGAGAGACACTCCCCCACTCATCTCTTTGATTCCTTTGCTAATCTTGAGAGAGATTTGAGTGAGAACAAGTGATTTGCATTGAGAGTTGCATCTAGAGGCACTTGTTCATCGAGTGAGCTGTGAATTCTTGTTACTCTTCGGTGATTCCCATCACCGTAGACGGTTTGGAGCAGCGGGTGGTGGTTGAGCTCGACTTGTGATTGTTCGAGGCCACACCGGGTTCTTGTGAGGGGTTCTTGATCCTTCCCCGCGGGAGTTCGCGAAAGGATACTCTAGTGGATTGCTCGTGGCTTGTGGATCCTTGTCTTGTGTGGAGATTGCGGCTCCCCATTGGGGTCTTTGGCACCGAGCCAATTGAGCGGGCAACTCACGAAGCAAGTGCATCGCCACAACGAGGACTAGCTTGCCGGGAAGCAAGTGAACCTCGGTAAAAAATCATTGTGTTGATTTGTGATTGCCGAGGCTTCGACCTCCTTGTGCTTTTGCTTGAGTTCTCTAGGTGATTGGCTACTACACCGGTGATTGGCCATCTTCTACTCTTCGCGGCGGTATAAACTCCCATCACCTCCTTACTTTCTGCAAAGTAGAATTGCTTGTTGTGGTCGGTCGGGAACCACTCTTTGAGTAGTTTAAATCCCGTGGGTAGAACTACTTGTTGTGGTCGATCGGGAACCACTCATTGTGTAGAGTAAATCCCGTGGGTAGAATTACTTGGTTGGTGTTGGTGAACCAACATTGTGTAGCTTGATCACCTTTGTTGTGTGTGCAATTGATTTGAGTAGCCTTGCTTGGTAGGACGGCTTGCATAGAGTAATCGAAGCATTTGCTTTGCACATTTGCCGCCTTGCTATCTAATTGGGTTGTCTAGTATTCTTGCTAGAAATTTTATTAGGCTATTCACCCCCCCCCCCTCTAGCCATTGTGACCTTTCACGCGGCTAGCGGCGGCGGTCCCAAAAGGGGCCCCGTGCGCGCTTCCGCCTCCCCTCCACCCCCTTTTTCATCCTCCCCCCTCCACCTTCTTCCCCGGCGAACTTGTCGGATTCGGCGGCGGGCGGTCGGCGGCCGGCCGGATCCGGCCCTGCGGGCCGATCCGAGGCTCGGCACCTCCTTCCTTGCTCCCTCCTCCCCCGCCAGCCTCGTGGGGCAGCCGGCGTCCATGGCGGTCGGCTTCCTGTGGGGGCGACCGGCGGCTGGATGGGGTGGTGGCCGGCCGGATCTGGGCCCCGGGCTCGGATCTCACCCTCCCCCCCTCCCGGCGGCCTCCCTCGCCGGCGTCGCGTTCGGGGCGGGTGGGGGCCCGCCGGGCGGGTCCCGTCGAGGTGGGCCGGCTCTCCGGCGGTAGGTGTGCCGGGAGCTGCCCCCCCCCCCCCCCCTCCCCTCGATGTGAAGGTCGGCGTTGGTGGTGCTTCGGTGTTGCCGTGGTGGCGAGGCCGGTGGTGGTGTGTGACCCACGTGCTCTGCAATGGCGGCAGGGCTGGTGGTGAACGCCGCCCCTTGCACCGGCCGGTGGTGCCTTGGTGGTATGACCGGTGGTGGTGTGTGACCCTTGAGCCCTACCATGGTGGTAGGGCTAGTGGTGCACGCCACTCCTTGCACCGATCTGCTCTTCGTTTGGGAGGTTGGCGGCCTGGGTGGATCTCCAAGGTGAAAACCTAGCCCTGTTGGGCAGGCAGCGGCGGCGCTACGGCGTCGTAGTCCTTCTTGAAGGCGTTGTCTTTGGAGTCCATGCCATGGTGGAGTTTCGCTTGCTGCTCGCCGCTTCTCCCGCATGTTGGTCGTCGGGTTGAACCTTTTGTGCTTCATGTTCCTTACCTAGGTATGCCAGCTAGTGCCCGTTGTAGTTGTAGTAGTGTTTTGTCCTCCTCGCCTGTGGTCCGAGGGCTTGCCCCTTGTGACTCGGAGGAGCGGTTGGTTTGCCACTGAGGATGCGTCTGCGGCGGAGTTGGTCGTTGAGATCGCGGAGGTGGGGATGGATGCATGGCCGTCAGGAGTTTCTCTACGGTTTCCGCTCATTGCTGGCTACTTGGGTGTTGAGATCTTCTTGTTAGGTTCAGCTTTCTGGGGTTGTTAGGTGGAGGGTTCCCCCCTCATTTTTCTTGCTTTGTGTTTGTGTTGAGGATTTCGTTGGTAATCCTTGGATTACCTACGAATCCTTTTGTATCGGTCTATTGGCCACTCTCTTCTTCTTAATGCGGTACGTGCAGAGCACGTTTTCAAAAAAGAAAAAAGAGACCCCGCTGTACCACTATCAGCTGGCCGGCTGGCCCCGTCGGAGAATAGGACATCCGCACTGAGAGCATACGATCCCGGGACGTCTATGTGGACGGATTTCGCCACGGTGACCGGAGATTGCGTTGTTGGCATGCACCACGGAAGCCTTCTCTGCTCAATTGTTGGGCCGGTCGAGCCTTGAGCTTCTTTGAGGAGGCATGGATGGCATGCCAGCAACGCAGAGATGCCAACGTCATTGTTTAGTTATTTATGTTTATATTATGTGCTCTGTAGAAATCACATTTGTAGACCCCGTTTTTTAGGGTGCGTTTCTGTTTTGCTTCAGATGCGTAACCCTGCTCGCCCTCTAACACACATCTACACTATGTCAAGATTATGAATACTAAACAGAATAATAACCAAAGCATTGCAAATGTGATGTGTTTCACGATATAAATATTAGCAAAGAGAGGTCAAATGATCCATAACCCTGTGTTAAACGGACGAGGCCACACTAAACACAAGCAACGCAACTCTAGGGAAAGAAACTGGGATAACTGGGTGTAACTTTTGCAACGACCCAATCTAAAGGGAGGGTAACAGTAAACAGGAAAAACATGGCACCATTTCAACAACGCACCATACCCGACCTAGAGGAAGAGTAACAACAAACATGCAAGTGATCAATTACATACTTAACACAGCCAATAATCTCCTTGCATCAACAATATTTTCAAGGTTAAATGACATAAGGTTTAACAAACAACTACCATGAAAAGGAACAAATGCCAAATGTCAGCTGACTTAAGAGGCATGGGTTAAACAGTTTTCACTAGCAACAGTGAGAAAAGATAGCTAGAATCAACAGCTCATGGATCAATGGTCAACTCATCACTTCTTTTATATTTCTCTAGGTAGAAACATTAAGCTAGCGATTCTAGAAGATCCTTTCAAAGCAACACACTAAATTGAGTCTGTTCCTTGTCTTTTTTTCCTGCAAACTTCATGCGATTGAATCTTTCCCCTCTTAACTCATCCTGCATAAGGAAAAGCATGCGAGTTCCTTCTAAAAGTAGGACATTGAGCTTTTGAAAAACAAAGTTGTATGCCTTATTACCATATTTGGTGTTGAAAAACAAACTTCTGAATAGGGCGAAGTAGAGGATTATAGGTTTGCTGTCAAATTATTAGTTACAAAAAAAAACATGGGGCCCATGTGATGAATGGGTATATCCTACTACTAAAAATTACCGGAAGAAATTGTCAACCAAGCGCTTTAACCTTACCTCTGTGCGAAGACTCCCCCCGGTATCACCCCACCTCTCTGCCCGTGCGATAGGTGGTGACCTGGCACTCCCACGCCCCTCAACATACGACAGATGGCCCAACGCTCTTACAATCGTCACCCGCGAACCAAACCGTCCATCCAAACCCCAGCCCCATTGTGATGCCGCTGCCGCCAGGCCTGACACCATCGCCGATGAGGAGCGGCTGCAGCCCGGCGAGCAGCAGCAAGCAGAGGAGGCCTCTCACATCCAGCTTGCCCTCACGCTCTGCATCAGCAGGATGCCCACACCCCACCACAGCCTCATCGGCCGTCACCGAGGCTACCACTGTCCTGGCTCCTCGTGCAGCAGGATGCCTACACCCTCACTCTGGAGGAGCTCACGACGGTGGCGTGGCCATGGAGGACGAGCACTGGAGATCCAATCGATGGCTTAGGGGCCAGGGGATTTTCTTGTTGGCGGTGCATCAGGTATAGACTGTTCTGCACTTGTCACATAGCAAGAATGCAATGCCATCTACATTGTAGTTGTAGCAATTCGAATTGGATGCATGCAACATATTGCGCTTAAAAGATGAGCTTCGTTGATTCTCAGTGTTCGACAGTAGCACTTGTTCTTACTTCAGTTTTAGTGTTTCAGTAGCTATTGCAGTTTCTGTATCCAAATAGTTCACAGAACATTTTTTTACACATCGTTGGTACAGCAGCTTGGCCTGAATTTGTGTGACTATGTTCTCTTCAGCAGCGTTGAGGCATTTCAGGAGGGTTGTTGCCATTACCAACCTGGAGATCAAGCCTAGAAGACTGAACCCACAGTTATGTCCATAACATGAGTCATTTTGAGATAGCAAGCTACTGCTCCATGCATTGTTCAGAAAACTGCTCCATGATAGTTGTTGCAAAAAGGCCTACCATGCACAATGAATACTGTAGTGAATTCTCGACTATTCGATGGTCAGATCAGTTGGTCAAAAAATTTGTTCCTCATGACATGACAGACATACTTGCTGATACTAATTCTTAAACTGAAAGAATAGTGGGCGTTATCTTTGCAAGTACTTCCTGATAAGTAAAATAGTAGTCCAGTGTTATTTTAGCAAGTGAGGAGCTGGTGCAGATATTTTAGTTGGGGCTCTAGGAGCACATATCCATATAATTTAGTGTTTTGTTTCTATTAGACCTTATAGCATAACATTGCATGATCTTTCAAAGTGATTTATGGGAATGTTTCATTTTGGATGCCATATCAGAATGTCTCCTCCCCAAGGATGAGTCGCTGAGGAACGTCTCCTTACCAAAGATGGACTGCCGAGGTACAGCTAGAACCAAAGCCAAGGGGAAAAAGAGTGTTTATTTAAGTAGATAGATGAACTAATTCACAAAAAAGTAGACAAATTTTGTTCATAATTTGCAGTTTTTTCAGCTATATCATGTTGATGTAATAACAAGAAACAATACTAAACTGCAGGGTTTGCACCCCATGTGATGATTTTTTCCCAAATGTTTTTGCTTATTTCACTAGAGCTTTTATTCGGTTTATATTCTTAACTTGTTCTACGTTTTAGCTCTGTTCTACACAATCAGTTAGATGATAATTTAATTTGCACTAACCAAGTCACAATTTCTTGCTTTTGCAACTATAGCTACAACACGTCAAATATTAACATGCAGACAGAGACGGTATGACCAACTTAAGCATTTGGATATGGAGTGCATGGTGATCAGAACATTTTCATAACAAATTTTGTTCATAATTTGCAGTTTTTTCAGCTATATCATGTTGGTGTAATAACAAGAAACAATACTAAACTGCAGGGTTTGCACCTCTGTAGTCATAAGGTTCTTTGAAATGCACCTTAGGAGGTGAAAGGATAGAAGAAAATCTCCTTCAGCAGTTGTAGTTTACCTTCTCTGTTTCAGTTCAATCAGTTTCCTTTCTACTTCCCTTGCCTTTTCTTTTCTTTTTTCATGTATTCACCAACTGATGTTCAAGATGCATCTGTGTGGTGACAATCTACAAAGGTAGCTCACCTATGCATATTTATGGATTGGTACTGGATTCCAACAACCAGAAAAGCATTTTCTACCTATGTGTAGAAGACTAATGAATTGATCATTTATAGTATGATAAATGATTAATTTTAGCAAATCATGTCACAAGATTGTCAATGATGCTTTGGTTTACCTCTAATAGATGGAATGTAATATGCTTTTATTGTTTTTAGCAAAACAATTAGTAGTTTGACACTAAGGTTGTTTATGTAGGATATATAATCCCGTTTAGTAAAGTTAAATGTAGACCACTATATATCTTTGGCTTTTTAAATATTGTTGAGGCATGTGTGCATCATTCATATGTTTTTTGCTTTCCATGATATCGGCAATAAGTACAAAGCACATGCATTGTATATGGTATGACAAGTCAGATATTTGCATCTTTTTTGTTGAAGTTCACTGTCTATGTATTGGATAGATTGAAGGGGATGAACCCCAGGGTACATATAGGCACAGGGTGCCAAACCCTAACCCTAGGGGACCCTACATGGGCCGGCCTGGGCTGGAGGCCTACACACACATACTCCAACATCCCCCCGCAGTCACAACGGGGGCGAACACACGATGAGACTGGAGACGAACAAAGCCGAAGCGATGACATCCCCCCGCAGTCGCAACCGTGTCGCGAACGTTGTGGCTGGAGCGAAGAAGTGGAGGATAGCCCTTTTTGTGCCGAATTAGCCGAGGTCGAGGTCGTCGTGGTCATAGCCATGGTAGAAGGTGCCGAGTCGAGGTGGCAGCGAAGACGGTCGAAGACGTAGTCGCAACACCGAGCTGTCGTGGCCACGGAACGGTGAGCCGAGCCATGCGGCAGCAGGGGCGCCAGGCGATGGCAGCGCACCCGGATACCTCGGAGACCGCGCTCAGAGCACGGGTGGCGGAGAAGTCGAGGTCCGTGCTCAGATCAGGGGTGGTGGATGGGGTGGCGGCTTTCCTGCCCGCCCTCGTAGAAGTCCCGCGCTCAAAGTCGGCAGTAGTCGGTGACGGACTCCGGACAAGAGCTTGCTTGATGACGACTGGCGGCAGGTGGCGTGACCGCCTGGAAAGGCGGCGGCACCGGTGGTGAAGGCAGACCACGAGCGGCGCCGCTGCAGCCTGGAGGGCGCAGCAGCTGCCTCTTCCTCGGGGGTGTCGATGAAGACGACGAATGGCAGGGCGACACAATGAAAAAAGAACAGATACATAGCAGCAGCATACACATCAGCCCAGCCTATCCCCAGCGAGCTCCTCTCCAGAGCACGTGTGCCTCACGAGCAGCACACCGAACAAAGAGAGGGCCTGGCACAGGAGAGCGGGGAAGAGGGCTAGGTGCCCCGCCCCCCGCACCACCGGTAGTACCGGCCGCCCCTGGAGCCGCGATACCCGGAGCAGAGGACGAGCCGGCGGCGGGTGGGCGCGGGGAAGAGGCGGCGCCCTGCGAATCTGCGCCGGTGGAGCGCCCTGGCCGCCCGCGCTGGCCCCCGCAGCCGCGGCCAGAGTGGCGGCGGCGCTTGAGGTGCGTAGAGCGGCGGCGGCGGAGAGGAGGCGGCGGATCCGTGCCGGTGGAGGATCTCCGGCGGCGGAGGGGTGACCGGATCCGGCCCCGTGTGCCCGCGCCTTGCGCCCGCGGCCAGTGGCGGCGGCGCTGGGGGGCCGCCGGATCCGCGACGGTGGGGCGGCGGCGGGCTGTCGGGGATGAAGACGGCGCTAGATCGGGGCTGGGCCGCGCGAGGACGGCGCGCGGGAGCCGCGCGACGCGGATTCGCGCGGATGGAGCAGCTGCCGCTTGCTGCTGCTTCGTGACGACGCGACGACGGGCGCGGTTCGAAGGTGATCGACGCCGAACCAGGAGCGCTGCCCCTGGCGGGGAGGTGGCTCTCCGTGGGGGCGCGCTGGAGGCAGCGGAAGAGGAGGTGGTTCGGCCCGGATCGAAGCTAGAGCTCTAATACCATGTTGAAGTTCACTGTCTATGTATTGGATAGATTGAAGGGGATGAACCCCAGGGTACATATAGGCACAGGGTGCCAAACCCTAACCCTAATGGGCCTTGCCCTACATGGGCCGGCCTGGGCTGGAGGCCTACACACACATACTCCAACATTTTTAGTAAAGTTAAATATAGACCACTATATATCTTTGGAATTTTAAATGTTGTTAAGACATGTATGCATCGTTCATGTCTTTGCTTGGCATGATATTGAGAATAAGCACAAAGCACATGCATTGTATATGGTATCAAAAATCAGATTTTTGATCTTGTGGAAAAGTTTGAATGCAAGTGTATTATCTCCACTGTACTTGAGTTTAGGGGGGAGCGGTGGGGGGGATACAGCAATGAAGACGAACGCTGATTTAGGATGTCAAATCCTTTATTCAACTGAACCAAATACAGGTTGCTGCCTCCAAAATAAATGTATACATAATATATAATCCATATCTTTATGTGAACGATGCTGACTACCTGTAGCGGTTTTGATTGTATGCTATGTCTTTATCATTTTGATTACTTGTAATGAGCACATACAGAGCACTTGTTTGCCATGCATGGTGGGATTATATATGAAGTTTGTGACACAATGGCTTCCTTGTGACATTTAGACCTGGTTGTTCAAGCTAATATGGCAATGCGAGCAGGTTCGCTGCAGTGGACGGAGCGTTGGCCTGCTCTGAGGCGATCGAACATTATTTTGTCCCCATTGAAACACACGGCCACTTACCTAGTGGTGTAAAACAAAAGGAGGATAGAGAGCAATAACCAATGTAAATTGTTGATAGTGGCCACTTCAATACTATCAGAGACGATAAGAAGAATAAATTTGGAGGGATCTCTAATAAGAGAAGTTTCCTTCTTATGAGCAGTGAAATGAATAACTTATAAGTTGATTTAGCTGCTAGAGAGTTCACTGGGCTTGCTCTCTACAGAACGCTGCTACAAGGTGCTATTAATTAAAATAAACTAAGATACTTATATGTTTGAAATTACGTTGGTTCTCAGGGAAGAAAACATGTGGTCAACACCTACCAAGGGATCTAATCATGTACATTGAAAAGTGACAGCACAAACAGATAATATCAAGAAGTATATAAAAAGGGTGTAAATTTTGGTATAGCTCAAGGTAGAACTTCCTAAAAAGAATTATGAAATATATAAAAAGGGTGAAAATTTTGGTATAATCTGTAATGTGACACTGAAAATATGTAAAATACAAGTTTTGCAAGCCAACATAAAGGTTCTTTACCTTAAACAGAACCTGAGCATGTGGTGAAGCTCTTTTGCAGTTTAGTAACTCAATGAGTTGGTCGTCCTGAGGAACTGGGCATGCATCCACAGACAATGTACGAAGAAGGCTTGCTTTGGAAAGAATGAGCTCTATGAAAGACAATGGAAGACACCCTTCATAACTAATTATTTCTACAACTTGAAGATTGGTACACATGCCATCAGTCCATTGTGCATTTAAAAATTCGAGATTTGCAACCATTTTTGACGATTTAACCTTCACCAATAAAAGTAAGACGAAAGTTAGTAGGCATAGCAAGATGACTTTCAAAAGCTGTAATGATGAATACCCAAAAGGCAACTTTCAACATTACGTCTATTTTCAGTTTTTCAAGGTTCGAGGAGCTCCTTAGTAAGCAAAACATTAATGAAATGCGGTGCATATCATCAAAGTCTGTCCATAATTCCATGCTCTTCAAGTTGGAAAAGGTGAAAGGAAATGCATCCATCTTGTAATCACATAGCTGGGACGAGGGAAAATGATCAGATGGAAAAACCAAAGCAATAGTAACTGAACACAACTGTGGAAAGATTGATGAAACTTTATAGTATTGTGCTAAAGCAAGGAGCACGCACAAGCTTAGTCCATGGAAGCAGCATGCATGTGGAATGGTATGGTACTGTCAAGCTAGTTTTGTTTATTAAGGCAGTGTTTCAGATTATTTACCTAGTCGAGCAAACCAAGTTTACAACTTTATGAAGTCAATAATGTAAAGTTGAACTTGTATGGAAATGTAGTAAAATCATTGACGTCTCTAGTCGATCAAACCAAGTTTACTTTATGAAGTCAATAATGTAAAGTTGAACTTGTATGGAAATGTAGTAAAATCACTGACTTTAGCTCCTGACATTCAATCCATGCATGATTTATGCTAAACAAAACAAATAACAAAATCGGGTAATAATATATATAGTACATTAAACAATGTACCGTTAGGTCGAAAATGAGCTCCCGAACTTTGGAAACACCAGCGAGGGACTTTACGAAACCAGCACGTCCACCCAAAAAACACTTGATGCATGCACACTGGAGGCGCGGCAGCTTCCCAATTCGCCAGTGGATCAAAGAAATAAGTTTCAGGGTGTGGAGATTGGGCGCCTCAATCACGCAGTCGGTATAATTGGTGGTGTACACCAGCTGAAGGAGGAGGACACGAAGCATGGGTGAAGAACGAATAATGCCGCGCAATTGGCTCCTTGCTTTGGATGCAAACTTGACACTGGTGAGGTATAGCTCCTTGAGCATGGGGAAGCCGGCGAATCCTCCACCGGACTGAGGGAGTGGTGGAATGCTGCAGCGCTCCAGGGTGAGAGACACGAGACGGCCGCAGGAGAAGATGGAGGAGTGGATGGGGAAGTATCGCATACAACCGCGGAAGATGGAGATGGAGATGGACTCCACGCTGCGGCGGGAGAGCGCGATGAGCCAGCCATCCACGTGGGAGGCGGAGGCGGCGACGTCGTCCTCGTCGCCGTCGACGTATGTGGCAAACCGGGAGACGCTGGGACCAGCGTAGCGGAGGAGTACGTCGTCCACGGCGGAGGCGGGCGTGCCATCGGGGAAGGAGAAGGCGAGTCCGGGGATGGTCTCCCAGCGGCGGCGCCAGGCGCGGGAGAGCGCGGAGGTGCGCACGGCGTCGCGGAGATCTAGGCGCGTCAGGATCTCGTCCTGTAGGTGCTCCGGGAGGGACGACAGAAGGTCGACCGGCGGCGGCGGCGGATCCATTGGCGGCGGCGACGGTGGCACGGCGAGTGTTGCGCACTGGGGTCATATAACTTTTTACCATTATAACGGATGGCAACTCTCCGGTTCTCATCCTACCAAAATCTCATATTAATTTACCAGCATGGCTTACAAAACCATACACATTTACCACTTTTGATGACGTGGCATGCCAGCACCCTGTCAGGGCACGGGAAAAGACCTTGCTGCCCCTGCGTGCTTCTCTCTAACTCCTCTATGATTTATGAGTCCAGCTGCTCTTCTCAATGACATGTGGGCCCCATGCGTCAGTTTCATCTTCTACCTTCCATCACCACCATACAGCCGCGCACATCACACACGCAAGCACCAGCACCTCCATACAGCCTGGAGAGGAGCAGGTGCTCGAGGACGTGCAGCCCGTGCGCGAGGACGTCGAGGACGGTCGGCGGCGCGCGGCTGGCAAGCGGCCTCACGCACGCACGGCTCCGCCGCAGCCTCGCGGGTGCGTGCGACCAGCACCGCCATGGCCTCGCGGCCGCGCAGCAGCGCCTGGCCGCGCCAGCACGCGCGAGCAGCAGCTCCGTTCCGGCCGCGCCGGCACGCGGCGAGCAGCTTTGTCGTGGAGAGGGAGACCGAGGTGGTGGCCTCGTCCTCGTCGGCGCGGTCGAGCAGCGCGCAGCTCCGCCATGGCCTCGTCCTCGTCGGCGCGTGCGTGAGCAGCACAAGCAGCTCCGCCATGGCGACGTGGCCTCGCGGCGCGTGGAGAGGGAGGCTGAGGTGGTGGCTCACCCACCGGGGAGCTCGAGCAGCTGCTCCAGCGAGCTGGGCGTGAAGGCCGCGCGAGGCCTGCGGTGGAGGTTTCTTCGTGTGCTTTCATCCATGTGTTGTACTGGAGGTAGAAGATGAAGCTGACGTGTGGAGCCCACATGTCGGTGAGAAGGAACTGCTGCACCCTTTTATCAAAGAGGGATAGAGAGAAACATGACAGGGGCAGCAAGGTCATTTCCCGTGCCCTGACAGGGGTGCTGGCATGCCACGTCACCGAAAGTGGTAAATGTGTATGGTTTTGCAAGCAATGCTGGTAAATTAATATGGGATTTTGGTAGGATGAGAACCAGAGAGTTGCCATCCGTTATAATGGTAAAAAGTTATATGACCCTGCGCACTGAGGCTGGAAGGGATGAAGTGTTGCGGCCCTGTTGCTGGGGCTCAACTTGGGCTGGGCTGGGCTGCCAATTTTTATTTTTATTTTTGTTTTTTTTTAAAATTGAAAAGTGATGCCAGATTACCAGGAGATGCCGGTTTTGAATATACTAATAGAACTGTATATGTATTCGAAAAAATCAATTTACTCCCTCAACTAGTGTGGTTGTCCGATTTTCTTCTCTAAACTATAAAATAAAAAAAATTTGTCTCCCTCAACTTTTAAAATCATTATTTTCTTTCACATTATGATTTTTGCTAATGTGGCGTCACTAGAGAGGGGTAATTCGGACTAAACTAAAAGTTCTGATAGGTAAATCAAACTAAAAAAACTTTTAGAAACAAAAATCATAAAAATTAATTACCAAAAATATCGACATATTTTTACATGAAAAAATATTACAATAAAGAATACTAAAATCTGGTTTAATCTATAAAAAAATCCTTTTTCATCTCGCAACACCAAGACACTAGTTTTGAAATTTTTTTAATAATGCTCTATGTCATATATATGTATGCTCTCTGTCTTAGAATTCGACAGGGTACGATCACTAGATGCGAGTTAATCTAGAGACAACAAACTAGCGTAGTAGGCGAAGTGGGACATGGTGTCAGCGTAGCGAAGGAGGGCGCAACCGATGATCATAGGGTCGGGCCATTGTGGATGGTGAAGGCGAGCCCAAGAGAGTCTCCTAGTGGAGTCAAAGCTCAAGAGCATGAAGGTATGCACGGCTTTAAGGAGTTTAACACACCAGGTACGTCTACGACCATCACAACCAGCGTATCGATGTCCATCACCTTTGTGGTGGTTGGTGAGATGCTAGATTGTAGATGGTTTAGGGGACACATCACTGCTATTTTGTTAGTCTTTTTTCTATAGAAAAAGCACATCTAACCTTTCTCAACTATTTCTAGTTAGATTTTCCACTAATCCTAAAACTAGATTTTAGACTCAATGTTTCACCGATTCTATCTTCCTAAGTGGTTTTGAAACTAGCTTTGGATGGTGTGGAGCCATATCAACCATCCTATGTGGCATCACGTCGACCATGAGGTAGGTAAATAAGGCTTTTATGAGAGTTCCATGATCAATTAGATTTTATCATAAAATACTATTTTAATAAATTCTAATTGATCCTAAAATATTTTTGCCAGTTAAAATAAATTTTCTAGGATTGAATCAAATTGCAGTATTTTTAACTAAATATCAAGAAAAATATTTGAATAATTTTTAAAATTTGTTTTTGCTTTTTTTATAAAGTCAAATTGACATTTGAAATATTGCGAGTCCAATTTACCTTCCTCTCAAGTCTGATGTGAGCCACGTCGATCAAAACTGCATCAGACAATTTCAAAAGTTGAATTAGTCTAAAAATCCGGTTTTCTAATTTATGGAGATAAATTGGACTTGATATTGAGGCCATTTAATACCAAATTTGCCAGTTTTTTTTTTTTTTTTAAAAAAAAGAGAGCGCAAGCCCCATACTAAAACCCAACAAGTTTTTAGAAAGGTTAGATGTGCTTTTTCACGGTAGGGGCACACTCACAACTCACCCCCTCCCCCACCCCACCCCCGTTTGCATTGATAAATTCACGGTAAAATAGGCACCAACAAATTAACACACTTATTCTGAGCTGTTGAGCCTTACAAAAAAGCAACAAGGTCAAAACTAGCTCAAATCACAAGATGTAGCACAGTAGCAAAGCGGCAACCTATCATGAGCATCTCATCTGTATTTGTATACTAGGAAAAAAGAATATGACTGTTGCGTAGGCGACTGAAACTTGGTGAGGAAACTTTGGTGAAATCGCACCATTTTCTTATGTTGAACAAGATACCTGTTATTATTTCTCTAAACATCAGACAAACTGTCTACGGTCCACTTGCACAATTTTACAGGATACATGTGGTGCCCCTAGTCCAAGTCATCGGGTGTGGCCAATGGTGGCGTTCAGGTTAGCAAAAGAAAATGCTCTCACTAGAAACCCTGCTCACCCTCTCATGTACACTATTTCAAAATGATGAATATATAGAAGATTCCACAAAGTGATGTGTTTCACCATACAAAGTACAAAATTAGCGCAGGGAGGTTAGAAGGATTCATAATCATGTTAAATGAGGCAAAATTAATATAAAGGAAATCAACTCTCTGGAAGAAACTGGAAAAACTGGGCGAGTTTAACAACTACCAATCCAAAGGAAGGGTAACAGTATAAGGGGTGTCATTTTAACAACGAACGAACCATACCCATTCTAGAGAGGGTAACAACAAACATGCAAATGATCGATGGCATACTTAATAATATTGAAAAATCTCCTTGGATCAACAAAATTTATCAGGTCAAATAACAGAATATTGGGAATGTTTAAGAAACAACAACCATGCAAAGGTACAATTATGTCAGCTGATTTAACAGGAAACAAGCCCTAGTAGAAATATTATGAATCTGCAGAACAGTTTTCACTAGCAACAGTGTGAAAAGACATACGGAGAATCAACAGTTCATGGATCAATGATCAACTCAACACTTCTTTCATATTTCTCCAGATAGGAAAATTTAGCTAGTGACTCAGGAAGACCACTTTTCAAAGCAACACACAAAATTAAGACTGTTCCTTAGTTAAGTCTTTTTTTCTGCAAACTTTCATGCGATCGAATGTAATCCCCTCTAAATGATCCTGCACAAGAAAAAGCATAATGTAAATTTGTATAGCTTATCACAGTAGACATAAAGCAAAGCAACATATGCATAGACCAAACTGTAATTGTGCTGATCATCCTTCTTCTAACAGAAACACACAAAAGATTTAAGCCAAAAAAAGAACTTCACAGTGTAGTGTGAACTAGGCAAACGTTGCATAGCCATTACGCCTTCATTGAAATAATTTTCAGAACATCATCTATAGTAGTGCAGGTTATGTAGACAAAGCTGCCATGCAGAACATCGGCCGAAAGAGTAGATTATATGAAATCAATGAGAATATGAATGTGCATCCGGTACAGGATGGAAACAAAAGGTGGCAGAAGATGTTTATGGAAAATGAGTCTTGTTGTAAGTTCCTTATCCCGAGAGAAGTGAAAACACTAGCTTAGACCACTGGCTTAACGTATCACTGGCAATTGCCTTTCCTGATACATGCCTTGTTAGCAGCTAAAGGTAGGACATTCAACTTTTATTTGGTGTTGAAAAACAAAGTGTTCAATAGGGGGAAATATAGGATTACCGGTTTGCTATTAAATTATTAGTTCGAAACAACCAACTGAATTGCTGATAGTTGCCATTTCAATACTATCAAAGAAAATTATAAGAACAAATTTGGAGGGATCTCTAATAAGTGGAATTTCCTTTTTATGAGCATTGAAACGACGACTTAAAATAGGTTGAATTAGATGCTAGAAAGTGGGCTTGTTTTGTAGATAATGCTAGTGTTAATAAAAAAATCAAACGTCCTTTTATGTTTGAAATTATGTTGGTCCTCAGGGGACAAATTGTCAGAAAATATGTGGTTAGCTCCTTCTAAGGGAATTAATCATGTACATTGAAAACTGACAGGACAAACAGAGAAGATTGAGAAATGATTTGTTTCTGGTCCTTCTTTAGAGGGTATAGCACACGGTAGAACTCCTCAAACTGATTGATGATGTTTCTTTACCTTAAACTGAACCTGAGCTTGAGGTGAAGCTCTTCTGCAGTTTAGTAACTCATTGAGGGGTCGTCCTGAGAAACTGGGCATTTATCCATGGACAATGTGCGAAGAAGGCTTGCTTTGGAGAGAATAAGCTTCATGAAAGACAATGGAAGCCACCCCTTAGCACTAGTTATTTCTACAACTTGGAGATTGGCACACATGCCATCAGTCCACCATTCATTAAGGAACTTCCGATTGGCAGCTGATTTTGATTGTCGAAGCTAACCAATAAAATTAACAGAGAAATCAGTTGGTATTATTAGCAAGATGACATTCAAAAACTGTAATGATGAGTATCCGCAAGGCAACCATCAACATTACCTCTATTTTAAGTTTTTCCAGGTTCGGAGAGATCCTTAGTAAGAACAGCATAAATAAAATGTTGTGCATGTCATAAAAGTCAGTCGATAATTCCATGCTCCTCAAGTTGGAAAGGGTGAAAGGAGTTGCATCCATTGAAGTCTGTCGATAATCACAGAACTAGGAGGGGAAAAAAAGATGAGATATTAAAATCAAAGCAACAAAAACTGAACACAGTTGTGGAACTCGAAAGATGGATGGGATTTTATAGCATTGTGTTGAAGCACGAGAGCATGCAGAAGCTAAGTCCATCGAAGCAGCATGCATGCATGTAAAATGGTATGGTACCATCAAACTTGTTTCATTAGGCATTACTAAAGCAGAGTTTCAGATTACTTATTTACTTGAGCAAACCAAGTTTACAACTTTATTATGTCAATAATGTAAAGTTGAACTTGTATGGAAATGTAGTAACATGGTGTGATGATTGTTGTATCACAATATTCACTGACTCTAGCTCCTGACTTTCAATCGATGCATGATTTATGCCAAACAAACAAGAAAAGCAGTTCACCTCTATGTTGAAAATGAGCTCCTGAACTTGGGAAACACCAGTGATGAAATCTGCAAAACCAGCAGATCCACCCAGAAGAAAGACCGGCACATTGATGGATGCGCATTGGAGGCGCGGCAGGTCCCCAAATCGCCAGTAAGAGGCAGAAATAAGTCCCAAAGTGTGGAGATTGGGCGCCTCAATCACGCAGTTGGCACTGGGTTCCACGTCCTCAAGGAACAGGACACGAAGCATGGGTGAAGCACGAACCGTGGCCTGCAATTGGCTCTCCCCTCTGCCTGCAAAGTCGACAGCCGTGAGGTATACCTCCTGGAGCACAGGGAAGCCGGCGAATCCACCAGGCTGAGGCAGGGGCGGAATGTTGCATTCTTCCAGGGTGAGGGACACGAGACGGTCGCAGGAGAAGATGGAGTGGACGGTGGGTCGTCCAGAGTTGTTGAAGATGGAGATGGACTCGACGCTGCGCCGGGAAAGCGCGATCAGCCAGCCGTCGAGGTGGGAGGCAGATGCTTCCACGTCCCCTTCGACGTAGCAGACGAACCGGGAGACGCTGGGACCTGCGTAACGGAGGAGTACGCGGTCGACGACGGAGGGGGCAGTGCCGTCGGGGAAGTTGAGGGCGAGGCCGGGGAGGGTCTCCCAGCGGCGGCGCCATGCACGGGAGAGCGCGGAAGTGCGCACGGCGTCGCGGAGGTCGAGGCGCGTCAGGATCTCGTCCTGCAGGTGCTCCGGGAAAGAGGACAGAAGGTCCACCGGCGGCGGCTGCGATGGATCCATCGGCGGCGGCGGATCCATCGGCGGCGGCGGCGGCGGCGCAGGGAGGCTGGACTGGAAGAGACGAAGGGTTTGCAACCTTGTTGGGCTGGGCTGTGCTGAATGCCTGAATGTCCCTGCAACGCACTACGATTTGTTTCTACGATTTTCATGCTGCTTTGATTTCCTATATTTCCTTAAATGAAATACTAAATTAGCAAAAGATTTCTTCAAGTTTTAATCCTTGACATGCTCCTGGATTTTGGAGACATCGAATTGACATTGTTCAATGAATTAATAAGTTATTTTTTATAGGAATTTTCATTCCATTACTCAATCTTGTCGCTAAATCGCCTTGCATCAAAACCATGATACAATCAGGCACTCTGGCCATGACTAGAGGCGTCAAAACCTAGCTCTCACTACCTATAGACGTAAGCTAATGTGGTACTTTATTACATTCATGAGGAGCAAAAATGACAAGGAAAGATGCAAAGCTTCATACTAGTACAATCTTGAGTTTATATGGACTCAACCACCCACCACTGCAAAGCCTGAAACCATTTCCATGTATCGCCCACGCAACCCAATGTGCGTCGGTCTTCAAGACCAAGAGCAATCACCGCCTTCGCCCCTTCTATGCAAGCAATGAATTCCACATCGGATTGATCGCAAAAGGCACTCTTCCTATAGATTGGATTATATATCTCCACTCTCATCTCGGATTACAGAGCCCCATCCGCCATTCGATCTTGACAGCCACTCCAAATGCTAGCACCTATATGTCTATAATTAATCAGAAAAAGCTAGACGGGAAATTAAATGCTTAATAACATAGAAAACATTTGTATTTTTTTCAAAAAAACTCCATAGTATGTAATATGCACTACGCGGACCATGCAATTTGGCAAAATAAATAAATAAATAAATAAAAATTGGGGCAACTGGAGGGCCCAACAAGACAGCAACGTCATCATCACCGTAGCAGTCATGTCTCACGGGCCGAGGGGCCGCGTGCGAGGGTGGGGCGCAGTCCCACCACCGTCTACGGAAATCACTACATCATCTACATAAAAGAGGAAAACGACATGGGTAGCATGGGACGTACTCTATGGTAAAACCAAAGATGATGGGAGGTTTGGGCTTCCGTGACAAGGAACTATTTAATTTAGCCCTGTTAGCCAAACAAGTTTGGCATGTTCTTCAGGAACCATAGTCTCTAAGTGCTAGAGTACTCAAGGCGGTATATTTTCCTGGTGAGAATTTTCTAGATGCAATGTTGGGGTCTTCTCCGTCCAGAATATGGAGATCGATCATCGATGGCCGGGAGATGCTCAAAGAAGGATTGATTAGAAGAATTGGCACCGGTGAACTGACACCGATTTGGACGACGAATTAGTAACCTGGCGCTGGCCCATCCAGACTGCAGAACCAAATCCCCCATAGCTTGTTTCAGAACTTATAAATCATGTGGAGGCAATGTGGGATTGGGAGAAGCTGCACCATTTCTTTGCACCTGTGTATAGGGAGATTATTGCTAATTATAGATATGCACTAGAGGGCAACCTGATTTCTAGTCCTGGCATCCAGATAAGAGGGGAGTGTTCTCGGTCCGATCGGCATACCTCATGTTGTTACAAATACAGGATCAGTCTGATGATACACTGAGGAGTATCGCTGGTCGATCCGATCAGCAAGCAAATAGGGCAGAATGCAAGTCCCTTTGGCAGTACCTAAAAAAATCAGCAACTTCCTTTGGCGATTGGCCTGTGTTTCGTTCTATCCCGTTGGGGGAGGTCCTTCAACATCGGAATGTGGCACCTACCAGCGCGTGCTTCTTTTGTGGAGTGCATGATTCCTGGAGGCATTTTCTGATCGAGTGCAATATGGCAAGCTGCATATGGGCACTTGAACAAGATCACATTCTACACGCTATCAGTCCGATAGATGATGTGGATGCCAAAGCATGGCTCATGGCGATCTTCAAGAATCTAACTTCAGAGGATTTAGGAAGAGTATCAGTTGTATTGTGGGCTATTTGGTATGCTCGACGCAAGGCAATTCATGATAACGAGTTCCAAAGCCCACTGTCAACACACATTTTTGTTGAGAGGTTTATCAAGGACCTTGGAGTAGAGAAACCAGGCAACCCACCCGCTTCGGCAAGTCCCAAGGCGCAATCCAACATGGATTGCACCTCCGACTAGGATGGTGAAGATCAATGTGGATGCTACTCTATCCAAGAATACAATCAAGAGCTCGGCCTATGCGATTGCAAGGGACGCCAATGGCCTTCTTGGGAGCGTCATCGTTACTTGTGAGAGGGATTACAAACCCGGAGATGATGGAAGCGATTGCTTGCCATGAAGGTTTGACACTGGCAGTGGATATATCCAGGCGGGCAGGCGGATTGCATCAGATTGGCCTGTGATAACCAAACTGTGGTGAAGAATATCTCTCAGGGGTTCAGGGAAATTTATGGACAAATTGTTGAAGAAATTCAGGAATGCAAGTCTTCTTTTTCTAAAGTCAAATATCGATGCTTACAACATTGCTTGTAGCTCAATTCATGATGACTACGGCCGACACCTATGGCTGTTGTGTCCACCAGCTGGTGTTTGTAATACCTATGCATCGAATGAGTAAAGATATGTAGTTCCTGCTCAAAAAATCTAAATAAATTAGGGAAATAGAATTAAATAAAATAAGAAGACGAGGATTCGCAATAACTCGCTTACTTAAAGGCTAAGTCTTGCCAGGACTATAAATATGAGCCTTGTACTTGTTGCAATCAACTAATGACTTAAGGGCCTAACACTTTACCCAGCTCTCCAACTCTCAACCCTTCTGTCTCCCTTACCCCATGCTAGCACCGTCAATGTTGCCACGTGCCGCCACCACCACCTCTTGCCGTCGGCCGCACGCCGCCATCGCCGCCACACCCCTCGGGGCATCGCCTTAGTCTGCCACGTGCCCTCTCCGCTCGGCCTCTGATAGGTGGTATTCGGAGTTCTCGGTTCAATCGTTCGGACATCCTGGCCGCAGCAATCACCATGAACGTCGGCACAACGATGAACATCGATGTCATCTTCGACAATATTAGTGCCTTACTTGTAGGTGTATGTGGTTCACCAACTCAAAAATTGTTCCCTGCAACAACAAAACTTGTTCAAATCGGATCAGATCTAAATGCCGCCAATGACATCACCGTCAACACCGACGATGAGATCGCCATGCTGCAACAACGTCTTGAGGCGAACAAGATGGAACTCAACGGGCCAACGATAACGTCACCACCAACGCCCAATAGCTATTCTGCGAAAGGTTCGACCGGCTGAACCAACATCGCACTGCCAACGTCAACCCTGTTGTGGAGGAACAACAAATAAACAACAACAGCTATCAACCAGTCATAGACCAGCCCCTGACGATATTGACAATAGCGCGCTGCTGCATGACGTTCACGACAACAACTCAATTGAACACCTCAAGGAGATCACCAACATCAAGAACGTTAGTCAGCTAGGACAGCAGGTAACACCGATATTACAATCACAATTGCTGCACTCTCCTACAATAGCGCACTCAGTGGTGCCTCTAGATGCGACATTAGAGACACTACTCCAGAAATTCTTCAGCGCGCCTACAGCGCTGCAGCAGAAATTGTTGTCATGCTCAAGAATTGAAGATGGGGATGTGCTAACTACAGTGGCTGCACAGCCACCTCAGGCAGAACACCATCAACCACAACCAACCACCTAGTTGTCAACACAGCAGGAGCACACAACCCCTTGGGCGCCATCAACAATAGCACTAGCTACATCACCACCACTAGAGCTGTGTTTCCTCACCGACAAAAAACAAGAGCAGTTGGAAATTGTTCTTTGGATGGCACGACACCCTCAACGACATGGCAATCGAAATTAGAGTGGCAGATGAGAACCACGCCGAGAACCCTCTAGTCCACGGCAATCTCTGCTTCAACAAGCCTCACAACTGGCTAAAAAACCATCATTAATGGTGAGTCTCCTCTAAGCCACAAGCTCAATTTTTCTACAAAATCGTCGACCACGAAAGGCTACCACCCACACTACACCATCCTCAGCATCTCCAACCGCATACATGACTCCACCACTATGCCAAGGACCATGTACCACCTCTACATCAACATCAAAAAAGGAGGCGTAGCCCGCTACATCCTCGACTACACCGACATCGACGACACATACGACCCCTACACCAATATGTTGGGCTCACTGGCATTCACTGAACTGCTTCATGCTCCATCCGGAACGACGACACCACCAACGAATCCCGACATCAAGCGCCTTCCTCCACAGCTGGCACCACACGAGACTCTTCATGCTCGACTACATCAACAACACCTTCGACACCGTGGAGCTCCACATCTCCTCAATGACTCCATCAACAGTCACATGACCAACCCTCTGGTGACCACCTTGCAAGGAGCGCCTTCCCTCAACAACTAGCTCCAATTTCATCGCGAGGACACGCCGACCGGAGAAGCACTGTAATACGCACAGGTTCGTGCTTAGATATTTGTCTTCGTCTGTGAAATCTGGGGGGTGGGGTAACATATGTGCTTAGATATTTTATCACTAATTTTATTTAGATAATTTCCAATTTTTATTTTGGAAATTATCAAAGACAAACATTATCTAGTTAGTAATATGGTTATGTGTTTTGTAAACAGCCATTTGAAACCTCAAATGTTTCGGAGGTCATAATGAATTAGGAGTTCACCAGGTTCAACATCCAGGAGCTGACCATACGGCCTTGTTTCTGCAGAAGTATGATACCAACTTTGGTCTATTCTCTCCACCAAAGAGATGAAAAAGCAGGTTTCTGCCGCACCCCCATACCTTTCTGTTTTGTCGCCTCTTTTTATTTCTCTACGTTTAAAAATAAATATCGACTAGAGTTGGATATAATTGGAGAATATAGTCATGATCTAGGAGGAAAGAGGAACGAACTTGCTGCTACTAATATTGAAGTCAGAAGAGAATGAAGTAGAGTTTTTTTTGTACTGTTTTCTTTGCATATAAAAATACCACATGCTGTTTACTAGACATCTTAACTGACAATTGTCTTGACACTGTATTTGCTGTGGTCTATTCTTTTTTTACGACTAATGTGGTCTATTTAGTTAGATCTGCTTAACATCAACCAAATTAACTAGAGTTGTCTCCAAAATTACAGATTGCAAGAAAAAGAGATACAAGGTAAAAAAAACTATCAGGCAACCTGTGGGCTGAACATTGTTGGTTGGAGTAGCCTACATGGCCTAATGTGCACTCATTCTCTTATCCCTTGAATAGTCTCGCTTTTTCTCCAATAATATTATAATAACTCTACTAATAAAAAGCATAACAAAAAACTCATCTATTGATTAACGAAACCATTGGAACAATGTCTGGAAAATTAGGATCTATATGTAGAAAGGAAAAGAAGAATGAGCTGATCCAGGGTACAGTTGGTCTAGCAAAGCAAGGACACATTTTACATTTTTCCTAGAAGGAGCAGACATTTTAATTTCCTCTTAGCTATTAATAATACATAGCTGGTGGAACTGAATACTTTTAGGGTAATACAATTCAATTTGGTATACTTTAGCTTACCTTTTCTTGTAGAAGAAACATATAATTAGAAAATTCACCTGAACCTTATTGACCATTTGCGGGGATTTACATGATTACTAACCATATGTGGATTTCTGTGCAGGGACTTTTGTTTGGGGATGGAACTTAGTGGAAGCACTGTTGGTATGGTGTTCATTCATCTCCTGTTGTAAATATATATTTTATATCTATCTGAATTCTTGTCATCTATTACATGGATTGATCTGCTATTTCTTGTGCAAATACACTTTTGTTTATATCTAGATGTCTAGACTCTTGTCACCCATTACATGAATGGTCGAATGGATTTTCACTATAATTTCTCCTTTATGAATCAAGTTTTTGGTAAACACGTGCATGGTCCACACAACGCACGGATCTGAGCTTGGCGTAGCTCGAGTAGAGATGGAAGAGCAGGGGCCATGGTGGGTTGGAGCTGGGTGGAGCTCGGACATATATGGAGGAGCTACCACCTGATCGACGCCCAGTGCCGTCAGACCGATGGAGGGGCTTGTTTTGTTGGAGTCTCAGGCATTCGAGGGAAACATAGGAGATGGGATGAAATAGCAGGGACATAAGACTCGCGAGGCGGAACCTTAGTTGACAAGTTATCATCCCATTGTGTCTTGTCTTGTGTTTTTTTGGTCTTTTGTGCTATTGCCCCTATTCTGGGACTCAATAACTTGTTTGCCCCCATTTTTTTAACTTTGCTCGTTTGCCCCTGTTTTTCGAAAACGAAGTCGTTGTTTGCCCCTATTTTGAAGTAACGTTGCTCGTTTATCCTTTCTCCTATCCGGTTGGCCTTCTTCTCGTTCGACTATCCAGGCGGCACATCCAGGCTAGGTTCGGCGCTTCCACCACCGGTCGGCCAGGCCAGGGGCGGCCGGGCGAGTAGGCAGCGCTGGCCGGAGGGTGCCTCGTGCGGGCGGCCGGGCGGGTGCGGCCTCACGCGGGCGGTGTCGCCACGCGCGGGCAAGCGTTGCGGCCACGTGCGGGCGAGCGGAACGGCCATGCGCGGGCTCCAAGCTCGATGCTCGTCTTCCTCGTGCGCATCCTCTCCCTATCGCCCACCCCCTGTGTCCGCGGTCTCCAAGCTCGGCGCCTTTCTCGAGGTCCCCGACCGCCGGGTTACCGCGTTCCTCCGCCGCTTCCCTGCCAACTTCGTCGAGTCCGCAGGGCAGCACAACGCCCCCTTGGTTCCGACTGTCCGACGCCGCTGCCCGACTCCTGCGGGAGGAGCGGGACGTCTTCGCCGCCCGCCACGCTGGTGTCTATGGCCACCTACGCCGTGTTGTCCTGATGTGCCCACGACGCCACCTCCCACTCCACATTGCGCAGGGCTTTCTCTGGCATCTCGACATCCCGGAGGACTACTTTAAGGACCTAAATCACGACATTGCATAGGATGGATTCATGATTGTAATTTCAGGATTTAGGTTGTATATACTGTGTAAATATTATGCCGAATTTGAATTTGTAGAAAATATATATGGTCTTCTGTTCAAGACAAGTGCAAAGTAAGGGCCTGTTTGGTTCCAAGGGACTAAAGACTAGGGACTAGTTAAGGACTAATAAGTAGTCCCTGATCCTGTTTGGTTTAATTGACTATAGAGCTGGACAATGACCAAAATGCCCCTCCTTCCCTCTCCTTCATCCGTTACCTCGGCTCACTCCCATGCGCTCCCGTGTTTGGTGCCTCAACGGTCACGGCGCCCCACCCCTTTCCCCTGCGAACTCCTCCCCGCCGGCGTGGGTGCGGCCCAGATGGTGGCTGCAGGAGTATGACCTGGTTGGCATTGCATTGCACCGTCCCTGCTTTCTTCCGTCGCCTGCAGGAAGCCGCGGAGGCAGTGGCAGAGAGGGATGTGGTGGCATCGCTGGTGGTCCTCCGCCAGGGGATGGGATTTGGGTTTCGGTGGTGGGGGATTTGTGCTCTGAAGGCGGTGGAAGACGAGGAGGAGGGTCGCAAACTGGTGAGGATGCCGTATGTCTTCTCGCCGCGGCTTCCTGCAGCGCGCCGTCAATCTCATCGCGGCCGGCGATGCCACCTGAGGCACACGGCGTCCTGCTAATGCGCGCCTCCTCCATCTCATCAAACTGCCCCACGGGGAGGTCCTCCTCGATGGCCATCGTCGCCACCGCTCCGCGCGGTGCTGCAGCATCGCCATCGCCTGATACAGCACTACGCCGTCGACCCATCGTGGTCCCGCCGTGCACGCTAGCGCCGCCCACGTGGACGGAGGGGAGGAAGTCGACAGTGGATCTGCTAGAGGGGAGGTAGGAGCGGCAGATCTGATCGGAGGAGAGGAGGGAGGCGGTGGAGAAGAGCGAGGCGGCGACGGAGAGTGCCGGTGCCGGTGAGTTGGGTCACACAGGAGTCGGGAGGAGAGAGACGCGCCCGAGGAGAGGGAGGGAGGGGTATGGGCTATCCAAGTGGGCAAGTAGTCCCAATTAGCACCTCTTGAGGGACTAATGGACTAGGGACTATTAGTCCCTATGTTTGGCAATTTAGGGACTAATTGGGACTAAAAATGGTCTCTAGTCCCTAGTCCCTTGGAACCAAACAGGCATAAATCTGAAAAAAAACTGGAGCAAACGAGCAATTAACACTACTATTCATGTTGAGGGCATTGTAGTCTTTTTACCCTTGACTTAACGGTGTTAAGTCCACTTCACGGCTTAGGGGCAACTAGTGGCTTCGTTTTCAAAAACAGGGGCAAACGAGCAAAGTTAAAAAAATGGAGGCAAACGAGTAATTGAGTTCCGAGAATAGGGCGTAGCACAAAAGACCCTTTTTTCAAAAAAAAAAAAAACTTAGGTTATATGTAACAACAATTGCGCGAAGCTTAAATTATGGAAAGAAATATCATTGTTTGGTTGTTTTCATATGCATGAGTATTTTCTAGAGTATATACATAGTCATATACAATTGCATAAAAATATCATTCGGTTGTTTTCATGTGTTTCGCTAAAAAAGAGCCGTAGCGTTAGCACAGGCACACTAGTGTCATTAATAGCACAACTGGAAAATAAGGAGAATACCATTCCTCTTACGCCTCTGAATGCATCATATGATACATGGTGGTCAGGGAAAGAAACAAAAATTTACTTGTAGAAATAATTTTAGGGTTCAAACTTTAGAGTCAATTAGACCAGTTGAATGCACCAAGCACGAATACATAGGAAGGGCATCTCCTGAATTGGTAAGCAGATAATAGTGCAACAACATATTATACATGCCAAATATGCAGATGGCTACGTGCTTTGATGAAAAAAAATATTACACTGCAGAGGACATTATATAGCAAAATGAATAATGAATTTGTAGTTTTGTACTTTCATCCACTACTACAGATTTTCATATCACAGCCGGTTCGCAACTCTCATCACTGATGGAACGTGAACCGGCAGTGAGCAAGCGGTAGTGTTGTGGGTGGTGCATCACAGCCGGAATTTTCACCCCGGCTGTGATGAGCACACAACACTGCCGGCGCGTACAATGCACCGGCAGTGTTATTCGATGACAACACTGCCGGCTCGTCTTAGGAGCCGACAGTGTTGTAAGCGTGAACACTGCCGGCTCATTCCAGGAGCCGACAGTGTTGTCAGGGCGAACACTGCTGGCTGGTTCGTGGAGCCGACAGTGTTGTAATAAATGACACTGCCGGCTCGTAGAATTAGCTGGTCGTGTTGGCTCTGACAACACGAATGGCTTGTGCAACGAGCCGACAGTGTTGTTCGGAGCCGGCCGGGCTCGTTGCGGCAGTGCTGATGGTGGTTTTTTTTCAATTTATTTTTTTTTAAAATTTTAAATATATTATATATTTTAGTTTTTATTTTATAATGCTTTATTGTTTAAAATAATGTACATAAAATTATAATTATATTAATTACAGTTACAATAGTTATAATTATATTAATTACAATTATAATACGGCATCCAGGTTCCTTCTAACATGTTCTCAACCCTCAAAATGTAACTTCTAGTTCAATGAAATAAAAATTACATGAGACGATTAACTTGGTTTGCCAACTCTTCCTTGTACTTCCCTTCGGCTCGAGCAATTGAAAATAATCCATTACCATGTTGTTGATGAAGTCCGCCAACTCCGCTTGGAATGCGGCGACTTCGAAGTCTAACAACATTTGGTGCTTTTGTTTCTTCCGTTGTCATTCGAAAATGCAAACATGGAATCAGTACAATCATAATTTATTTAAATTATTAACAGACATAGAAAAGAGGATTATACTTACAAGATCATCTGGCTCGCTCACAGTGTAGCCGAGGAATCGAAACATGGCCCACATCACATAGAAACTGCATTGGGCGTTGCCCTTAGGCTGCTTCAAGTACGTGATCTTCTTCATTATTTGAATCTTGAATGCTCTTTGCGTCGTGCCTCTATATCTTGTTCGAAGCCTGTGTAAAAATATTGAATAGAGGGAACATTAGAAAGACACATGTGTGATCGGATAATAATATGTTATTAGTATCACTTACTTATTGAATAGTTGCAACAGTGGATCCAATTCCTTAAGTGGAATCTTCTTTGAATCCCACACCTCGATCAGATTGGTGTCAAGATCGACGGCGATGAAAGCCCAATGACATCTATAATCACATGATCTAAATTAACAAATAATCTTGACAGAAAAGAGACGTATAAAAACAAAGGTGAAGAACTCATACGCGAAGTTGTAGGGCAGAAGTATCTTGGTTTTCCCATTCTTCACGAACTTTTTGAAAATTGGGACCAAGAGATTTAGCACCTCGTCCGGATTACTGATGATAAGCCCTTGATTGACTCTGATGGGGTCAATGAAGCCTAAGTGTTTCCATTTCTCCTTTATTGAAGCATAGCACCAAATTAACCTGCATAAAAACATTAGGAGGGATAATAGCCATAAATGTAAAATCCTGGTGCTCTGAGCATACGGCCATGTAATATTCGTGCAACTTACGCATCGGCGTGGGAAGATTTTCGTACTCCTCATCGGAGACCAAAGGTGATCCGTATTCAAACTTACGCGCCAATGGTGCCGTCCCAACTGAATCCCAATACATCTCCTCGATTGCTTCCCTGGTCATCTCCGGACATCCTCGGCACAATTCATCTATCTTACGTATATGCTCTTTGAACTCTTCGTCGGCCTTTTCATTATTGTACTTGTCCTGGGTGTGCCTTTTATATTCGTTCCTCTTCAAAGCCTGAGGAAAATCAGCGATGAGATTGAAAAAAGGTACATACTGGGACTTGGGTATTCTGGCTGTCCACAGTTCGTCCATCGGGTTTGCAGTGCTACCACTGAACGGCCTTTTGTTTTGCCCTTGATCGCCATGGGCAGCATTAGAAACCGATGCCGAGGACCTTTTCCTTGACTGTGAGGATGTTGAAGTTGCTTGCGTCTGAGGACGACGAGAAGCATGTCCTCTAGTCCCGGATGTAGAGCGACCGGGATTCGCTTTTCTCGCTCGGGTTCCTGGGGCGGTCTCCTGAGGAGGAGGAGGAGGAGGATTCTACTGACGAGGTGGAGAAGGCGGAGAAGGAGGAGGAGGAGGGGGAGGAGTCCACTGACGTGGTGGAGTCTGCTGAGTTGGAGGAGGAGGGGAGGAGTCCGCTGATGTGGTGGAGTCTGCTGACGAGGTGGAGGAGGAGGAGGCAAAGGAGCAGTAGGCTGCTGGCACGGAGGAGAAGGAAGAGGATTCTGCTGACGCAGAGGAGACTCCTGATAAGGACGAGGAGAAGAAGATGGGGTTGATGGCAATTGAGGATGTCCCCTGCTCGGAGATGCTGAGTTGTGGGGCGAGGGTTCGCATTCGTCCTCTTCATCAGAGGACATCTTGTGCTCAATCTTAAGGAGGCGCTTGCTCCATGCCTCAACAAATCCTATGTTCTGCTCAAGTTTTGGCATGTCCTCCGATGCAGGGTAGTCGATGGGTATCCTTCCGTACTTCTTCTTGAGTACCTTGTCAATGGTGACTTTGGCGTACCCCGGTGGAATTGGGGTGCCTTTAATGGTCCCATCTAACATGGGTAAGGCTTGGCCGAGCGCCACCTTGTCTTTCGTCCATTGTTGCTTGATGTACAACTTCACATTCACACGGTCAGTGATGCTATCGACCGGGTGTGGCACATCCACATCTGGTTCACCAACAGGGGTGGACCCACAACTGCTGCAACCCCGTACCTGCCCCACAGGTGCTTGTGGTCCTTGAGATTGTTGGGACGCAATTTCTCGTTCGACCTTCTCTTGAACTAGTTGATCTAGTTTGAAGTTCCATCTATCTTCCACCTCCTTAAGCATCTTGAGCGTCTCCTCCTCTCTTGCCTTCTTACTCCGGCTGCGGGTGCAATAAGTTTCCGCATCATCCGAGAAACCTAGCAACCAACTAACAACCCCGGCTCCTCTGGTGCGGCCACCATGCTCCTTGTTCCCGAGTGCTTGGGTGAGCACGTCGTTCTCCCTGTCAGAAGTGCGAGACCCTTGAATCACCTCCTCGGTTATCTCGGAGATCCTCGAGATGAGGGCACTCATGTCCAGATCATCTACGCCTGCACTCTTTGGATGATTTAAGACGCTAAAGCTCCCATCTTTGCCATGACGACACATCCTCGCGATACAGAACATTATAGATCTGGCCTGCCAATGGGCGGTCACAACCTCAACGCCAGCTTCAATAAGCTCTGACTGCTTCTCAAGTTCTTTTTGAAAAACATCCATAAGCTTGGCATATCCACGAGAGTTGCAATGATGATGAAATTTGTTTTTCGTCGAGTTCTCCTTATTCTGCTTGCTAAGGGTTTGGAACTCCTCGGAATCACAGTGAGTCATGAACTCCTCCCGGTAGGGCCCCGATAGGCCAACTTTGAGTTACTACCAAAATTTGGTTCTTCACCACCAACGATATACTTCCCCGTAACACTCACCCCGAAAGTCTTGAAGCATGAGGACATTATTTCATAGGCTCTTTTACGGGCTAAGGGTTTGTCATACTTGATCTTCCTGCGGGAATATGAAATACTTTGGGAGCTCCTCATTCCATATTTGCAACTTGATATTTTTGGGAACCATGGACGGGTCTCGTATCTTTCCCCGCGCTTATAGTACTTCAAGGGGACAAATTGCCTTACAAGGTTGCCGATGACCCGAGTACTTCTTCCACAGATTTCTGCAGTGCGGAAAGGGATACCGCGTCCATCATCGAATGTGGTGATCGGCAACTTGCCTTTAGGAAGTTGTGTCGGCCCTCGCTTGGTTCTGACTCTTGTATTACCACTGCTTGCCTGCGGCTCACCAGTATGCGGTGGGTCGGTGACTAGCGAAGGAACCTACTGGATACCACTGCTTGCCTGCGGCTCACCGGTTTGCGGTGGGTCGGTGACCAGCGAAGGAACCTGCTGGATAGAACGTGTAAGTTAAAACCCTGCCAATGCAGTAGTGGGTGTGCCTACGTCATCAAATGACACCTAAGTTACCTAGTTAGCCTCGTCTTCTTGCTCATCATGCAGGTTCAAATAAGTGCTCAGGCTCTCTTCTCCCTGCCCGTGAGTAGCGGCCTCGTTGTCACCAACAACATTAGGCGCTTCATGCTCCATCTCGACTCTACGGCTACGAAGAATGCGGTGATGAACCATGGATGTGAATTGACCGTGGTCGATCCGTCTTGTGGATCATATGACGAACCATGACACAATTTAGCGCTAAACTAATAACAAGACAATCCACAATTACATGCTTGTTTATATATTTGACCTACAAAAATGATGTACATATTTGACCTACAAATAGGATATATCTATGACCTACAAGTGCCTACAAATCAGGTCCACACTAGCTTGCTGACCAAATTTCAGCCCATTTGGACTTATGGTTAAAGCTACACAAAATCCACATGCTAGCAACATTAAACCCACATTAAATAGGCCTAAATTACTTTGGACTATGAAACATGTCCAATAATAGATTTGAGCCTCCAATTATGGCTAACTATCAGCATAGAAACATCACACAAAATTTATCAAGCTCAAATCCTAAGTAGAATTAAGATGGTGAATTTATTTGCTTATACTAGCTACTAGCACCCTCTAAAGCATCTTCAAAATCTTACAACATGAACAAGTTCTGAGCATCAGCAGGTTCACAAGTTAACAAGGTCGAATTGACCAAAGTTCAGAGATTATTGCAGCATCAGAAGCCTATAGAGGCATTCTGTCGAACAGGTAGGGGGTAGGAAGAGAGGAGCAAACCGCGTGAACAGATGGTGACCGCTTCCGCGCACTCCTAGATGCCTGTGAGGGTGGACGATGCTCCGGAGATTGTTGCACGCGGGGCGGGCGCGCGAGCTCCGGTGTGGCGGCGGCGCCGCGTCCGTGGTGCCCGCCCCGCTTGCTGAACGGGGCCGCGGGTCGCGTGGCCGTCGTGGAGGAGCGGGCGCGAAGCGGCGTCGGTGACGGAGGAGGGCGTCGTCGGGGGCGGCGGACGGCGTCGTAGGAGGCGGCGGACGGCATCGTTGGGGGCGGCGGACGGCGTCGAGGCTGCTCTACAGAGTTAGGAAAGGGCGCGTGGTTCAAAAGAGTTGTGAAATTTTCAGTAGCGCGCGCGCCCGCTTATATACCCAGGAGTTATCACTGCCAGTTCCTAAACAGCACTGCCGGCTCTAACACAGAACCGGCAGTGATAAGTACATCACTGCCGGGGCTAAACGCGCCCCGGAAGTGATTACGTGTTGAGCCTTAATTAGGATAATTTCTGTTTCGTACGAACGAGACGTCTTTACCACGGCGGTTAAGGCCGCGTCCTCGACTTGTGAGGCTGCGCTCGAGTCCTAATCTCACGCAAATTTTTCGGGTTTTTAATTATTTTACAAATTTCAAAGAAAAACAGTTAAACATATGAAGTAGTGAATAAAGTAGTTATCCTCTCTGAGCACAGTGGTTAAGGCATAAATGTTTGATCTGCTGGACCCGCGTTTGAGTCACAGTGGTGTCAAAATTTTTTGAAAATTTTTAGTTTTCAAAATAATATCACTGCGGTGTCAAATGTGGCACCGGCGATGATGATTATTTATTGAAAATACTAGATATATTAGTAATAAATAGAAAACTGTGTATTCCCATGTCAAATTGGCTTCAAATTTTTTTCTAAGCACATAAACAAGTAAACTATGTCCCCACACATGATCTTAGTTTTTTTCTAGAGATTTGACATGGTTTGACCATGTTTGACTTGGTCAAATCTTGGATTTTTGTGATAATCCACTTTGACCCAGCCCTAGATGGCCTCAAATGCAAAAGTGATGAACACAAGGTTTGTCACACTCATCATGATAACCATTTGATGTAATGGTCAACTCTTCATTTGACAGAGCTTGTACCACTAAAACTTTGAATTTTTGAATTTTCACACCTCGTATCCAGTATTTGAAACCCTAGATGGTCTCAAACTGAAGTGTCTTGAATACAAAGTTTGGTCCACTCATCATGAACTACATTTCATACAAAGGCTATTTTTGCATCTGACAAAGTATTAGGAAAGTGTAGCTCCAAATCCACACGTGCCACATACACTTCCATAAAGTCCATGTGAGATTCAAAAATTTGTGACCGGTGTTGGGTAGCACTGTCTCAAATGCAAAAGTGGCCTATCTATCAAATGTGTATCTTGATGAGTTATATCACCCTTGTATTCAAATGTTTTCCATCTCAGGTCGTTTGGTGCCTCAATTTGACCATGTTTGACTTGGTCAAATCTGAGATTTTGTGATAATCCACTTTGACTCAGCCCTAGATGGCCTCAAATGCAAAAGTGATGAACACAAGGTTTGTCACACTCATCATGGTCAACATTTGGTGTAATGGTCAACTCTTCATTTGACAGAGCTTGTACCACTAAAACTTTGAATTTTTGAATTTTGGCACCTCGTATCCAGTATTTGAAACCCTAGATGGTCTCAAACTGAAGTGTCTTGAATACCAACTTTGGTCCACTCATCATGAACTACATTTCATACAAAGGCTATTTTTGCATCTGACAAAGTATTAGGAAAGTGTAGCTCCAAATCCACACGTGCCACATACACTTCCATAAAGTTCATGTGAGATTCAAGAATTTGTGACTGGTGTTGGGTAGCACTGTCTCAAATGCAAAAGTGGCCTATCTATCAAATGTGTATCTTGATGAGTTATATCACCCTTGTATTTTGATGTTTTCCATCTGAGGTCGTTTGGTGCCTCAATTTGACCATGTTTGACTTGGTCAAATCTTGGATTTTTTTGTGATAATCCACTTTGACCCAGCCCTAGATGGCCTCAAATGCAAAAGTGACGAACATGCGTCTTTACCACGTTAAGGCCGCGTCCTCTGGCCTGTGAGGCCCGCGCTCAAGTCCTAATCTTTGCAAATTTTTTCGCGTTTTTATTTATTTTACAAATTTCACAGTTAAACATATGAAGTAGTGAATAAAGCAGTTATCCTCTCTAAGCACAAGTGGTTAAGGCATAAATGTTAGGTCCCCCGGACCCCGCGTTCGATCGCGATAGTGTCAAAAATTTTACATATATTTATTTAGAGAGAGTACATGGATAGAATACAAAATAAATAAAAATTATAAAATTACATATACAATAACAAAGACATATTTTTCTTCACCGTCAATGTTATCATCCATGTGTATCAACACATTATAATTTGACCACTTGCTTTCGTCCTCGGTTGTGGCCTACTTGCCATCTCTAGCGCAGCGGCAAGGGTCGGATGCAGCTCGAACCGCACCGGCGGGTACTCCTCGATGGGGCAGTCGTACCGCGACCCAGAGAAATGCGCGACCAACTCGTGCATAAACTTCTGGCGTCGCCTTCGAGTACTAACACCACCCCAGGAGAAAATTGCACAAAGCCCATCAATCTCATAGCACCTCAAATGAACGCATGCCACTGCAGAGGTACACTTCAAGGAATGAATGTACTGTCTACAACGCACACGATTCACAGAGACCCAAAGAATCCAGCTCATGGGACGGCTCTGTCAATCTCACCGGGCACCCCAACATGCAACTCAGCTCATCTTCAGTAGCATTCTTCTAGCACCACTTGTGTGCACTATTTTGGTGGACTACTATAACACATGCCGATATCTGTATGTGGAGGGCTTTCTCCCAAAGGGAACCCACGTATTTAGAAAACTAGCAAACAACTAGAGAAAGAGGGAGGAAAAGGATCACAAACTCAGGTAGAGGTTCCAAGCACGATGGCCATTTTATAGCCCCCGTGTTGTCGTGGTAGGTGGGAGCAGTGCTCTTGCTATATTGATCAGAGGGGGCAGAGATAAATTTTTTAAAAAACAATCTCTACTTTATATCACTGCCGGCGCCTGGATGGAGCTGGCAGCGATGGGTTAATAGCATTTTTTTAAAAGAAAGCGCCCAGTCCATCACCGCCGGCGCCTTCCACAAGCCGGCAGTGATAGATCCAACGGCATTTTTTAAAAGGCGTGCCCAGTTCATCACCGCCGACGCCTTCCACAAGCCGGCAGTGATAGATCCAACGGCATTTTTTAAAAGGCACGCCCATGCCATTACTGCCAGTTTGTGGAAGGAGCCGGCAGTGATCAATACAACAGCATTTTTTAAAAGGAGAGTCCACTGCGGCCACAGGCTCACATCACTTCCGGCTGCCGCGGTGGTCTCGATCAAGGACAAAGACCCGCCGGCGTTGGATTTGAACACGACGAGCATCATTTTTTAAAATAAAAAATAAAAAATAGGAGCAAAATAACATAAAGATTTGTAACAAAAAAACGAAACCGAACCGGTGACCACGATCAAGTCCGAGCGTTTTTTAATTTTTTTTAGTTTTATATATATCACTGCTGGCTGTTGTTAAAAGCCGGCAGTGATGTCCACGCCTATAAATACATGGCAAACATCCAGGGCATATGCCTGCCTTCTTGTGTTCATTTTTTCCTCTCTCCATCTTGGCTAGTTCTCTAGGCTAGTTTGCTAGTTTTTGTAGAGATGGCCTCTCTGTGGGAGAAAGCCTTTCACATACAGATATTGTTACGTGTTGTACTCCACCACAATGGTGCACACAATAGGTGCTAGAAGAATTCTACTGATATAGCAATGCCGGATGTTGGGGTTTCCGGCGAGGCTCTTGAGAAGTACTTGCACTTATGTGCTTGCATTCGACGTCCGCGCGGTATTGTCTCTTCAAACCGGAAGGGGCCATACAGTCATGTATCCCCGCCGAAAGCCTCGAACCTCGCTTTATCTATGCTAGCAAGGATGCTAGAAGAATACTACTGAGGTGGTTAAATTATAATGTGTTGATACTCATGGATGGTAGCTTTGGTCTGTATGAAAATAGGTCTTTGTTTTCGTATATGTAATTTTGTTGAGGTCTTTGTTATCGTATATGTAATTTTTTATTTGTTTTATCTTGTACTCTTGTGCTCTATCTAAACAAATATTTTGTTGTCCTTAACAAAACATATATGTACTCAAGCATAGAGTTTACTATATAAATGTATAAAAAATAAAAAAGTAGATATAACCATAATTCATTATATTATATAATAATATTAAGATAAGTAGATATTACATATCTTGATCTAAAAATTAGTAGAAATTATATTATATAATAAAAAATAGCGACGGCGTCGACGCCCCGCTCCACAACCGCTAGCGCGCGGTCCACCGCCGTGAGGATCAAGAATCCACACCAAGGTCCTTCAGTGCCGCCTCCAGCGCCGCCACACGGTCGTTAGCGTCGGCGAGCATGCGGCGCAGCTCCACCGACTCTTCCTCAGCAGCGGCTCGGGCCGCATGCTCGGCATGCAGCCTCTGCCGCAGATTGAGGGCCTCCACCTCGGCAAAGCGGCGCCTACGCCGCTCATCGACGACTTGGGCGCGCAGGCCGGCGATTCGCTCCGTCGGTGGGGGGCTCCGGTGGCCGAGATCCTGGCAAAGAATTGGCGGGCCCTCTCGCCGGATCCTTCGCCCTCATGGCCGTCGTTGGGAGCGCCGTCGTCAGACGCCATGAACACGAGTGTGGAAGAAGAGGATGAAGGAAGAATGAAGAGGCGCCGGATTTTCCCCTGGCCGGCGGTTTAAACACGAGTGTTGAAGAAGAGGACGAACGGGAGAATGAGGAGGCGCCGGATTTTCTCCTGGCCGGTGGTTTAAATAGGTTTCTTGAAATACACATCACTGCCGGCTTGTAATAAGACCCGGCAGCGATATGTATAAAAATATAAAAAAGTTCAAAAATTTTGAGGCAGCCTGGACTCGAGCGCGGGTCGCAGGTTCCAGAGCGCGGCCTTAACCGGCTGGGACAAAGAGGGGAGATCGAAAGAGTGGAGCAGTATAGGTTATTTAACCGCACATAGCCGTCTCCATCATCACTGCCGGATCGTAACAAGAACCGGCAGTGATAAGTTGGCGGGGACGAACGGTCAAATACCCGCTTCGTCTTCCTTGCCGCGCATTGATGGCGGTGTGAACTGATAGGCCACCGGCGACGGTGGCCATTGAGTCCCCCGCCGGTGGCCTTTATAAATCGGCCTCCTCGGCTGCATTCTCCTCCCACCTTCCTCTCTTTCTCTCCATATTCTCTTGATCTTCTCTCCTTCGTCCGTCATGGAGTCCGATGACGTGGCATCGGTGGTGGCCGCAGCGGTGGTGGAGACGGAGCCGGACGCCGGGGACAGCGTTTTATGCACCCGTCGACCTCCTCCCCCGGCCGCCAAGTCCGCGCGCCGGAGAACCAAGTCCTCGTCCTGCGCGCGCAGCTTGCCCAAGAGCGGAGCTGGCGCAGGACGGCCGAGGAGGCGCTACAGGTGGAGCACGCGGCCCGCGCGGCCACCGAGGAGGAGGCTGCCATCCTCCGCGATGCACTGGCGGCCGAGCAGACGGCCCGCGCGGCTGCCGAGACGGAGGAGGAGGCTGCTCGCAGCCAGTTCAAGGCGGCGGGCCCCTGTTAGGCGGCGGCGAGGACGGCGGCGAGCGGACGTCCGAACGCCGCCGCCATTTTTTTTATTAGTTTTTTTATTTACAAGAAATTTTAATTATGTAATGAAAACCTTATCATATTATCTATATAATGAATTTCTATTCCTACGAGTTTCGTTTTATTTATTTTATTATTATTTTGTTGCCCTCTGTTCTTGGGAGGAGGAAGGAGAAGCGGGCGGTGTCTTTGTCGGGGCGGCCACCGCGGCTCTCGCCGTACACCGGTGGCGATGAGTCCCATGCGTGCCAGTCTCTGGCTAGAGCCGGCGGTGATATCTGCCCACCTAATCACTACCGGCTCTAGACACGCGCCGGCAGTAATATACTCATCAGTGCCGGCGCTAGACACGAGCCGGCAGTAATATCCTCATCACTGCCGGTGCCTTCGCTGCCTGACGCGAGTCAGGCTCCGTCGAACTTGGCACCGGCTGTGATGAGTCATCACTGCCGGTTTCGCCATTTCCGGCGGTGATACGGTGGGGAGTGTTGTGTGAATCTGTAGTAGTGATCATAGCATCGTTGTTGGGGAATGTCGCTTGAGACAAACATATAACGTCAGGATTTTCCTATCAGAGAAGGACTGGAGGAGGGATCGGGATCACTTGTCGTCGGAGTGGTAGGTCATGAAATTACGAAGCTGGCGCCTGCCACCTGGCGACGAGGAGGTCGTGGTCGAGCAGCGGTGGCGCTGCGCGGGGGTAGGTATCCGTCGCCGCCTCGCTCCGGCGCTCCACACGACATCTGCACGGTGACGCATGGATCCATGGCCATAACTTGAGCTCTCTTTGTCTCTCCACTCAGGACCACCACCTGTGGGATCTGGAGAGGGTAGAGAAGTTCGGCAGGGCACCGCTGGAGGGCTCCGCCTCGCCGCTACTTGGGGCCGCCACCTACGAGATCTGGGGACCGAGACGGAAGAAGGACGGTAGGGCACCCACCGGGGAGCTCCGCCTCGCCATTGGTTTGGGCGAGGGGGAGAGGGAGACGCGGGCAGGATCACCTCGCGTCCTGATCCGACGGTAGGGCACCCTAAACCCTAAACCCTATACACTGCCGCCACCACGCGCCCGGGCCATCACCTTGGGCTACCACGTGCCCCCCGCCACCCCCCCGTCTCGGCCTCTGAATATAGTACCACGCAGAGGACACCTTTTTTTTATGGGTGATATAATTTAAAATTGTCACTAAAAATAGCCTCAAAACAATATTTTTTTTAAATCGTCCACTTGTGCAAAGTGAAGACATCGGTGAATGGAATAAAATGCCCTGCACTCACGCAACAAACTAGAGTTTACTGAAAGAAGAGAAAATATCATAACGTTCTTGACTTCTTGCACAGGATCTGACGATGGTACAACTGTGAAATGAAATAAGTGACATTATTAACAGCACCATTATTCCCATGCATGTCGTCGATTGAAAGTCATATTCATAGGTATGTACATCTTTGCATTATCGATTATTATACTATGACCTATGCAAGATAATTAAAGATAATTATATTTCAAAATTAAATAAAAGGTGGGGATGTAGCTCAACTGGTAGAGCATGAATATGATGCACGATTCAAGGTACGGGGTTCAACTCCTCACATCTCCAATTTATTTTATTTAATCCTTTTTTCCATCAGAATACTTCATCACAGCCCATCCATTTGTGAGAGGAGAAAATAGTAGTTTTATCCACGAAACTGTTGTGAAAAGGCTGACAAAAAAAAACATCGCAAGGGTTCAACTCCTCACATCTCCAATTTATTATTTTAGTAGCATGCCCGTGCGTTACTACGGGATAAAAAAAAAAAATTACACTAAAAACACAAGGATCGCATGATAATATAACAATAAGAATTAAGTAACTATGTTAATGCTTTAGCGATATTTTTGATAGTACAAATCAAACATTCAAAAGAAAACATATGCATTGGTAGCAAATATGTTTAAGATTCACTAAAAAATGACACGTGGAGTTGGATATATTAACACTGATCTCATTTGAAACACATTGATAATTAACTTCACAGGAAACTCAGTATATTTTCTTCCATTCGTCTTCTCTACCCTAAGATACAGAGGCCTCAATAAGCATGTCTTGGTGGCAGTGATCACAACGGCAAAGGTTTAGCAAGTTGTGTGGAAGCAACTATCTACCAAAATCTTCTCTGCAGCTAGAAAGTATGAGATGTCCGACATACCATCTGCAACTTAAACCCATCAATGACAATATTTCTTCTGGTTACTGTTAGTGAATATATGAGCTATTATTTCTCATCCCATCTCTATCATTTCTTCAGGACTAACAAGAACAAAATTTAATATCTAAGAAATCAAGCAAGGAAGGGACGTGCGATCCAGTATGATGTCAGCGGAGAGGGAGACGACCGGGGCGATCGGGGCGACCGGAGGGCGACCACGCCGTCGCGGCAGGCCTCGCCGCCGGTGACCCCGATCCGGGTGGGAGGGACTCCTCCCAGATGCCTAGCGAGGAGGGATACGCGGCCGTGATGGGGGTCCCCCGATCAAGAAAGCTGTCGCCATCGATTTGGAGAAGGGCAAAGTGGGAACTTCCAACCCAGGGCCCCGGGTGTAGAGGAAGGAGGAGAGGGAAGAGGAGGAAGGGGCTATAGAGGAATTTTTCGGCCAGTTGTGGCTGATTCCAAAATCCTCTCCCCTCGCCGCCGGCCACAAGAGGTGTTCTAGGGTTAGGGTTGGTGAGGCGAAGAAGAAGGATCTCTTCTGGATCCGGAAAGACCTATGGGAGGCTAGAGATTTTGAGTATAAGGATCTGATTCCTGTGGGAGAGGGGGATCATTTGAAGGAGAAGCCTAAGTTGTTGCAGTTCGCGGAAGATCTGTGGGGAAAAGGTGTGAAAGATTCGTTCGTCTCCAAGGTCAAGGCTTCAATGGCGGGAGGACCACGAGGAAGAGCTCCAAGACCGCAGAGTCCAGGAGATGGTTGGGAGGCCTGGGGGAGTGGGGGATGGCCGCATCCTCCATCGTCGTTCTTCCCTCCTCACCCCATGCCGCCGCCGCCAGGGTATGGTTACTTCCCACCTCCTCCTCAGTATCCGCAGCATCCATATCCACCTGGCCAGTTCGATCAGTACCAGCATCAGGGGGATTTCAATCGCCAAGGTGCTAGACCAAGAGGGCCACAGCAGGGTGGACGGGGGAGGCAGGGGCAGTATCAGCCTTTGAACCTGAGAAAGGAGGGATAGCCAACAAATCAGGCGAAAGGAAGCTCGGGAGAGGGTTCTAGCAAAAATCCTGCTGTTCAGAATCAGAAAGAAGAGGTTGCAAGATCTGAGAAGGGGAAACCAGTTGATGACAAATCTTTACACATTATTTGTCATAGCTGTGGGGATCCAGGGCACTTTAGCTATGACTGTACTAAGCCCAAGGTGTGCTTTGTCTGCTTCAAGAATGACCACCTTGCTAAAAAATGCCCTAGATGGAGGGAGCCAACTGCTACTGTTAAGTTCCTTGGTAGCTCTAACAAGGGACTTGGGTTCTTCCACATTGATGTCACTGAGAAGGAAAACAGGTTCAAGCTTTGGAAGGGGTTTGACAACTGTGGTGTGATTACTGTAGAGGAGGGGTACTTGGAGAAGGAAGCAATTGTTGATCACCTAAAGGATGTGTTTGACAAGGACTGGCCATGGCATTTGAGGGTGCTAGAAGAGGATTACAAGTATCTAGTCAGATTTCCTGCTGATAAGAGGGTGGAAAATTATGTGATCAATGACAGCTCATACTTCTACTTGCATGACAACTATGTATCTCTCAAAGTATGGAATGGTGATATAGTTCCTCTGTCAAAGCTTAAGGAGGTTTGGGTGCAAGTTAGTGGGATACCACCGAAATGGTATGATTGGGAGACCTTGAGGCAGGTTGCTGCTACTGTTGGGAAGTTGGTGGAGGTAGATTGGCAATCACTGTTCAGCAATTTCTTTGGGATGATAAGAATCAAGATCAAGTGTAGAAATCCAGCTAGGATTCCAAGGCGGAGGATAGTTGAGATGGGTGATGGGATTTTCCTGATGACTCTGAAGACTGAGGGGGTTATTCAGCTGGCTGAGAGCCTCTCTGGAGATGATGGCAAGGGTGATAATGATGATAATGGTGACAACAATGGTAATGACATAGGGGATGAAGATCTACTTGGAGGGGATGGGAACATTAATGGTAATGCTCAGGAGGGTCAGCCAGGGGACCCCAATCAGGATGCTGATACAAGTTCTCCAAAAACATCCAACCATGACAAGCAGTCTGCAGGGAAAGGTGGCAGATCAGTTAGAAGATTGTTAGACTTGTTTAATGGTGATGCTGAGGGGTTTGATCAAAGCAAGGAAGAGTCCATCTGTCTAAGTCTGCTCAAGTCCATGGAATTGGAGGTGGATACTGATCTCAATGAATGTGACTGATGCTGTTGCAATTGAGGAGGAAGAGTTATCTGAACTACCTATGGAATGGACTTATGCTTTTGTGGACAGGGAGGAAGTGACTAACTCTGAGGAAATGGTTGGTGAGGAAGCTAGGGGGGCATGGAGACAGAAGTAGGAGTGGTGGATGCTGGTGAGGGTGGTTCAGAGGAACTAGTTGGAGATGAAGCTGAAAATGATGTGTCTAAGAACAAGAAGGAGCTGACCATGAAGAAGACAGGCAAAGAATGGGGGCCTATAATTCCTGAGAGGAAAAGCAGAAGACTACCTCAAGATGGGAAATCAGTGCTGAGCAAGGCTCAAGAGTTGGTGGAAAAGAAGAATCTGGAGAAGCCCCAAGGTAAAAGACTAAGCCAAACTTTAAATTCTGCAAAGTTACTAAATATTGCCTCTATTGTTGGTGTAGAAGCTAGTTCTAAGGTAAATAATGCAGAAAGTAACAGTAAGGTGTGTGAGTTGATGGCTTCTCTAGATAAGAGTAGAAGTGATTCCTTTTGCAAATCCTGTGTTGCAGAGAACTGTGAGCATAGAGTTAGCACAGGAGAGTTGCCTCCTGATCCTTTTTGTCAAGGCATGCCTAGTGATCAGGGTAGGGTAAAGTCAATTAGGAAATCTCAAGTAGAGATTAAAGTAGGAACCAGTAGTTATAGAGGTATGGATAATGATTTGGGAGCAGGTTTGGGAGAAGACCCAACAACTCCAAATGTTGAGGTAGAATCTGATACAGGCTATGATCAAGTAGATGATCAGGATGAGAAAGCCTGGACTAAAGTAGCTAGGAAGAAAAAATCCAAAAAGTTTACTAAATGATAGGACTTTTTTGGAATATTAGAGGTCTGAACACAATTGGAAGATTACCTGCCTTGATGAGCAGGATTAGGTGTACTGGTGCAGATATAGTAGGTATTATAGAAACAAAAAAAGAATTCTTCACAAATAGGATGCTGAGAGACCTAGATGGTAATACGCCTTTTTCTTGGGCAGTCCTCCCTGCTAAGGGGACTGCTGGGGGTATTTTGGTAGGCTCATAGAAAAGACAAGTTCTCTCGCAATAGTGTGTGATCAATTAGATTATTCAATTAGTTTGATGGTTACTGATAGTAAGACTGGTTTCTGTTGGAAACTAGTAGTAGTCTATGGGTCTCCTTATGAAGAAGGCAAGGAGGCTTTTATTAGTGAACTACATTCTGTCTTACAAAAATGGCAAGGGCCTGTATTGTTAGCTGGGGATTTTAATCTAATTAGGCATGCCAATGACAAGAACAATCTAGACATCAATTATAAATGGGCGGACATGTTTAATGATTGGATCAGCAAATGGGCGTTGATAGAAGTTAATCCTAGTAATATTAAGTATACTTGGACCAATAATCGGGAACATCTGTGATGTCTAGAATTGATAGAATTTTCATGTCTACAGATTGGGAAAGAGCTTTCCCTTTAGTAAGAGTGACAATGTCTTTTTTTGGAAAAAAATAGTTTAGATTTGAAAAATGGTGGATGCAAAAAGAGAGTTTTCAGGAAATAGTTAAGAAAGCTTGGTCAATGCCCTGCCAGGCTTGGCAATTTAGAGTTAGAAATTTTAGGAAAGCTGCTAGAGGCTGGGCTGCTAATGAAGTGGCCTCTATGAATAGGGAGAAGGCTGAATTAGCAATAGAATATAGAGATCTAGAGGGTGAGATGGAGAATAGACAACTCTCTGCTGCTGAAATTGAAAGATTTAAGGTAGTTTCGGAAGAGCTTGATAAAATCTAGGCCTTGGAGGAAATTAAAGATAGACAGAGGTCTAGAGATAGAAATATTTTAGAAGGGGACAGAAATACAGCTTACTTCCAAGCTGTAGCTAACAATAGAAGTAGAAAGAAAAGGATTGATGCCCTTGAGGGCCCAAATGGGTTAGTTAGTGATCGAAAAGGCATGCTTAGAGTGGCAGTTGACTTTTACAAGAATTTGTTTGCTAAAGAAGAGGGCAGCAATGTAAGATTAGGGCCAAACTTCTGGAAACAAGAGGATCTAGTGACCAGTGAGGAAAATGACCTTCTGACTAGACCTTTTAGTGAAGAGGAAATTAGAGAAGCAGTCTTTAGTTGCTACTCAGATGGGGCTCTGTTGGTTAATATTACGCTGTACGGATTTGGGTAAGGATTCTAGTTCCCCGGCAACGGCTCAAGAAATGCTTATTAGCGAGATCTTAGCGCAATCACTAGAATTAAGTAAATGCGATCGGCGTACGGTAGCTAAGCCCTCATTTTGCAAACCCGAACTACTACCGGAGAGAGGGTGTCACAATTCCTCTTCCGGCAACGACCTAAGAATGCTAAGCTAAGCTAGACTCTAGTGACAACGTAGGACTAACCAAAGTGTAACTCGCAGCGTACGTACCGATGTAGCACTTCAACCGGGTGAGTACTCCGGTGTCGAATTTGTAGTTCACTCACGGAAGCGGATTAAGACTCTCTAGCAAATGTGTGATGGAAATCCGTGGTGGTTCTACTCAATCTAAGCTATTGATATTGATAAAGGGTGTGAGTGTTGATATGAGTGATAAACTAAAGGTAACTAGTAGGTAGCTAGCTAGGTGGGAGGACAACGAGTGAGTAAGGACTCCTATGTTTCTAACTATACTTCTGTGTTCTAATCTAACTAGTGTAACGACTTAACTAAACTAATGCCTAGACCATCGATGTGATAGGGGAGATCGGTGACAAATAGGAGGGTAGCGTCTCCGGAGGGACTAACTCCTATTCCAGCGGACCTATGACTTTAATGGGCGCCCTACAGCCTACCCCTAACGCAAATAGATATAACTGAAAGGCTGCGTTCTGTCACAACCGCCCCCGCTATATTACGTTGGACAGTGAATGGATTTACCACTCAAGAGTGAATGGAATTACCAATCAATGATAGGGTGCATCCACTATTAAGCACTAGCCTAAGCACCTCGCCTAATCTAGTCTTAAGACTCCGGCTACCACGTAAGTAACCTCGGCCCGAGTTGGTAGTGAAACACACACAAAGGATCTAGACACTAACTAGTTTAGACTCTACACTAACGAGACTAAGACACAACACTACTACACTAGTATAGCGAGTGCACTAAGTAAATGCGAAAGTAAAGTACTCAAAGTAAAGACTTAATAAAGTAAAGCAAGACTATATTAATATAAGAAAAGTACTTCGAAAGTAAAGGTACAAGAGCTATACCGATTCTCCGAAGACGACTCCGGAGACCCGAGCTTCGCTCGACTCGACTCTAACTCCCACTCTAGACTAGACTACACTACTCTTGATCTCCCAAGAGAGCTTGAGCTTGAGAACACTAATGTGAACTACTTGGGGACACTTTACAATGAGAGACTAGGGGGGGTATTTATAGTGGAGGTGGAGTAGGGGTTACTCCAGCGCCACGTCAGCGATCCGTGTGCTCTCCGCCATGCGCCGTTGGATCAAACCGACCTCCAACCGACTTGATTGGATGTCTCTCGGTGCAGGACACGTGGGAGTCATGCAGGAAGGCGGTGGAAGCGAACCGACCCCAAGTGGGGCCCACCTGCAGGTCGGCCGACCTATGGTTGGCTGACAGGTTGGTCCCACTGGCCTTCTAGAAGGTCCGGTGGCGGTGGGTGCAATGCCAAGGTGTCCCGCCACCAAAGACAGGTCGGCCGACCTGGCATTGGACCCCTGGTCCACGTGGCAGCTTCCTGGTGCTGTCCTGGCTTGTCACGTGTAGTCTTGTCCAAAGTTGGGTTCACTTGATATCTTGCTTGCTTCTATGCGGATCCTTGTTCCATTGTACCAATCAGGTGGAATGTTGATGTGTGGTACATTTGGATCCAGGATCAGGTTCTCCTGTAGAGTTCAGGGACCCTGCTTGGTGGTCAGATCCTGGTGAGACCGAGAATCGGGTCGAAGACCTGGGTTTTGGTCTCACAGGGCCTGTTTCTAGTTTTCCTGCATTTCACAAGCTAAGAGTACAAGTGGAACTTTATTAGTGATAAATATGCTCATGTGATGCTTATCTTCCTTCTATCGAGGACTGTTGACGGATTTCTGAGTGTACCAAAACTGGTCTTTATTCTCGTCAACAGGCTCCTGGTCCTGATGGCCTATCATTTATGTTCTACCAGAAGTACTGGGATTTGGTGAAAGGTGATCTAATAGATATGTTGAGGGATTTTCATCAAGGGAAACTAGATTTGTATAGATTAAACTTTGCCTTGGTGACTCTAATACCAAAGGAGGAAGGTGCTACCTCCCTGAAGAAATTTAGACCTATTAACCTCCTAAATTGTAGCTTTAAAATTTTTTCAAAAGCTCTTACTATTAGGCTAGGACAGATTATTGGTAGATTAATCTCTCCTCAACAGAGTGCCTTCATCTAGGGCAGATATATCTTAGAAAGTGTTGTCATTGCTCATGAGTTAGTCCATAGTCTCCATAAAGAGAAAAAACCTAGTTGTTTTATAAAGTTAGACTATGAAAAAGCGTATGACAGAGTTAGTTGGGACTTTTTATTTGAAATCTTAGAATCTAGAGGTTTCAATTCCTGCTGGATAAACTGGATTAAATGTTTAGTCCACAATGGTTCTGTTGGGATTTTGATTAATGGTGAGGAGAGTAAGTACTTTAAGCCAGGCAAAGGGTTGAGACAGGGGGACCCTCTCTCTCCCCTGCTCTTTAACCTAGTAGGTGATATCTTAACTAGGATGCTTATTAAGGGATCTGAGGCTGGCTTAATTAGGGGAATGGGGAATGAGTTTGTAGAGGGAGGTGTTATATCCCTCCAATACGCTGATGATACCATTTTGTTCTTTGATTTAGATCAGGAACACTTGAGTAACATGAAAGGCATCTTAATGTGGTTTGAGCAAATTTCAGGGATGAGGATTAATTTTCACAAAAGTGAAGTCATTGCAATGAATCTGTCTGAGGAAGAAGCACATGATGTGGCTCACCTCTTCTCTTGTCCTTTAGGAACCTTTCCTATTAAGTATCTAGGCATGCCTTTGCATTTTGAGAAGCTAAGAAGAGAGGACATTCAGCCTCTTGTAGATAAAATGCTAAAAAGAATAGCTGGCTGGAGGGGCAACCTTTTATCTTATGCTGGGAAGGTAGTACTAATTAAGTCATGCTTGACTAGCATTCCAGTTTACCTACTTTCCTTTATAAAGTTCCCTAAATGGGCAATTAGAATCTTGAACTCTCACTTAGCTAATTGTCTCTGGAATGGTAGTAATGGGGAAAAGAAAATTCATCTAGCTAATTGGGAGAGTGTCACAATGCTTAAAGAATTTGGTGGAGTAGGTATTCCTAATATCAGAGATCTGAATGTCTGTTTACTTGTTTCTTGGGTTAGAAGATATAGCATGGATGGTGATAAACTCTGGAAGCAGGTGATAGATCACAAATATATAGGAAACAAACCAAACATCTGGTGTGCACCAACTGTTGGTGTATCCCAATTTTTCAAGGGTTTTATGTATGCAGCAAATGCTGCTAAGTTAGGCTAGATGGAAGATTGGGAATGGGAAAAGTGTCAAATTTTGGGAAGATAACTGGTTAGGCCAGTCCGGTCTAGCAATTCAATACCGGGAAATATATTCTATTGTCAATGAAAAAGCCAGTACTGTAGCTGAACTTTGGGATGGAAGGGATCTCAAATGTACTTTTAGAAGAACTGTGTCCCAAAGGCAGATGAATCTGTGGCTTGAGATAGTTCAACTGGCCTCTATAATTAGTTTTACTGAGTTGGATGATGCCCTCATCTGGCAATTTAATTCAAATGGAATTTATTCCTCACAATCATTATACAAGGTGATAAACTTTAGAGGGATTGTCCCTACTGTTGTTCCTGCTGTTTGGAAAGTTAAGAGTGCCACCTAGGGTGCAGTTCTTTCTCTGGTTGATGTCTAAAAATAAAGTGTTAACTAGAGACAATTTGATGATTAGAGTAGAGCTAGACAATAAGTCCTGTTTGTTCTGTGAAGAGGATGAATCAGTACAGCACCTTTTCTTTGATTGCTCTGTTGCTAAACAGATGTGGGAATGTGTTTCAGAAGTGTGTGATAGAAATGTAGGAGTTGACTTTCTTTCCATTGGTCAGATGTGGTTAAGTGATAAGAAATTTGTAGTTGAAAACTGCATCTGTGCTGCTGCCCCGTGGGGGCTATGGAAATTAAGAAACTCTTTATGTTTTCAGGGTGCTCATTGGGTGAGTATGAAAGACTTGCTCATGAAGATAGTGATCATGCTCCAATCTTGGGTAATACTGTGCCCAGAGAAGAACAAACAATCCTTTGCAACAAAGGTGAACAAGCTCAAAAGCTTAGCCACAAGGCCAATCAGGATCTGTGGCTGAGTCAGGTGGAAGACAAGTGGGACGTCTACATGCTCAAACATGCCTTCGACGACAAGACCCTGGTACTTCCTGAGGAGGTGATGAAGAAGCTTGACAAGCCCTGGAGAGCCGGGGATGAAGTGGATGGACCTCCGCAGGATGGGATCAGCCTGACGTTCCTTGAAGCTGCTGGTGTATCAAGCTGGAGAAGCCCCAGTTGATGCATGAATAAAAGGAAGAAAAAGGAAGAAGAGGGAAAGAACTTTAGTTTGTGTCTCAGTTTCAGTATTCAGGTGTCCTGGTAGTAGCCAGTTTTATGTAATCAGAGGTTAATGTGGAACTAGGTCCTTTAGTGTGGTAGGCCTTCGAGCCTGAGTGTCTTGAGCAGGTGCTCTTAAGTACTTCAAAGGTACTGGCGTAACCCGCCATGAACGCTGTAAACCTGGTAATTTTTGTCCTTGCAATGCAATGACAGGGGCGTCTGCCCTCAAATTCTAAAAAAAAAAAAGAAATCAAGCAAGGATGGGAAGAGCATACCGCATTGATCAGATGCTGGGTGGAAATAAAACAATCTGATGTGTGCCTATGGAAATAAAACAAACTGATGTGTGCCTATGTTATAGGTGGAAATGAAGCAACTAATCCTCGCTGCAATATCCAGCTTAAACTGTCGTGTACCTTCCTCAAACCTGTGCGTGCCGGTCAAAATCGGCGCAGCCCCTCCCCTCACCTTACAACAAACATTACAAAATAGGATAACTCTTCAAAGATGCTGCATATCATATACTTGCTAGGTAAATATACCAAGGAACTAAAAGATCAACATATCTTTTCCATGAGAACAACTTCTATGCTTTTCCAACAACCAAAACTACATTCAACTTAAATATTAAATTTTCTCTCACAATTTTGATTTTCGAAGCACTCTGAGTTTTTTTAGAAGCAGTCACTGTGCATGTTCAGCCTACAAGTCTAATAAAAATGACAAAGCAGAAAAATGAAATCAAAAGGTGGAACATATGTAGTTCACTCACTCATCATTGAACCCGAGAAAAAACTAACACATAGCTCACCTGACCCTAAGGGATCATTTCCATTTTTCCTCCGCAAGAAATCACAGAATTATATGGCTCCAAGGATCTAAGAGTCTCAACATTACATCACTTAGTCAATGACAGTAGGAGATTCTTTCTACCAAGTCGATCCCTGCAATGTGACTAATACTCTAAATATGCCTTAACTTAGCACTTTAACTAACAAAATTATGAAACTGCATAATATGAAGTGCAGAAGCAGTACCAACTGTCATCTCAATTTAGAATGCTAAAATTTCTAGTTGAATGTTTAAGAAATGCTGAAAGAAATACATCAGGTCAGTTGACAATATCCATATCCGCATGAAACTGGATAATAAGATGTGCAGAAGCAATACTAACGATCATCTAAAATTAGAAAGCTAAAATTTCCAGTTTAATGTTTAGAACTTAGACAAACTGCTTCAGACTCTTAAACAAGTAGTTCCTAACAAAAGAAGATTCATTATGGTAAGGAAACAACACATTAATGAGACGAATAATTATCTTGAATCACACCAAACGCTATTCTGATGAGATGTAGGGATCACAAGAGTAGCATCAAGGAAGCAGGCTACATCAACAACATTGCAAATTTTCATTACAAAAGCTGAGTTAATAATTACTCAACATAGTGAATATTCCAAGAAAAGTGTCATTGTAGCTACGCATAAATCAATTTAGATTGTAGCTCACAAAAAAGAGGCAACAAACAATGTTTGATATCTACAAGTGTAAATTCTTTTTTTTATTGTTCATTCACAAATCAGAATCCAAGCTGAACCATCTAGCTAAGTAGTTGGCCACCAGCCGTCAGACTTGATCTTTGATTGGATTATACACACTTTTTCTATTTTGTTTTAGACAACAGGTCAGCTACTATCACTGTCCGGCAACAACACAAAGCTAATATCAAATGGACTGACATTTTTGAACTATAAATATATATCTTGTCTGTTTGTGTAATTCATCCGCCTTATCACAGATTGTCTCGAGGATTCCAAACCCTAAAGCAAAGAACACACAACTGAATACATACCTCGAAGTCAGTCCTATTCATGTGATGAAAAAGGTCTCATGAACCCAGACTACAAGAGGATAAATCTATTGAGAGCAGATGTATGTTGCTGCAAAACATGACTTAGATATTGTGTCATTATTAAATTATCTCTAAAATGATAAAATAAGTCATGACATCACACTACATATATTTTCGTTTGTGGATCCATTGATTTAGTTTGAAATATCTGTGTTCAAAACTGAGATTTAGATATGCTATCATGTTTGCAGTTGCAATCAGTACTAAAATAATAACCACATCGACCTGATTGCCTAGGCATCGTTTTTTGAGGGAAATTGCCTAGGCATCTTAGCCACTAAAATAAACAGAGGAATAACTCTAAACAGAGAATCCAGCATTGAATGACCTCTCCATTCACAAATTGGAATTCATTTCTTTGTCTACATAAATACACATGTAATTCCTCCCACCATTCCAATATGAATTCACAGCTGGTCGGTTTCACGTAAAGGCCACGAAGAGCAGATCCGAATACAAATTCACAAAGCATAAACCATAAAGTGAAGAGAAAGTGTGCACTTACCTGTTCGGTGGCCAATCAAGATCTGAAGAAGGGGCCAACGAAGTACTGACCGCCTGGCGTGTGGCGGCAGCCGTGGCGGTGGCGATGACCTCAGCTCCTGGTGTGCCGGCAGGGTGCGGTCCAGTGGTTTCAGCGAGGTGGCGTCGTGGCTCCCGGCGACGTCGCTGAGAGCACGGCGTACGGTGCGGTGGCGGCCAGAGCTAGCTTGGCGTGTGACGGTGCAGGGGTGGCTTGGCGTGACGGTGCAGGGGGTGGTTTGGGCGTCGATGGGGGCGGAGAAGGATCGGACGTGGGGAAGATGGTCGCTGTTGGGAAGGGCGCGGCAGGAAAGCGCATGCGTGATTGATGGGCTGAAATGAGCGTGATTGGAGGAGGTTGCACGGAGGCTGAGCCGCGCATGCAGATGGGGAAGGGATTGCGTACACCTGTGAAATGAAATATGTGCACGTTATTAACAGGACCGTAGTTCCCATGCGTGCATGTGGTCAATTGAAAATCATATTCATAGCATGTACATCATTTGCGTTATCGATTAGTATTAATATATAACCGATTCAAAATAATTAAATTAAGTATATTTTAAAACTGAACAAAAGGTGGGGATGTAGCTCAACTGGTAGAGCATGAGCACAATGCACAGTTCAAGGTATGGGGTTCAACTCCTCACATCTCCTTTTTTTTTATTTCCGCCTTTTTATCTCATCAAAATGCTTCACCCTTACTAGTATTATATATAACCGATTCAAAATACTATAATTAAGTATATTTTAAAACTGAACCAAAGGTGGGGATGTAGCTCAACTGGTAGAGCATGAGCACAATGCACAGTTCAAGGTATGGGGTTCAACTCCTCACATCTCCAAATTTTTTTTATTTCCACCTTTTTATATCATCAAAATGCTTCACCCTTACTCATTCTTTTGTGAGAGCAGAAATAATAATCTTTAGATCAACTTGCATAACAATTTTAACAAATTTATGGCATTCTTTGGAAAAAAAGAAATATATATAAAACTCATGTCACAGTCGGCCGACAAAACATTGCATCTTACTTTTTTATCTGCTAAGAGCATCTCCAAGAGTTTGCCAAACCACTTGCCATCCTTATTATTTTGGCAAAACTTGAAAAATACATGCTTCAATAGTTTGGCATATGGCTTGACAAATTTTGGCAACTTGCCAACCAGTGGCTCTTTACGCGCAAATATGCACGCAGCAGGCGACTTGCCATCGCGTCAACTGCCGGCCCTGCTTCCTCTCCCGCGCAAGTTTCACCTGCGTTTCCCGCGCTACCTGTTTCACTTGCCATCGCGTGACCTGCAAGTGTTGTGAACCTGCATGTGCTCTCCATTCGTTGTTAGTGTGTGCAAGTGGCCGGCAAAAGCTGAGAGCATCTTTCTGTCAAATCGTCTACAGCACGCATGGTGGGGATGGCCTGGAGGTCTTGGAGTTGGAGGAGCTCCAGTTTCGTGGCGGAGGCGGCGCACATGCCGGACTCGATCGACAGGTTACTACGGTTTCGGCCCTCTCACTGTCTGCTTGGCCGTCAACTATTGGACCGCTTCCTCTCGCTCGAGCTTCCGGTAAGAATCCAGTCAAATCGGTCCGAAACGAACTGATGATGAAGCAGCTTCTCCCTGCCGCGACGCGACCTCCAAGACCAAACAGTTGAGAGAGGTTTGGAAGTGGGCCTATTTTAAATTTTACCAAGCCTAAAAGACAAACTATTAGAGAGACTACAAATTTGAACTTGCCATATGTTTTAGCAACTTGCCAAATCACAAGATTTGCCAAGTGAGTTTTGGCAAACTCTTGGAGATGCTCTAACCCAAGTTATATCTCCCAAACCCCTTGCTATCAAACACTTGTCTTGGTGAGATTTGCCATTATCCTCGGTGCACTTGCTGAGTATTTCTGTTTTTCCAGCTCTGCTTCGTGAACTCCACTGAGCAATTCCATTGTGTAGTTTGTGGAGTAGGTGGTACTGTTTACTATACAACTCGCTCCTACTCCTGCTCCAGAAATGGGTTGTTTTCATGCGCAAACGTTCTATTGTGCTCCTCGTTGAAAATGCATTTGATATTTCACAGAAAAAGAAAACAAATGATATAATATTATTGGAGGCCATAATTTCAAATACAAATAATTGTCCCATAAATTGTAAATGATAGAATATTAATCGAGGCAGAAGAGGGCTAGCCATGGCCACCAAGAGCAACTCGCCCCATGCCTGTAGGAGGCCTCTTGTGGCGACAGGTCGTAGCCAGGGCCAGCAACGATGTCATGGCATAGCCTACTGGTGGCAGGTGTGCGCCATACAAGGTCAACGGCGGCATGACTTGAGGGGGATAGGAGAGGCCGACTCTAGGTGCCACCAGTGCTGAGGAAGAACTATCGAAGTTTGAGAAGTACATGTGCTGCCCACGCACGACCTCATTTCGAATATGTCAGTCTTGGGCATCCAAGCCATCCATGGCGCTGATGGCCTTGCCATAGAAAAGGAGAGTGGCAGTGGCGCTAGGGGAAGAGGAGAGTAGTGGTGGCGTTAGGGCAAGAGGAGATCGGCGGCAGTGCTATGGTAGAGGTGCGGCTCACTGCTTTCACATGGAGGGGAAGCGAATAGGAAAACTAATCGTTGATTAATGAATGCAAGATGGGTAAGTATTCCACAAGGTCGCAACTACATGTGTGAGTATAAAACTATAAAAACTGAAGTGTCCCTTGAGGTGCTCTAGAAAAACAAACATGTAGTTGGCCTCTCTCAATTTTATTTGTGGACCAGAGTTCTTAGAGCTATGGTGTTTGTAGTATGAGCTTATTACAAATGCGTGTTGGTAAAATTAAACAGAAATGTGCTAGAAGCACATATGTGATGACTCTAAAGGCACATCTGTAGTGGCGTTTTTTTACACAGTGATGGAAATCATCCAAAAAGCTATTTCTCACCAGAAACCCTGTTCGCCCTCTCATATACACTACTATTTCAGAGTTATGAATATACAGGAGATTCCCAATTGATTTGTTTCACCGTACAAAGCACAAAGCAAAGTGAGGTTACAAGGATTCGTATACCTATTAAAAAAAAGCCCAACTAATATCAAGCAAATCAACTACCAGGAAAACTGAAAAACAAGGTGTCAAGTTTAACAACTGACCCAATCCAAAGGAAGGTTACAGTAAACAGGAAAAATAGGGTGTCATTTAACAACGAGCCAAACCCAATCTAGAGAAAGGGTAAAAAAAAACATGCAAGTGATCAATGACATACTTAACATACTGAATAATCTCCTTGCATGAACGAAATTTTCCAGGTCAAATAACAGAATATTGAGAAGGTTTAACGAACAACTACCATGGAAAGGGACAAATGTCAAATGTCAACTGATTTTTAACAGGAAGCAGGCCCTAGTACAAATATTATGAAAAGGCAGAACATTTTTCACTAGCAACACTGTGAAAAGATGCAAAATCAACAGTTCATGGATCAATGACCAACTCAGCACTTGTTTTATACTTGTCCGGGTAGAAACATTTAGCTAGCGATTCTGGAAAATCCTTTCAAAGCAACACACAAAATTAATCATGTTCCTTAGTTGAAACTTTTTTCTCCAAACTTCATGCAATCAAAACTTATCTTTTCTAACTGAACCTTCATAAGGAAAAGCTCAATGTAAAGTTGTATAGCTCATCACAGTAGACATATAGAAACCAAGCAATGTATACATAGACCAAAAATGCAATTGTGCAGATCAACTTCTAGCAGAAACCCATAAAAGGTTATACCAGAACTCTACTGATATGGAGCCATAAGCACGGTGCGGATCGTCAAACATTGCATAGCCATTAGGCACCTTTATTGAAATATTTTTCAAAACATCATACAGTAATGCTGATAATGTGGACGAAGCTATCATTGCAGAATATAAACTATAAGTGTTAACTAGATTCAGTTAAATATGCAGAGCGCACAGGAATTAAAGGTGCATGGAGTCAAAGGAATCCAAGAAAAAAGTTGTGTATCATGTGTGGATAATATTGCCTTGCAATAGAAAGATGTCGGCCAACTAAAATCCATGCAAAAATGAATATGAACGTGCTTGCTCCCATGTAGCTATAGATCTTTGCCTGCATTGGCGGATCCACAGGGGGCTGGGGGGCTGCAACCCCCCTCGTGGCCAAAAATCCATAGAACAAGTGTTCATCTATGTCTATTATTAGCACATATTAGTACCATTTTTATATTCTTTATCTATTATTAGTATATAATTAGCATAATTTTAATGTTTTTTGTCTATTATTAGTATATAATTAGTATAATTTTTAGTCTTATAGTATTGTTTAGCCCCTTCTTTGGTCTGTTTTTGGATCCGCCACTGTTTGATAACCGGAAGCACAAGGCAACACAAGATGGTTTGTGGAAACTGAGTCTTGATGTGAGTTCCTTATCCTAACAGAAGTACACTAGTTTAATGTGCGAGCTAATTAAAGTTTCATTGGCAATTGCCACTCGGAGGGCATGCCTTATTACCAGCGCTAAAAGGTAGGACATTGAGCTTTTATTTGGTGTTGAAAAACAAAGTATTGAGGAGGGGAAAAAATAAAGGAGTATATGTGTCATGGGCAGCCAGCAGGCTGCCACCATGTCATGTGTGTGATGCCAGGAGGACGAGGCATGCAGTAGAGGCGTGGTCAATTTAGGAGGTTTCTAATCTTAGGCACATGCAGCAAGAGTAGTCAAGCCTAACCACTAGTAGAGTTTCAATCTCAGCCACGCATGCAACAGAGGCATCTCCGGGTTGCCAGTGGCTGTGAGCCTATTTATTCTTTGTACCGCATTGAGTGCCACTGTGTCATGTGTGGTGGCGGGAGGTCAATTTAGGAGATTTCTAATCTTAGGCACATGCAGCAAGAGTAGTCAAGCTAGCCTTTAGGAGAGTTTCAATCTCAGCCACGCATGCATTAGAGGCATCTCCGAGTTGCTAGTGGTTGTGAGCCTTATTTATTCTGTTTGTACCGCATTGAGTTTGGATTTAAGCAATGAATAATGAAGAAACAATTCTAGTCTCCCTCAATCTCTCAAGCTCTTGGCGAAACATAAGGCCTAGTTATCCCAAATATGCACCATGTACGACAACTGGTATTCAGAGCCACTTGATCGTTACCAGCCACCACCCTCACCAGTAAAATTCATTGCAGCCACTACCTCCATGAATTTTCCTAAATTTGATGGGAAATCTGATCCTCAAGCCTTCATCAACCAATGTGAGTTCTACTTTCACCGAGGGCGCATCATGGAGGAAGAAAAGGTATGGATGGCTTCTCATAATTTGAAAGATGGCGCCCGATGTGGTTCCTCCAAGTCTAGGAGGATGAAGGCACCCCGGCATGGAGTCGCTTCACCGAGCTCCTACACCTGCGCTTCAAATCGCCCCTGTGGCACAACATGCTCCATCGTGTGTCCCCTACTGCCAACAACACTTCACGCATCTTTGCTGATATGTTCGAACAGTTGGATCGCCTAAAGACGTTGCTCAAGGCGGAGGAACATGAACGCCTGGCAGTAGTACGCCTACAAGCAGTGGCACGTGGACTCCTGGCACGCCGGCAGGCACAGTCACTTCATGAGGGGAAGCGTGCGACTGTTATCTCAAGGGCCACGATGTGGCCATCATCTGAGGAGCAGACAGCGGTGCGCCTGCAAGCCGCATGGTGACGTTTCCTTGCCCGTCGGATGGTGCAGAAGGTCCGCATGCTGCTCAGCCTATCGTTGCAGCAAATCGAAGCCTCAACGCTCAACCACCGGGTCTCACCTGTACTTCATGGAGAGATCTGGGTTTGCGGTCTTTCTGCGCGGCGAATGATGGTTGTCTTGTTTGTTTTGGCACCTGCCTTGGTTGTCTCCAATGTAAGAGTGGGCTAGCTAGTCCATCCTCCGCTCTTCACCCAGTTCAGCTCTTTCCATGGGATCCAGGAGGACATAGTTGTAGTCCAAACTTAGTTTTTCCAAATTTGCTTTATACTTTTGTTCCAAATTTTTAGTTTTAAATAAGAAAGATAAGCCGAGATGTAAAAGGCTTAACCCTCGGTCGCGTCCAATAGGTCTGCGACAACTATCCAGCTTGAGGACGAGCTGGGTCTCCAAGGGCGGGGGCGATGTCATGGGCAGCCAGCCATGGCTTCGGGAGGGCGCAGGCATGCAGTAGAGGCGTGGTCAATTTAGGAGGTTTCTAATCTTAGGCAGATGCAGCAATAGTAGTCAAGCCTAGCCTCTAGGAGAGTTTCAATCTCAGCCACGCATGCAACAGAGGCATCTCCGGGTTGCTAATGGCTGTGAGCCTATTTATTCTTTGTACCACATTGAGTTTGGATTTAAGCGATGAACAATGAAGAAACAATTCTAGTCTCCCTCAATCTCTCAAGCTCTTGACAAAGCATAAGGCCTAGTTATCCCAAATATCCACTAGGTATATACCTGACAATATGGGTTTGCCGTCTAATCGTTAGCTAGAAAACAAAACAGGGCCCATGTGTGAACTATGTATGGTGACAGCCAAGAGAAGGAAACATAGCAATTTTGAAACAAGCAATGTTGAATTCCTGATAATGGTCACTTCGACATTATCGGAAAAGATTATGACAAATTTGGGAGGATCTCTAATAAGTGGAGTTCCTTTCTATGAGCATTGAAATTGTTAGCTAAGAAAACAAAACAAGGCCCTTGTGTGAACTATGTATGGTGACAGCCAAGAAAAGGAAACAGAGAAATTTTGCAACAAGCAATGCTGACTTCCTGAATATTATCAGAAAAGATTATGAGGACAAATTTGGGAGGATCTCTAATAAGTGGAGTTCCTCTTATGAGCATTGAAATGAATGGCTTTAGATAAGTTGAATTAGCTGCAAGAAAGTTCACTGGGCTTGTTCTCTAAATAACGCTGCCTTTGATTGCTATTAAATAAAATAGAAAGAAATCAAGTTTATTTTCTGTCTAAAATTTTGTTGGTTCTCAGGGGTGGAATTGTCAGAAAATATGTGGCTAGCTCCTTCTAAGGAAACTAATCATGTATATTAAAAATGGTGGGACAAACACAGAAGACCGAAAAGTGAATTGAGGAGTTCGGATAGATGTTTTTTGTCCTTTGAAGGGAATGGCTGAAGGTAGAACTTCTCAAAAAGATTGATGAATGAAATAGATAAAAATTAAAAGTGTACCTTTTGGTATAATGTCACAAAAAAATGTGTAAGATATAGATTTGCATCCCAACATAAAGTTTCTTTACCTTAAACAGAACCTGAGCTTGAGGTGAAGCTTTTCTGCAGTTTAGTAACTCATTGAGTCGGTTGACCTGAGTATCTGGGCATTTATCCATGGACAATGTACGAAGAAGGCTTGCTTTGGAGAGGATAAGCTTTATGAAAGACAATGGAAGCCACCCATCACAACTAATTATTTCTACAACTTGAAGGTTGGCACACATGCTATTAGTCCACTCTGCATTTAGAGACACCTGTTCTGTAGCCATTTTCGACCATCCAGCCTAAAACAATAAAAGTAAGAAGAAAATTAGTTGGCATAGAGAGATGACTTTCAAAAGCTGTAATGACGAATATCCGAAAGGCAACCTTCAACATTATTTTAAGTTTTTCAAGGTTTGGAGAGCTCCTTAGTAAGAAAAACATTATTAAAATATTGTGCTTGTCATTAAAGTCTATCAATAATTCCATGCTCTTCAAGTTGAGCAAAGTGAAAGGAGTTGCATCCATCTTAAAATTACATTCCTGGGAGGTAAAAAAAATGATTAGATGATAACTTCAAAGCAATAAAAACTGAACACAAGTGTGGAAGGATTGGATGGAAATTTATAGCATTGCGTTTAAGGAAGGGAGCATGAACAAGCTACTAGTATAAGGCGCGCGCCTTCGCGCGCCCGCGTTGCCCTGTCTGGATAATATTCTTAGTGAATCAGGCACAAAAGTTAACAAAAGGTAAATATAGTTGTTAATGCAGTAGCAGTACAATCACTTTACCTAAACCAATTCTAATTATAGGGTTCCATACATAGATCAATCTTGAGGTTGTGAATAAATCCATGGTGACAAAAGATTGGACATCATTTTGTTCGTACAAAAGATGCAGCAGCAGTTAGTCACTACAAAAACTATGGTCAAGTTGGAAGGAGCAGCAGTCCAAGTCCAGTGGTTGCCTTGTATATCAGGAGTTTCATCATGAAGTGTTATCAGTATGTAGCGTAGCTGTATAAATATATCATTGTTTGCTGAGAATTCTCATGGCTCTTGCCATGGACTAAATTCACGTTGCCCTTTGGAAGTATCTGGCTTTACAACTTTCAGTTTCTTCACTTGAGGGGAATCAGGTACTGTCTTGCACGGCACGTGCAAAGGTCAAGTTGCTTCTTGGGATGTGTTCTTTGGGACACTTATCCTCTGAAAGCCTATGGAATTTTTCGCCAGGCTTGTCGTCGTCATAGTGGACTGAAGTGGCACCGACCGTTTTCATGTCATTACTTATGCCATCGTTGCAATGACAGTATAGAGTGCGGTTCATCTGCATATGGAATAAATAAGAATAGAACAACATGTGAAGGGAAAAAAGATGCAATAAAAATAGAAACAGAAACTGAAAATTTGGCCAATTTATTACCATGTTAGGCTATATAAAAGAAATAAGGCAACTGATAATCCCTCAAATAAAATGTCGTGTTCTATGTCACACTGAACCAAGAGTTTATAGCTAATCTAAGAGTAAAATAACAATGGCAAAAACAATAGTATAAAATAAGAAGTACCATAGCACTGTGCAATTAGATGAAGGTAATGAACTGAAATTTCTAACATGGATGTTACTGGTAGAAAATTTAAGATTTCAATCACGCAGTTGCTTAATTGTTAGGAATCAGAGAGCAATAACCACAGATGTACATAGTAATTTCTTCATGGGCCGTAAACTCTATCCATCTGAAGAATCCTCTATCCATTTATATAATCAAATGAGGACAAGGGGGTTAAAGCAGTAAGGCTGCTACAAAATTTGAGAGTTTTTTGTCATTAGACTAAACATCAGGACAGTTCTGGGAAAGTTCTGAAGTGGTTGAAGCACCCTGCAACACAACAACAAAAGAAAACAAAGCACATCATTTGTAGGCCTGAAAGAATTGAGCTGAGGAATGCGTTAAACTGTTTTTGGGTACCCTGAAATTTTAATTCCAATATCATGCATTATGGGAAACAACAATAGGCAAAGTGGCTGAAGCAAAGATAGAGGAAAATGTAGCAGAAAAGGGTCAATGCACATTTCTGTAACTCTCACCATGGATATCTATGGATTTAAAACTCAGCAAGGGCCAAGAGCAGTTCACAGCAGGCATAAAGCATCAGCTCAGTTTTTGTGTTTCATTGTCTGACGTTCCTAAATGTTCTATCTGACATCCCCATGTGTAGAGTAAGTTGTCACTAATTTTAGTGAATACGTACAAATGTTTTCGGAGGCACAATTTTGAATAAAGACAAATACAACACCACCCAAATCGATATTTTGTATTGATAATTAACTTATCTCATTTCAGGGCAAGATCTAATTCTATTTAAGGTCAGGATGATATGCCAATTTACTGTAAAAAATAATGAGTTAAATATTCATAGGAACAAACCTTGGATATCACTAATTGATTTGGTCCAATTATGGTTGTTAATATCAACTTTCTTTAGTAAGACATCTCTTGGGTAGAAGTACCTGCATGTTGTAACAACATTCTATGAAAGTTTCAGGTAACTAAAACAGAGTTAAAGAAGTACCTGCTTTGTACTGGTAAATAGGTCATTCGTTTGTATGAGCTGGTCAGTGATTTAGAAAACATTGGACCAAACATAAAGATTTTAATTTCCCTTCAATTTTTTATAAACTAAAAGCACCAATTTCTAGATTTAGAAAATATTGCATAGATGGTAATGGATTAAAAAATTAGCAGCATGGTATGTGAAGGTCTCGTGGCTCACCTGTACCGAGGACAATGCAATCTTTCTCACTATCATCTACCCCAGTAACCCTGCAAATCCTGCAAAGCTTCACTCCACCTTATCAATCTTCAGTTTGTAAGGAAACTCTGCGCTTTGCGAATCTGTACAAACTCTCTGAACTGAACAATACATATCCTAACAGGTTTCATTATGTACTACCAATTTGGAAATAAACTCTAGATTAGATGAATTTCCCGATAAAGAAAAGAAAGACATCCATGGAAATTTTTAAATAGACATGTACAGATTTATGTAACATCTATAAAAAAACAAAGCATGATAGCTAGGATGATGAGTGTTTCTTATAATATTTTGTCTTCTAAAAATTCACTGATAAGATATGTGCTTGGTACAACTATAAACAAACATACTCACATGGTTTTTTTTTACGAAATCTATGCAATAGTAAATGTTATAGAATTTTTACCTGTGCACAAATGCTTTGTTTATTCAGCATGTGGCAAAAAGCCAACCTAAATAGAAGCATAGAACAGTATTAGTAAGCAATAATACATCAACAATGGAGCTTCAATCAAGCAAGAAGAAAGATTTTAGGAACATACACTGACCCTCAGATATTTAGCCTAGTCTTCTCTAAACTCCCTTATAAGAATCCATTTGTTCACAAGGGTCAGTCGAAGCCATATCACTCTCTGAAAAATAAACTTTTCAACATCGCACAGTAAAAGGGTAGAAGCAGTCAGATTCATGGTTCTAGCTGTAGTTGCAGCCTACTGAACAAATAGCAAGCATCAGAGTATTTACTGAAGGTATGCTATATATATGTGATATGTCCAACAGCAACGCCAGAAACTGGGAGGCCTCTCAATGAGAGTGACGAAGGCAAAGGAAAAACTATGGAATCAAAGATAAAACTATAAGGGAATTTCAGAAACTACAAAAAAAATCTAGCAGACTAATTAATTAGGGAACTGCTATGTATCTACAGCTATCGAACCGTGGAACCTGGAATGTTCAGGGTTGTTACCTTATTGAAGCCAACCTCTAAATTGAAATTTGGGTGTTCTTTTTTTCCCGGCAAGCACAATATGCTGATACACCTGATAAATTTGTGCTGCTTCAAAAGATCCAAAAAAAACCTGGAAAGTTGCTTCCCTTGGTCTCATACAGTAATACTTCTAACAAACAGACCAGAGACTCCAATAAATTTGGAAGAACTCAAGTGCACATAATTGCACCTAAAACTCTAAGAAACAGGAGAACCAAAAGGCTGGCAGAATAGGCCACATGTTCATTTGCATTACTGGGAAAAAAACGTGTTATGTACGGCAAGGTGTACGAGAGGAGGAAGCAGCCGATCAGTGGCTAAAGGGATCGACCAAGTCATGCTTAGGTTCAGGTGTCGGTCTATTGTCGGATTTCATTCAGTTTCAGTTATCCAGAGTCACAGTTTAGTTAGTTATTCTAGAAGATATTCAGGAGATTGGTTTGATCGAGTTTGTTAGGTTTGAGAGTTTGTTAGCAAGTCATTATCGTGTCATGTAAGGACTATAAGAGTCCCAACCAGTTAATGCAAAGGGTTTAGCCCAGATTGAGATTATATCTCCCTCGGGCACTGGCGGTGCTATTCCTCGTCATCGTATTGTCATCCTCGTTCCCTCGCAGCATAGCGCCGATCACGGCGCCTCCTGTTCGCAAGAGGGGCTTCAAACCTCGCCCTCCCATTCACCATAGATACGATCTCCGTAGCTTGAGCTCCCTAGCGCCTAACAGCCTGGTATCAGCTACCATGTCGACCACCACGGGCGTCTTAGATGCATCTGTGCCGGCCACCACGGGCAATCCCGCGCTCCCCATCAGCACGACGGCAGCGCCCGTCGCGCACGGCGTCGGCTCCTCGCAGCCACCCCCACCACCCTCCTTGGAGGAATTGATGGCCAACATGGTCCTGTCCGTCCAGGGCATGCAACGCCAGATCGGTGATATCGGCGTCCGGCTGTCGGCTGTCGAAACCCGGTCCGCGCCCTGGGCTCTGCAGTATGGACCACCACCCCAACAGGCGTTGCCATACTCCTCGCCGCTGCTTCTGCCCTATGGCATGCCTGGCTACGGCGGTATCCCCGCTACCGGGCCGACCATCACGGAAGTGTTGCCGTCCCCGACCGTCGTCGCCACTACGACAGCAACTCCGCCGCCTGCACCAACCACGGGGGCGCCAGTGGTGCCCACGACGGCGCCATCCGGACCACGCCTGCCGATCACCCAGATCCCGTTCCCACCCTCACCATCGCCGCTGCCATCCATGTCGTCCATCATGTATGGGCCCATCCCGACGACGTCCATGGTGGTACACACGCCGCACTTCGAGCCACCACCACATCCCGCGCAAGAAGGCGATGGCGAGCACCTTGGCGTGCCCAAGTTTCACAAGCTGTCCTTCCCGATGTATGATGGTAAAGAAGACCCCCTGGGATGGCTCAATCGCTGTGAGTCGTTCTTCCGCGGCCAGCTGACACGCGAGGCGGACAAGGTCTGGCTGGCGTCATTCCACATGATGGGCTCGGTGCAGCAGTTGTACTACGTGCTGGAACGCGACGCCGGGCGCCCGACGTGGCCAAACTTCCGTCTACTGTGCCACCAGCGGTTTGGGCCGGCACTGTCCACTAATCATCTGGCCGATCTGGCACGTCTGCCTTTTGGCGGCTCAGCCGACGCTTACATGGAGGCGTTCCAGGCTCGCCTCGCCCACGCCGGAACTCTCGCGCCCCTCCAGCAGGCGCAGCTCTTCACGGGTGGCCTCCCCGAACACATCCGGGTCGACGTCGAGCTTCACGACCCTCAAGATTTGCACCGTGCCATGCGTTTGGCGCGTGCCTATGAACGACGCAACGCGACCAGGCTGCCCGCTCTTCCGGCTCCTCGGCCGCGCCGTCCACCGGGCACTCCAGCCCCGACGCCTACGCCATCGACACGCCCCTTCAAGCACCTCACTCCGGCAGAGATGGCCGAACGTCGCAAGCAAGGTCTGTGCTATAACTGTGACGAACCATATGTGCAGGGCCACAAGTGTGCGCGCTTGTTCTTCCTTGAGGCGGCGGACTACACCGTGGAGGAGCCATCCTCTGATGAAGAGGAGCCGACCGACGAGCAAGAAGCCACGCACCCGCAGATCTCTTTGTCCGCGATCGCGGGCGTCTGGCGCACGGAGGACACGATGCAGATCTACGTTCAGCTAGGCGGTGTGCAATGCGTGGCGCTTCTGGATTCTGGCTCCACCCACAACTTTATTCGGGGGGACATCGCGCGCCGCGTCGGGCTCCGTTTTGAACCGTGCCCGGGCACGGGCGTGACGGTGGCCAATGGTGACCGCCTGGAGTGCTGTTGGGGGGACAACCTCCGCTAGGACCCCCCTACTTAGCTCCGCGGCCCGGACATGGGCCAAGACAGGCAAAACGACCAGGTAGCTATGGACAACCTTCGCTCGGGGCGTCCCGACACGGCGAAGGTCGCTAGGCTTGTCCTAGCAATGCGGCGAAGGTGCGACATACCTCCGCGTTCAGGCTCTCTAGTTCTCTTATCGCGCAGGTACGTGAGGGTTCAGAGGGGCTTCCCAGGACCTTCGCTTTGGGTGGAGTTCTCAAGGACCTTTGAGGGTGGTAGCTTGGCCGCCTGGCGTCACAGGCGGCGGGAGACCTCCGGACGATCGCCCACAAGATCAGGACGGGGAATCGCTGAAGGCCTGACGCGTGGCGGCACCAGAGGACAACACGTGGAGCTTCGAAAGGCGTGACACGTGGCGCCTTGGGATAGGCCCAAAAGGAGATGTTTCTAGTTTTGCAAAGTACAAAGTTGCCCTTGTTAGGGCCCACTTGTAAGTGTAATCAAAGCTAAAACCCTATCGTAAAAAGCCATTTGACCCTTGGTATGGCCTATAAATACCAAGGGCATGGCAAATGTAAGGGGGGGAACCCTTAGCTTTTTTTTTTAGTCCCAATTAATGTAAAATCCCAACAGGGATCTATGATGAATGATCCCATTTAGCCACTTGTCTGAACTGTACTCTTCTGTCTGGGAAACCTCCACCTCCCTCCTCCGGATTACGGCGAAGGTAGGGAGGCGAGCGTTTATGCCAACAGTTGGCGCCGTCCGTGGGGTTCGAACAAAAGAGGCAAGCCATGGCTCCAAACATCGCCGAACTTTCCTCGCTCGGGGACCAACGCGGATCCGACCCTCGGCCGGCGGAGGTGTCGTTCCGCCAAACCCTCTCTCGAGCAACCTCCGATCGAGCAGTCGGCCAACCCGGTAGTTGATCCCAACCCGGACCAAGTTGCACCCGGGGTCGGCCACGAGCGTCGGTGGTTAGGGACATTATCATCCAGCCGCACCCCCATACCTCCGGAGGTGGCATCGCCAATGAATTCACGACCGACGCCGAAGCTTCGGAAGAAGAAAAGTTGGCCGGTGCATCTAGAACAGCTCCAAGAAAGCATCCTCGCCGGCAAAAGGCATCTCGGAACAAATCAACAAGGAATCAAGAGCAGCAATCATCCGGCGCAGTAACGGAGGAAGGAAGGCGAGCCGCCGCATCGAGCAAAGCATCGAGCAGCCGAGGCGACGCGGAGGTGAGAAACAACGAGACCCGGCTCTTCCGGGGCATGCGCCGCCGCACAACCTCCGATCGAGCAGCGAAGACCCCCACCCACCACGCCCCGTAACCGGACCTCCGCGCCAACATACTATACCCGGCGGCCCCGCCGGCGGAGGTGTCCCGAGCCAAGAGCAGCGCCGCGGGTCCCGCATTACGACTCCAAATCACCCCCGTCATACGACCTTCGATCACCGAGTGGCCCTGGGCTTCGCCATGCAACATCTACCGCGGTATGATGGCACTTTCGAGCCACGCCAATTTCTAATGTCTTATGAAGCCGTCTGTCTCGGCGCACGGAGGTGACGAGGACATCATGGCCAAGGCCTTCGTGATCGTGGCGAGAGATATCGCTCGGACTGGTACGGAACCTCCGGCCAGATCCATCGATGTTGGGATGACCTTCGAGAGAGAATCTCGCACAAACTTCAAAGGTGTCGGTCGGTCGGCGGCCAAGGCCACCGCTCTTCTCAACCGCAAACAAAGAGTCGATGAGCCATTACAAGATTGGTGGAAAAGATTCCTCAATACCAAGAATCGCACCCCGGTATCACGGATGAAGTCATGATTTTGGCGGTGACAAGTTGCATCCAAATGGGACCATGCTCACGAAGCTATCAAGAAGGGAACCAAGAACCATCGCCGAGTTATACGATATCATGGAGAAGCAAATCGGAGCGCATACAACAATGAACGTGTCAAGTCTCGCCGTCCCAACCTCCGCAGCGTCAACAAAGAGAGCGCAATCCGATCCTCGCAATGAGTACCCCCGCATCGACATGGGAAACGTCAACGCCATCGATGGCGTAACGATCGCAAGCTCGGCAAAGACCCTCGTCAACCCGCACAACCTCCGCCACAAGTCGATAGAAGACCTCGCCAACTCGGATCGCCAGAGGCAAAGAACCTCCGCGGCTACATTATTGCCATTTCGTGGAAAAGCCGCCGACCACTACACCAAGCGGGCGTATGGTACATCAAAGGGCTTGAGTGCGAGACGGCCAAGCTCCACCAGCTCCGCAGTAGGAACAAATCAACCATACCCGCGAGAAAGACCAAACCCCGCAACCGCAACCAGGGATTCAACCACAACCATCGAGCTCAGCAACCCCCGTATCAGCAACCTATCTACTACCATCAACCACCCTTCGCTCGGGTCGATGCTCACAACCAACGGCAAGGCAATTCTACCATCGCCAAGCACAAAGCAGCGATGATCGCAACTTCAGCCAATTGCTCGGAAACCCAAGCGCAAGCGTTACCTCCGCCACCACCCCTACCAAGACTACCCCGCCTCAACCAATTAAAGTTGAGGGAGAAGCACGAGGAGCGCAGAGCGGCGATCAACAATCCTACAAACCTACGGTGTCATCATGGCAATCTCCGGAGGTTCGGGAGGAGGAGTATGGCAACAAAAGACAGCAGAGCACTTTCGCCGGTCAATCACGTAGCTGCGAAGGTCCGCACGCACTGACCACCGGTCGCACATTCCCTTGACCTTCAACGGCTCGGACCTCAAGCTCAAGCAATACCCACATACTGATGCGATGGTCATAGAAACAAACATCGCAGGCTGGACAGTGACCAAAATCCTTGTGGACAACGGCAGCTCCGCCGACATCCTATTCACATCCACCTTCGACGGCATGAAACTCGACGAAATAAACTTCAACCGGCGGGACATCCGCTATTCGGTTTCGGAGGCCGCAAATTAAAGCAATCGGAAAAATCACTCTACCGGTATCCTTCGGCAACAACCATCGCCCGCACGAGCACATCACCTTTGACGTAGTTGATATCCCGTACAACTACAACGCCATCTTTGGGAGGGGCACCATCAATCAGTTCAATGCCGCAATTCATCCCGGCTACCTCTGCATGAAAATGCCAGCGCCCGGAGGTATCATAGCTGTCTACGGAGACCAAAACACGGCCAGAATAGCGGAGCAAGCAGCTACTCCGGGGCAGAAGAACGTCCATTGCCTGCGGGAGAAGGAGCAGAGACAAGGCAAGAAGAAGAACAAAAAGAACAACGAGAGGCGAGCCGAAAATAGACGCAGCTTGGTTACCTTCGCGCGCGCGGCCGGAGGAAGAAACAAAAAGATTCAGCTATTCCCGTACGATCCCGAAAAGAAAGTCATCATATCGGCTCACGCTAGATACCGAACTTGAAGCTCAACTCATCCAGTTCCTCCGTGATAACAGCGATGCCTTCGCATGGTCGGCCTCCGACCTCGTCGGGGTAGACAGAAACTTATCGAGCATCACCTAAACGTCGCAAAGATTATCCTCCGATCAAGCAAAAGCTCCGCAAAATGTCGGAAGAAAGGAAACAAGCCGCCAAAGCGGAGGTAGACCGGCGCTAAAAGCGGAGGTTATTCGCGAGGTCAAATATCCAACCCGGCTCTCTAACGTGGTATTGGTACAAAAGAAGAACCTCAAGTGGCGAATGTGTGTTGATTTCACAAGTCTCAACAAGGCATGCCCAAAAGACCGCTTTCCATTACCCGGGATAAGCACCCTTGTGGATGCTTCGCGGGTTGTGAGCTCTTGTCTCGCTGATTACTTCTCCGGCTACCATCAAATTTGGATGAACAAGGACGACGAAGAAAAGACAAGCTTCATTACCCCGATGGCACTTTCGCTTCGGAAGAATGGCCGAGGGGCTCCGCAACGCAGCCCAACCTTTGCCCGTATGACGGCGGAGGTCTTCAAAGATGATCCAACGGTCTCGGCTTATGTTGATGACATTGTGATCCGAGCAAACTCGAATCAACCATATAGCCGATCTGGCCAGAACCTTCGACAAGCTCAAAAAGGCGAAGCTCAAGCTCAACCCCGAGAAGTGCATCTTCGGAGTCAGCAAAGGGAAGCTCCTGGGTTGTCTTGTCTCAGCTAGAGGAATCGAAGCCAATCCAACAAAAATAGATGCAATCGTTTCCATGTCACCTCCGACGTCAAGGAAATCTGCTCAGCGCCTAACCGGTCGATTAGCTTCGCTCAGCAGATTCATCTCACGGTCTGCAGAGCGGGGGTTGCCCTTCTTTGATGTACTCAAAACCCGCGAACCTTTCAAGTGGGGCCCGCCCACCAGACCGCTTTTCGATAGTCTCAAAACGCATCTACTCAAGTTAACAACCCTCGCGAGCCCGGAACCTTCGGAACCGCTATCGCTATACGTCGCAGCTTCGCCTCACGCGGTCAGTGCGGTTTTGGTCAAAGAAACCCTCGAGGAACACCAAAGGCGACAGATGCCCGTGTATTACGTATCAGAGGTCCTCGAAGGTCCCAAGAAGCATTATTTAGAGCACGAAAAGATCGCTTATGCGGTAGTTATGGCTGCAAAGAAGCTCAAGCACTATTTTCAGTCCCACCCCATCACAATACCTTCGCATGTCCCTTTGGATAACATCTTCAGGAACCCAGAGGCAGTGGGCAGAATCGCCAAGTGGGCTTCACAACTCGCCGATTACACGTTAACCTTCGTTGCGTACACACTATCAAATCACAAGCTCTAGCAGATTTCATCGCAGATTGGACCCCAGATCCTCACAACAAGGCGAAGACATCGAACCTCCGTGGACGTACATGTGGACGGAGCGTGGGCGCCCAAGGGGCCGGAATCGCAAAGAATCCTAACTTCACCTTCGGGAGTCCATCTCGATACGCCGCAAGACTCGAGTTCCAATGCACCAACAACTCCGCAGTATGAAGCCGTCCTCTTGGCCCTTGCGAAGCTTCGCGCCCTTTCGTGCGCCGGGCGATCATCCGGACCGACTCTCAGGTGATCGCCGGCCACATCGAGAAAACTTTCAAGGCAAAGGATCCGGAGCTACAGAAATACCTTCACACTGTTCGAAAGGCAAAGGCTTTCTTCTTGGGCATCACCACAAAGTCCATTCCCCGCAGTGAGAACAGGGAGGCAGACGAAATAGCGAAAGCCGCAGCTCAGTCAACCCCACTACCTCCGGATGTCTTCTTTGATACCTTCGCGGACACGCAATCGCTCGCAACACACCTCCGAGTGAGAATGGTCAACATCATATCCAGCGAAGATTGGCGGGCCCCTATCATAGCCTATATCAAGGGGTTCTATGAACCCGAATCGAAGGAAGAAGAAAAAAAGGATGATTCAAAGAGCGCGAGGGTATAAAATAGAAGGGCAGAACCTGTACAAGGCTTCGGTCACGGCTCCTTGGCTAAAATGCGTCGCCACAAGCGAAGGTATCGCCATACTCAAAGAAATTCACCAGGGCATCTGTGGCTCACACAATGGCCCAAGGGCTCTTGTTGGAAAGGCATTCAGACAAGGTTTCTACTGGCCCACCGCGTTATCCGACGCTTCCTTGCTGGTGCGGCACTGCGAAGGTTGTCAGCGGGCCGCCAACCATTCAAGCAGACCCGGGGCTCCGACCACTTTGATCTGCCCGACATGGCCAATGCAGCGTTGGGCCATGGATTTGGTCGGTCCCCTACCGACCGCTCCCGGAAAGCTCCGCTATGCGGTGGTGGCGGTAGAGTACTTTACCAAATGGATCGAAGCTCGGGCGCTTGCCACCATCACCTCCGCAACAGTACAAAAGTTCTTCTGGCAACAGATCATATGTCGCTTCGGTGTCCCAAGGGATCTCACGCCGACAATGGAACCCCTTTGATAGCTTCGCTTTCAAGGAGTTTTGTTTCCAAATCGGCACCAAAATACATTTCGCTTGCCGGACATCCGCAGATCTAATGGACTAGTCGAAAGGGCCAATGCAATCATCTTGCAAGGAATCAAAAAGAACCTCACAGACAAGCCACTGGGCAAATGGGCGGAGGAACTCATCACTGTCGTTTGGTCTCACAACACCTCCGACGGCAGAGCCACCGGCATCACCCCATTCAAGCTGCTCTATGGAGAAGAAGCCGTGCTCCCAGGAGAGCTCCGCCACGGGTCACCACGAACTACCTCCGACACCAACACTCAAGATGAAGCGCTTGACAAGGACCTACTCGAAGAAGTAAGGTGCAAAGCAGTCAACAACCTCCGCAACTACCAGGCTGAAACCCAGAGGTGGAGAGACAAGAAGGTCTCACCACGCGACCTCCGCCAAGGAGACATGGTTTTGATCGTAGCGAATGCGAAGATGGCGAAAGCTCCAAGACAAGTGGCTCGGCCCTTACATCATCACAAGCTCCGCAAGACAAGGCTCTTTCCACCTCCGGGATGCCGAAGGTCGCAAGCTACCGCACACATGGAACATCGACGACCTCCGCAAGTACTACCCATAGCATCTCACAATCAACTATGTAATCGTTACCTTCGCATCGTTTTCCCCTTTCCCTTTTGCATGCATAGACGCCCTTGCACTCTTTTTCCTTATGTCCAAGGCATGAGGTTTTTTAATGAGGCAAGAAAATTACATAATACAAAGACAAAGTTTTATCTCCCGAGTTTTGCATATCAACCACCGCTGAAACGGACTAGGCTATGCCTCGCCCTCATCGCCACCGCTATAAATGCGAGGGATTGCCTCGGGTCGACAATCGACCCCGAAGGTCACCCCGACGCAAGCCCATCCACAAACCCCCGCCGCCGGGCCGGGGCTGCGATGAAAGCAAACTCCACCTCGACCCCGCAGGGGCGAGGAGCGGAGCTACCAAATTCCGCAGGGCCCCCCGCCGCCGGGCCGGGGGCTGCGATGAAAGCAAACTCCACCTCGACCCCGCAGGGGCGAGGAGCCGGAGCTACCAAATTCCGCAGACCCCCGCCGCCGGGCCGGGGCTGCGATGAGCAAACTCCACCTCAACCCCGTAGGGGCGAGGAGCGAGCCACAAATTCCGCGGACCCCCGCCCGCCGGGCCCGGGGCTGCGATGAAAGCAAACTCCTCCTCGACCCCCGCGAGAGGGCGAGGAGCGGAGCTACCAAATTCCCGCGACCCCCGCCGCCGCCGGGGCTGCGACGAAAACAAACTCCACCTCGACCCCCGCAAGGGGCGAGGAGCGGAGCTATTAAATTCCGCGAGACCCCCGCCGGTCGGGCCGGGGCTGCGATGAAAACAAACCCCACCTCGACCCCCGCGAGAGGCGGAGCGGAGGTACGACATCCAACAACCGAGACAAAAAGAGCTCCAAGACACCGATCAGCCTTACACCCGGCTCCTCAAAACTACCGGCATCCAGTTTAGGTTCAAACCAAAAAGAGCACCACTACAAATAAGACCCGTTGCCCAAAAGAAACCAAAGCCAATAATACGAGCATCTCCCACATTCACCCGCATCGAGCACTCCCATATATAGCCCTCAATCGTCAAACCCTCGCCGTACAAGCCAGACCGTGTATTAAAAGCCCTGTACCTCGCCTCAACCACCACACCCACCCTAGTACCTTACAAATCCCAAACATTACACTTGCTTGTACTTCATTACCACCAAAATACGCTTATTTAAGCAAGACCAATACGCAAACCCAAGCATTCCCAAACTATGCCCGGCCATTAGCAAACTCCCTTAGGAATGAGAGGAGTCAGGAAGGAGAGCCTAAGCCAGTGTTTGAGCCGAAGGTATCGACTACGCAGCACAGCCACTTTAGCACGGTTCCTAGCCTTTAGCCCATAAAAACCCAACCACCGCAGCCACAATCTCCGAAGGTCGGGGCATGAAGCGCAATGCCTTTACCACCATCACTTGCACACACCCTCCGCCGCCCACCTCCGCAACAAAACCCAAAGCAGCTTTATACATCACGCGCAAGGCCACAACTTGACATCTCTTGCACCCCAAACCACCGCTGAGAACCTAGGAAGAGCTGCGACTGAGCTGAAACCCGAACTCACGAAAGTAAGCAAACTAGTATGTAATTCTGAACTCGACTTTCGCTCCAACAACGCAAAGCTGTTCACCTTCGGAATTCGGTAACCAAGATTCATCATCAACCAAAGCATTCGTGGCAAAGAACACAATTCAACCTTCTGAACCGCTGTTCCAAAGGCCAGACTGGCGCCATGTAAACACATGTAGGCTAAGCTCCGCTTACAGTTCGTGCAAAAGATCCCGTATCAACTAATTAAATATTAGTCTCGTAATTTCCGATACCTCCGCAAAATTTACGCGAGCCTCGCTTTTGAAAAGTTGGGCGTCGCCGCGTTTTACTACCTCCGCAAACGTGAGCGAGCCTCGCTTTTGAAAAGTTGGGCGTCGCTGCGTTTTACTACCTCCGCAAACGTGAGCGAGCCTCGCTTTTGAAAAGTTGGGCGTCGCTGCGTTTTACTACCTCCGCAAACGTGAGCGAGCCTCGCTTTTGAAAAGTTGGGCGTCGCTGCGTTTTACTACCTCCGCAAACGTGAGCGAGCCTCGCTTTTGAAAAGTCATGCGTCGCTGCGTTTTACTACCTCCGCAAACGTGAGCGAGCCTCGCTTTTGAAAAGTTGTGCGTCGCTGCGTTTTACTACCTCCGCAAACGTGAGCGAGCCTCGCTTTTGAAAAGTCATGCGTCGCTGCGTTTTACTACCTCCGCAAATTTAAGCGAGCCTCGCTTTTGAAAAGTCATGCGTCGCTGCGTTTTACTACCTCCGCAAATTTAAGCGAGCCTCGCTTTTGAAAAGTTGGGCGTCGCCGCGCTTTTTACTACCTCCGCAAAATTTACGCGAGCCTCGCTTTTTGAAAAGTTGGGCGTCGCTGCGCTTTACTATCTCCGCAAACGTGAGCGAGCCTCGCTTTTGAAAAGTTGGGCGTCGCTGCGCTCTTTACCACCCCCGCAAAATTTACGCGAGCCTCGCTTTTGAAAAGTTGGGCGTCGCTGCGCTTTTTACTACCCCCGCAAAATTTACGCGAGCCTCGCTTTTGAAAAGTTGGGCGCCGCTGCGTTTTACTACCTCCGCAAAACATTAACCCCGCGAACAGACACAACTTTCATTAACAACAACAAGTCAAATGTTTCCTTTACAAGTCATCTCCTCAGGCGACCTTGAGGGTCGACATAATAATGCAACACTCGACCACGCTTCCGCCGAGATCGTGGTCGAGTAACCTCCGCAGCTATAGAGTGCACGACCCCTTCCAATACGTCGTCAACAAGCTCCTCCGCAACCATACCAATAAATTCCTCCACATCCGTGAAAATTACCTCACGGCCGGCAACATACTCGTCGTCCCGTCGTTGCTAATGACCACTACCTCCGGCGAGGTTGCCGATTCACGTCGGTCTCATCGTCGCCGTCGTCAATAAAAATCGGGCGCTCCAAGAGCCTCGCCAACTTTTTACCACAAGTGGTAAGTCACCTTCAAGCACCCTCGAGCGAAAACATTGGCGGAGATCACGCGTGTCTATTTCCACCGGTTCCTCCTTCGGAATAAGCAAGCCACTACTACTTCCGGACTCCCTGCACCGTCTCCCATGGCCGCGGTCCGGAGGAGTTGGCGCGATTTTTGAACCGACCGATCATACTTTGCTACTCTCCACCACCAAATCCTATCAAATTTCGCATGAGGATTTTTGCCTCTCGATTAATCCAAATGGCTCCCGTCATAAAAAAATCTTGATGATTCAAAGATCAGGCGGAACCACGTTAAAAATGGCGGCCCAAAATCCGGAGGAACCCGCGCGGCGAAGGCACACGATCGGTGCTCGCCAAACCTCCGCCCTAACACGCGCAACTAAAACCCTCGCAAAGAAAACAAGCGGGGAGATCAACGCGAACGCCAAAACATCGATCGAATTTAAAGAACAAAAAAAAATCGAAGGTACTATTAACTAACCAAACCAAGAAGCCTTATGGCCCAATGTATCTTACAACGCCCGTAATGCACGCAAAAGGCAAATTGTTCAAAAATGTTTCCCTCCAAGTCTCACCAAAATAAGGCAAGATCAACCAACAAAGACTCTAAGCCCGTTCACCGGGGATAACACCAACCCGTTCGTCGGCGGAGCCTCTCGGAGGTGGGTTGATCGCGGGGTGGCTTCGCTCCTGCGCCCGTGTCGGCCGGTCCCGGCACCGAACCTCCGTCGGCGGGCGTCCCGGTGGTCGTCGTGACGCTTGCCCTCCTCCGGAGGTGGTAAATCCTGCGTCCCCGGCCCGGCACGTCCATCTCGCAAAAGCCGGAAAAGTCTTTTAGAAACCAAAGCAACTCTATAATCGAACAGTTATTCATGAATAAAAAGCCGCCGATCCTCACCCCACAAAGAACTTCGGTGACAATTTCGTACGCCGTCCGGGTACCTCCGCAGACAAACTTTTCGAAAACCGCATGGCCCACGGAGGCAATCAACGAATCTTTCCTTGCCTCACGAACCTCCTCCACGGTGGGCCGGCGGAAGTCCGCGCCAATAATTTTGCGAGCATGTTTACTCCCCGCATCCCTAAGGGCGCGGGCGGGCGAACCCCCGAGAAGATCCCCGCCTCGACCAACGGGTCAAAAAAGGGCGTCAAGTAATTCAGCTCATTCTTTAGCCACTCGGATAACCCTCGACACCGGGTTCAGCGGGCAGATCGCTGGTGGGAGCCCCGCCAGTATGCGCCAGCTGCGCATCAAAGATCCCCTTCACCTCCGCCATGCGGGATACAAGGGCGCGCATCAAGTCCGCCTCCCTCTCCTCTGCATCAATAGCACGCTTCTCAAAGCGCTCCTTCACACCCTCAGCGACCTCCGCCCGTTTCCTCATATCTTCAAATTCCTTATTAACATTACGAAGCTCCGTGCTCATTTCTACGCTCCGTGACACAGCAGCATCGCAGTCCTCATAAGCCTTCTTGTTAGCCTCGCGAAGCTTATTCATATCGCCTCGTGGAGAAGCTCGCTCCGCGAGGAGCTCTTGAACTCGCCGCTCGAGCCGACGGCTCTGCTCTTCGAGCTCCTCAATCCTCTTCGCGCCGCTTCATCCTTCGCGCAATGCCGTTGCGTACCCCGTGCAAGCAAAATAGCTTCAATCAACTTCGCCTCGATGTCAACCAAGTTATTCTCAACTTTCGGCCCGCCGCAGACATCAGCTCCGCCTCGGGCACACTGACGCGTCCAAAGGCAGGGACCAAGAACCTCCGCTCCCCTTCACTACAGATCAGCCGGCAGTCGCGGAGGTCGGCACTAGTATATAGGTGCGCTTTGGGGTCCGCGACCCCCGCCGACTGGGCGAAGTAGGGCAACGAGCTCGGCGATGCTTCACCCAAACCCTTCTTTCCAGGCTCGGTATGGGGCGGAGGTACAGCTTCCTTCCCGTCGACCCAGACATGGATTCCCTCGTACTCCAGCGGCTCGTTGCGAGCGCCGAGGGAAGTCTCAGCATCCACCATCGCCAGATCTCGGTCTTCTCCTCCCACTGTCTCCTCAGCCGCCCTCTCGTCTGCAGCCTTCTGCTGGACCTTCGCAAGGACCGGCTGTTCACGAACGTGGACCGAAGTGATATCCACGTCCTCATCCGCCTTCTTGCCTAACCGATCTGAAGGAGACGAGCTGCCCCGAAGACCGGGTTTCCGCCGCTCGCGCCCGCTACCGCTGTCGCGTCGCTCGACGGTCAAAACCGGAGCAGTCTCGGCACCGCCGCCGTGAAGCCAAAGAGGGCATGCGCCCTCTTCCGCTCCCCCGTCCCCGCCCACCCCTTGGCGCCAGCGGAGGTCGCTGGGCGACAGGGAGAACGTTCAGCGGCTCCTCCGTAGACGCGGCGGAGGAGAAGGCCGCCCCAGCGAGTTGTTCCGTCGCCAACCCACCTCCGCGGCCACCGGCCCGACGTCTTCCGGATCTTCCCCGCCCCCACGGCCACTTCCGCCGGCCGGAGCGGGACTTCATCGCTAGCCGAGACCTCGGAGGTCTCCGAGGCGCTTCGTCGCCGGCCGCTTCTTAGCCCGCTCCTGCCTCTCCTTCGCCGCTGCAGCCGCTTCAGCCTCGCCACGATACTTGATTCCGAGCAGGTCATAAACCCGGTTCACCCGGGTGACCCCCTCCATCTCCTCCTTCATCTTTCGCTGCTCCTTGGCGTCCACTTTCCCGACGAGCTCCACCACCTCCGCTTCCACCGCACAACGAATTTTCTTCAAAGCCTCCGCCTCGCTCGAAGCGGAGGAGAGCTCCTCCGCCCAAGCAACGCGGAGGTTCGGCAAGTTCAGGTCCCTCAGAAACTCGTACCCCATAGCCGTATAAGATGACGGCCCTTCCTTCACCAGTCCTGTCCAGTCATGGTCGGCCTTCAGAGGCACGACCTTCGCGCAGTGATACTCCGCGAAAACATCCCGCTGCGTCATACAACGGGAGAGGTCACGCATCGCGTCCTCGCAGAGCCGTGACCCTTGGTCGGAAGCGGTGGTCACCTTTAGAGTCTCCTTGTCCGGGAGCGGGCGAAGGTCGCCCGCCAAGTCGCGCCTCTCCGCATCATCCAAGCGGTAATAGAACCATCTGCTCAGCCAACCCTCCCACTTGTTCTTCTGAGCTTGCACCGGCACCTTCGCGTTGTTCCGCCGACGGAACGTAAGAACCCCGAACTGGCTCTCCTCCGTCACCGTCCCGTCGCCGGTGGTCACCGTCTTTGTCTTCTTCTGCACATGCATGCTGTGCACCTTCGCGAAGCCCTCCACGGTCGGCTCCACCCCTTGTGAGTGACAGCCCCACACAAACGCGCAAAGCTTCGGGAAGCTATTGGGCGTCAGGTGATGGAACTGCACGCTGAACTTCCGCAAGGCGCCCGGCACTGGCGGGTGAGGGGGAAACCGCAGCCCCGCTTCAAAGAAGGCTTCAAACACCACCACCCGATTGTTGTCGTGGTGCGGCGTCGGACACCTCCGGGGCGCCGCCCGGCTCCTCTCCAACCAACCCCGGCAAATAACCTATCGAGATCCCCCGCCGCCACGTAACTAGCTCCGATCTCATAAACAGGACGGTGCCGACGCGCCCATGGCGTCACTCCCCGCCTCGATCCCTTCGCCATCAAACAATTACCTCCGCCTTTCCCGGATCACCTCCGCCTCACTTCAAGCACCTCCGCTCCCGCTCACAACCCCGACTTCCCGATGCCTCTCACCCCGCACAGGCCTACAACCTCCGTGTATGAACGAGTGAAAGCAAGCGCGCGGTGGAAGCAAAGACGCGAGAGCAGGTAAAAAAGCGTCCTTTTCACCCACCCTCACTATTTATAAGTCGGGAAGTTTCACCGCGGTAAAGGCCGGCACAAATCTCAAGGATCCGGCGATCCAACGACGGAGAAAGCGCCATGCAAACCCTAACTGTCCCATCGTCGCCGCGGCGGCGAAGCCCGGTCCGGCCCATTTATCGATTAAAATAAAGCGCAACTGGGCCCAGCTAAAACGGGCCGCGAGCAACGGTTGGGCGTCGCTGCGGAGGTGGACCTCAGGCCACATGCCATCGGACCATTCCCCCTCTTTTCTTAAGGGCGTTGCTCCGACCCCGCTAGCCGGGCCGAACCATCGTGGGGCTACCGTTGGGGAACAACCTCCACTAGGACCCCCTACTTAGCTCCGCGGCCGGACATGGGCCAAGACAGTAAAACGACCGGTAGCTATGGACAACCTTCGCTCGGGGGCGTCCCGACACGACGAAGGTCGCTAGGCTTGTCCTAGCAATGCGGCGAAGGTGCGACATACCTCCGCGTTCAGGCTCTCTAGTTCTCTTATCGCGCAGGTACGTGAGGGTTCGAGGGGCTTCCCGGACCTTCGCTTTGGGTGGAGTTCTCAAGGACCTTTGAGGGTGGTAGCTTGGCCGCCCGCGTCACGGCGGCGGAGACCTCCGGACGATCGCCCACAAGATCAGGACGGGGAATCGCTGAAGGCCTGATGCGTGGCGGCACCAGAGGACAACACGTGGAGCTTCGAAAGGCGTGACACGTGGCGCCTTGGGATAGGCCCAAAAGGAGATGTTTCTAGTTTTGCAAAGTACAAAGTTGCCCTTGTTAGGGCCCACTTGTAAGTGTAATCAAAGCTAAAACCCTATCGTAAAAAGCCATTTGACCCTTGGTATGGCCTATAAATACCAAGGGCATGGCAAATGTAAGGGGGGGAACCCTTAGCTTTTTTTTTAGTCCCAATTAATGTAAAATCCCAACAGGGATCTATGATGAATGATCCCATTTAGCCACTTGTCTGAACTGTACTCTTCTATCTGGGAAACCTCCACCTCCCTCCTCCGGATTACGGCGAAGGTAGGGAGGCGAGCGTTTATGCCAACAAGTGCCGCGGCCTCGCCCGCGACGTCGGCATTCAGATCGCGGATGAAGCCTTCTCTGTGGACTGCTACACCATCGCGCTGGATCGATGGGAGATGGTCCTCGGCATCACGTTCTTGCGCACCCTGGGCCCGATTCTGTGGGACTTTGATGACTTGTGCATGGCCTTCACTCGCGGTGACCGTCGCGTGTTCTGGCGCGGTATTGGTTCGACGCACCACGACGTCCAGTCTACACGTCTTCATGCCCTGCGCGCTACACCGATGCCGGCGACGCCCTCCACACGCGCAGAAGATGGCCAAGCCGTGCTAACCAAGTTACTGGAAGCTTTCGAAGATGTGTTCACCGAGCCGAAGGGACTTCCACCAGCGCGGGCGTGTGATCATCGCATCCATCTGCTCCCGGATACGCCACCCGTGGCCGTCCGACCTTATCGCTACCCTCAACTCCAGAAAGACGAACTGGAGAAACAGTGTGCTGCTATGCTCGAGCAAGGACTGATTCACCCCAGCACTGCTGCGTTTTCGGCCCCGGTCCTCCTGGTGAAGAAGCAAGACGGGTCGTGGCGTTTTTGCGTGGACTACCGGGCCCTGAACGAGCGAACGGTGAAGGATAAATTCCCCATCCCGGTGGTGGAGGAGCTTCTAGATGAACTGCACGGCGCAAAATTCTTTACTAAGCTGGACTTGCGTTCCGGCTATCATCAAGTGCGAGTTCACGTCGATGACATTGAGAAGACCGCGTTCCGCACACATCATGGACATTTTGAGTTTCTTGTCATGCCGTTCGGCCTCACCAATGCGCCAGCAACGTTCCAGAGCCTCATGAACACGGTGTTGCAAGCTTTCCTCCGCAAGTTTGTCCTCGTCTTTTTCGATGACATATTGATTTACAGTAGCTCGTGGTCCGATCATCTCCGCCACATCAACGCCGTCCTCTCGACACTGCGGCAACACCAGCTCCGCGTCAAACGCAGCAAATGTTCCTTCGCCTCACCATCGGTGGCTTACCTCGGTCACGTCATCAATGAGACCGGCGTGGCCATGGACGGCGACAAGGTGGAGGCAGTTGCTTCTTGGCCACAGCCCCGTTCGGCGCGCGGTCTGAGGGGTTTTCTCGGACTGGCCGGGTACTACCGGCGTTTCATCAAGGGTTTTGGCACCATCGCAGCGCCCCTCACCAACCTGCTGAAGAAGAATGCCTTCACATGGTCACCAGAGGCAACGGCGGCGTTCGACACGCTGAAGCAGGCGCTCTGTGCAGCCCCGGTGCTCCAATTGCCCGATTTCGAGAAGCCGTTCTTCGTGGATTGTGACGCATCGGGAACAGGCTTCGGAGCGGTGCTGCATCAAGCGGACGGGCCCTTGGCGTTCTTCAGCAGGCCGTTCGCGCAACGCCATCTCAAGTTGGCGGCATATGAGCGCGAGCTCATCGGACTTGTCCAAGCCGTCCGGCACTGGCGTCCCTACCTATGGGGCCGCCGCTTCACGATCCGCACGGACCACTACGCTCTGAAATTTCTGCTGGATCAACGCCTTTCCACGGTGCCGCAACACCAGTGGGTAAGTAAACTGTTTGGCTTTGATTTCGCAATCGAATACCGACTGGGCCGCCTCAATGTGGTGGCGGACGCCCTCTCCCGACGCTTAGAGGAGGAACCTGCCATGGCGGCGCTCTCGACACCGACGTTCGACCTCTACGACAACCTTCGCCATGAGCTGGAGGCCGACGCGCAGCTCAAGGCCCTGCGGGACTCCATCGTCACTGAGCGTGGTGATCCGTGGCGTGTGGTGGATGGGCTGATCCTTCATGGTCAGCGCGTCTACCTGCCGGCCTCCTCCACCGCCCTACAGACGGCGCTGCAGCTAGCGCACACTGCTGGACATGAGGGCATCCAGCGCACGCTCCAACGTCTCCGCGCCGACTTCTTCGTTGATCATGACCGGAGGTTGGTTACTGAGTTCGTCCGCGCCTGCGTGACTTGCCAACGCAACAAGACTGAAGCTCTTCACCCGGTCGGCCTGCTCCAGCCTCTTGAGGTTCCCAGCCGGGTGTGGGAGGACATATCGTTGGACTTCGTGGAGGGGCTCCCCAAGGTTCACGGCAAAAGCGTGATCCTCACCGTCGTCGACAGGTTCTCCAAATACGCCCATTTTATTGCATTGAGTCACCCCTACACTGCTATCTCGGTTGCGCGTGCTTTCTTTGAGGCCATTGTCCGACTCCACGGCATTCCGACGTCGATCGTCAGCGATCGTGATCCTGTGTTCACAGGCCACGTGTGGAGGGATCTCTTCCGCCTGGCCGGTGTCAAGTTGAAGATGAGCACTGCCTTTCATCCGCAAACGGATGGGCAGTCTGAAGCTGTGAACAAGACCATTGCTATGTACTTGCGATGCTTGACCGGGGATCGTCCACGGGCGTGGCTTGATTGGCTACCGTGGGCGGAATACTGCTACAATACGGCATACCACTCGTCGCTGCGTACCACACCGTTCCAGGTTGTGTATGGGCGCCCACCTCCGGCCTTGGTCCCCTACACCGCCGGCTCAGCGCAGACGGACGCTGTGGATGTCCTCCTTCAAGACCGGGATGAGTTCTTGGCCGACGTGCGTGAACGCCTGCTGCAGGCCCAGGCTTATGCCAAGAAACACTATGATGCCAACCACCGCGCGTTGGAGTTTGCAGTAGGCGACTGGGTGTGGCTGCGTCTCCTACACCGCCCCGCTCAAGCTCTGGTGCCCGGGCCTCGCGGGAAGCTGCGTCCACGCTTCGCTGGCCCCTACCGCGTGCTGGAACGGATCGGCGCGGTCGCCTATCGCCTGGAGCTGCCGGACGGGGCCGCATTCATGATGTCTTTCATGTAGGTTTGCTCAAGCCTTTCCGCGGCGACTCTCCTCCAATTTCAACGCCCCCGCTGCCGCCACTACGCCATGGTCGTCTCCTGCTGGAACCAGCCCGCGCGCTCCGTGCTGAACTACGTCGTGGTGTCTGGCGCGTGCTGATCCAGTGGACTAATCTGCCGGAGGCTGAGGCTACATGGGAGGAGCTTGAAGATTTTCGTGCTCGTTTTCCCTCGTTCCAGCTCGAGGACGAGCTGTTCGTCGAGGGGGGAAGAGATGTTATGTACGGCAAGGTGTACGAGAGGAGGAAGCAGCCGATCAGTGGCTAAAGGGATCGACCAAGTCATGCTTAGGTTCAGGTGTCGGTCTATTGTCGGATTTCATTCAGTTTCAGTTATCCAGAGTCAGAGTTTAGTTAGTTATTCTAGAAGATATTCAGGAGATTGGTTTGATCGAGTTTGTTAGGTTTGAGAGTTTGTTAGCAAGTCATTATCGTGTCATGTGAGGACTATAAGAGTCCCAACCAGTTAATGCAAAGGGTTTAGCCCAGGATTGAGATTATATCTCCCTCGGGCACCTGGCGGTGCTATTCCTCGTCATCGTATTGTCATCCTCGTTCCCTCGCAGCATAGCGCCGATCACGGCGCCTCCTGTTCGCAAGAGGGGCTTCAAACCTCGCCCTCCCATTCACCATAGATACGATCTCCGTAGCTTGAGCTCCCTAGCGCCTAACAAAACGCATGACAACAACCCAAAAACTGTAAAAGCTTCTTATCAGATTATGATAGAGAATAAATAAGTTGTGGCAAAAAATGTCAGTGGCCATAGCTATACCTATATGATTCTTAAAATTTTAATAAACCAATGATACACTTAAATGCTTTGGCCTCTAAGTATAACCAATAGCGTTCAAAAAATATATGTATAAAATATAACTATATCACCTTCAAAAAATGAATACACCTTGCTAAATCCGAGTGCACTGCATTGGCATTTATAGTTAATATCTGCTTTCATAATCTTATTAGCATTCGTGATTGGAAACAGGACATATATAATCCAAGAATAACCTTGGTTATTCCAAGCCCACTGCACTGTCATTTATATTTCATATATTGGTTTTCACAAGACTAAAAGAATTCATGTTTGGAAATCGAACACACAGGACAGATGAGGAGGAGTGTCAAAGGATGTAAATTAGCATTCCTGCAAAATATTCCTTGGAGCAAATTCCAAATTACTTGCAATGGCATATGGTTCTGAACTAATAAATTATCCACAGTTACAATGCCAAAACATGAATCTATTTTCAATAAAGAAAACCAAGGTAAGAGTCAGTCTAAAGTCTGCTATAAGATGGATGGTTTTACATCATTGGAGACTTAAGACACTTGGATAGCATTAGCTCACCTTCCTTGTATTTCATTTGATGTTCCTTCAGGGAAAATGGCCTGCCGCAATTCACACCGTTACTACCTGATGCATGTATATATAAGGATTTTGGAAAACATGAAAAGCAATGCAGTAAGACATTTTAGGTTTTACAACCAATGGTTATCCAATTTGAAAGAAAAGCTCTACTACCAGCACTGAAAGCACTGATTGAATTGCACATGCTGAATAAATACAATAAGCATGCAACATCAACTAATTGGGATTCACCATATCTCAAAACATCTGCAAATATCATTGGGAAAAAGGGAAAAGGCTATCTTGCAGCATGAAGGCCAAGCACAAAATTTTTGTTGTTTCATTTCTTGCCGGTAGAAGTATCTGCACAAAAGAAATCTTAATTCGAAGGGGTAGAGATATCCCTTTGATGAATTGGGCAAAATCATGGAGCACACAAGAAACTAAGCCGCATAGCAAGACTAATTAATTAATGGCACCATTGCTCACCTAGGGTTTCGTGGCAAACAGTAGTAGATGCGGAATGGCTGGAGGAGGCAGCGCTTGGGGGCGCGGCCACGCAGCTGCCCACATACCGCAACTGAGGTCGATGCTGCGGCGGTTCGGGCGCCGTCGCGTCCTGCCAGCTTCTCGCGCGACGCTGCTCGGCCGGCTGACACGCCGTGCCGCGAGGAGGATGAGGCCGGGAGCTGGAGGAAGATGAGGCCGGGCGCCGCCGCCAGGTCGCTGGAAGCACGAGGAAGACGAGGAGCAGGCAGCCCGGCAGGAGCAGGAACGAGGGTGGAGGAGAGGAAGGGGGCTGCCAGCCCCACCTGCGCCGTCACCTTGCCGCGGCTGCACCACCGCCGGACCGGGTGAGAGAAGGACGAGGTGGTGGTGGAGGACGATGCGCCAGCGCCGGCGCGCGGCCCGCCCACACCGCCGCCGCGCCAGGCTTGGCTAGCCGCGCCGCCGCGTCGGACCGGACCGGCCGCGTCGCCCCGCCCGCCGGCCGCGCGTGCGCCGCCCCGGCCGCGTTGGGCCGGCCGCCGCTGCCACCTCCTCCGCGCGTGCCGCGCGGCCGAGCAGGCCGCCCGCGCCACCCGGCCGCCGCGCCCGCGCGGGCCGGCCGCGCCCGACCTCGGCGCGTCGCGCCCGCCCGCGCGCTCGCGCGCCCGCCGCCGTCACCATGCTGTCTTTTTTTTATTACGGGAATGGGAGACGAGGAAGTGAATGAAAACCCTAATTGGAAGCTGAAGCTGATGAGAAGCCCAGTATTTATTCGTGTAGGTAGATTCTAAAAAAAAGCTGGAGCCGGGAGGTAGAAGCTGGGTAAAAGCCAGGAAGAGCAGGTAGAATCCGCTTCCGATTCTCGCGTCCAAAAACAGCTCCTCAACGCTAGCCGTACGATCGAAGATCCAACGACTACCCTTTTCTTGGTGACGTGGCCACATCTACCCTCCGAGGAGCCGACGGGAGATGTATTGTAGTAATGTCCATGGAAGCAGCACTAATTAATGCGGAATGGTATCATAGCATCATACTTGTTTTGTTATTAAGGCAGATTTCAGATTATTCATTTGCAACTTCATTAAGTCAATAATAATGTTAAGTAGTCGAAAAAAACAGTTAATAATTGTAAAGTTGAACTTGTATAGAAATATATTAAAATGGTCTGATTATTGTTGTATCACGATATTCACTGACTTTAGCTCCTGACATTCAATCAATGCATGAGTTATGCCCATGAGTTATGCCAAACAAACAAATAAACAAAATATGATGGTAACATATAGTATAGGAGTAATGAAACAATATTGTACCAATGTACCTCTAGGTCGAAACTGAGCTCCGCTAGGTTGAAAATGAGCTCCCGAACTTTAGAAATGCCAGCGAGGAATTCTACTCCCTCCACATAGTATGGCACAACAATGCATGCATAGTGTAGGCGTGGTAGCTCCCCAAATCCCCACTGAATGTCAGACGTACCCAGAGTGTGGAGATTGGGCGCTTCAATCACGGAGTCGATACCAGGGGCGTCCACGTCGTCAAGCACAAGGACACGAATCATGGGTGAAGCACGAATAATGGCGAGCAATTGGCTCTCCCCTTTGTCTGCAAAGCAGATATCGGTGAGGTATAGCTCCTTGAGCATGGGGAAGCCGGCGAATCCTCCACCAGGCTGAGGCTGAGGGAGCGGTGGAATGCAGCACCGCGTCAGGGTGAGAGACACGAGACGGTTGCAGGAGAAGATGGAGGAGTGGATGGTGGGGTATCGATAAGAGTTGTCGAAGATGGAGATGGACTCGACGCTGCGGCGGGAGAGCGCGATGAGCCAGTCGTCGACGTGGGAGGCGGAGGTGGCGTCGGCGGCGGCGTCGGCGTCTTCCACGTCCCCTTCGACGTAGCAGACGAACCGGGAGACGCTGGGACCTGCGTATCGGAGGAGTACGCGGTCGACGACGGAGGGGGCAGTGCCGTCGCGGAAGTTGAGGGCGAGGCCGGGGAGGGTCTCCCAGCGGCGGCGCCAGGAGCGGGAGAGTGCGGAGCTACGCACGGCGTCGCGGAGGTCGAGGCGCGTCAGGATCTCGTCCTGCACGTGCTCCGGGAGGGAGGACAGCAGGTCCATCGACGGCGGCGGCGGCGGCGGCGGAGGGTGGACACTGAGGCTGGAAGGGATGAATGGTTGCGGCTGGGGCTCTACTTGGGCCGGGCTTTGCTGCCAGATTCTTATTTTTTTTCTTATTTTTTAAAAATATATTTTTAAAAAGCGCTGCCAGATTACTAGGCTTGCGTCCGAGCCCAAAGTTGAATGTACTATATGACGAGGCTGGTTTGCAACTAAAATTTGCCATGCCATGGAGTAGGGTATCTTGATTTTAGCAAGTATTTTGTTGGCTACCAAATTTGCCAACTTCCCACATTTGGATTGCCAAGTATTTGACAATTTTTTCTCAACTTTTGGCTTGCCAAATCATATATTTTGACAAATTAAAAGTTGAGGGACAAATTCATTTTACTCCCTCAAATAACGTGATTGTCCGATTTTCTTCTCTAAAATCTACTTTTTGTCCATCACTATTTAAAACCATTTCTTTTTTTTTCATCTTGGTTGCTTTTGCTAATTTGGCATTATACTAGAGAGGGGTGATTTGGAATAAGCTAAAAGTTCAAATAGGTAAACTGGACTTGAAATTATTTAAAAAAACACACAAATCATAAAAAAGAATGTACAAAAATTTGTCCACATAGTTTATTTTGGCAAATTTTGCCATAGGACACTAAAAGTGGTTGCACTTTGCCTAGGGACATGTAAAATGGAGCTATTTGCTGGTAGACACTAACGTTCTGGACAAATTTGGTCCTGTACATGGCGTCGAATAAAATATTCATTTCTGGCCAAAAAGGAGAGAGAACAGGCGCAAAATGTCCTTTTTGCCCTGGCTCTTTCTTCGTCCCCCTCTATGCTCTGGCCAAACCCCGCGCGTCCAAGTCCGAGCTCGGCTCCTCCTTGGTGGCTGCTGCGTCAAGTGGGCTGGCGGTGCGCTGTCGTATTCTCGCTCGTGCTCCGTCCACTTGCATGCGCTCCGCTCGCATGTGCACTGTCCGCCCGCCCCCATGTGCTCTGCTTGCACTTCACCCCGGGCTCCGCCGCACTCGACACCATGCGTTCCACCAGTCCTTCGCTCGCATGCGCTCCGCCATGCCATGCGCGCTCACCGGTGCTACATATTCTTTTTCCCCTACTCACCATTCAAGCCCACAACCTACCACAGGCGCCAACACCTACCGCCCACGCGTGGCCACTGCTCACCACCAATCGGCCTACGCACATTGGCTCCGCTAGCCATCGGACATAGGCACGGGCAGCAGACGAGCGGCAGCGCCGCAGAGCCGTCCGCTCTAGCGAACGTAGGTACGTGTGGCGACGCAGCGAGCGGCAGTGCGGTGGAGCCGTCCGCTCGAGCAGACGAATGCACGAACGACGGGGCGGATGCGAGCGAGCGTGAGTAGACGCCCAGACGCGAGCATGAACGGTGGACACGAACGACCGAGCACGAGTGGAAGCACGGGCATGGGCATGAGCGGCGGTGCGGCCGACTACCTACCTCGTCGGCCTTGCCATCTGCTCGTCGCCCCTCGCGCTCTTACTTCTCAGGCATTCTAGACATGGGCGGCGGTGTCGGCGAGCTCGGCCATGGAGGCGGCGAGCCTTGGCCCGAGCAGAGGAGATGGGGAGGAAGAAAAAGCCAGGGGAAAAAAAGACATTTCACGCTTGTTCTCTCTCCAGCCCTAGCCAGAAAATAAATATTTTATTTGACACGGTGTCCAGCAGTAAATTTGACCAGAACTTAGCAAATAGCTCCATGGCAAAGTGCAGCCACTTTGGAAAAAAACTTGGGTGGGCGATGGGCTCTCCGTGCCTTGCTTGTGCATCCGCTCGATGCTTGCCGCGTGGACACGCTCTTCATCCTAAGGCAGCAGCAAACGACGTGGCCATCTAATTCCCATCAGCTCCATCGGCCGACGGCTCAGCTCCAAATCGAATCAGTCCTCCTCCCTCGCAATGAGCGCGCCTCCAGCTGCCGCCATGCTCGTCGGAGACGCTCTTCCGGCGCCACCGCATTCCTGCCCTCCACCCTTCCCCGGTCCTAGCTGCCGATGCCTCCCCCATCGCCGACGTCGTCCCGTCAGGAGCCACGCCGTCGGGAATTGCTTTGCTGCGCCTCCGCCCCCCATAGCCGGAGCACCCCCGCCTGCGGCCTCTGCCAGCTGCGCGGCACGGTCTGTGGGGCACTCCTGGGAGGAGCTCCACAGGTTGCCGTCCGTGGAGGAGCTCCACAGTTTTGGGCCGGGAATTTCTTTGCGTCATGCTAATTCCTGGGAAATTGGAGCGATATGGATTTGCAAGAAACAAGATGTGTAGGCACTTGCTGCAGCAGCGTGAACCATTTGACAAATGATTCTGTAACTATTGGATTCCTCGAAGATCTGAGAGTGTACATGAGGATTACATGTTTCAGAAGTACAGAGAGGTTGTGAACAACTGTATCAGTTTACTTGAATGTAGATGTGTGGATAGGATCGACAGAGTATATAGAGTTCATCAATACTTGTAAAATGTATGTGATTTTTATATGAAATATATTTGGATGCTTTGAAATCAGCACTAGAATGGATGTCATAATAATATGCTTGTTTGGATAAAATCCATTATCCAGATAGTAGATGGAATCTCCTGCCAAAATAAATTGTATGGATATGTGTTACAAAAGTGTAAGCTTTCGTCAATCATGTAATGTTGAACAGGTTTTCTTGAAAGCAAAGGAAATGTATGCTGAAGAGGTTCCACTCCATGACAGTAAAAGAGTGCAGTTACATATTCCGAGCAAAAGAGACTTGCTAATAGCAAAAGATCAAAGTTACATAGATTCATTATTCTTGCACTCCATGAAAATGTAACTTCCTAACAACAGTTTGCATTGCTCCTCAGATTCAATTGTCTGTCCAACCGTTGGAGTGATCAAATCATGTCCATCTTTACGAACCTCAAATGTCTGTCCAACCGTTGGAGTGATCAAATCATGCCCATCTTTACGAACCACCTCCTGTATATAAAAATTTTCAATTATAGGTGTACTGAAAGTAAAACAAAAGTATCATATATTCCGTAACATTGTTAAAAAAATTACCCCATCAAGTAATTCATTCTCCACTGCTCAGTGTAATGGCCGTTCAGACTTTGCTCTGAAAGCATGTTCAGACAGTTTACATTTACAATATCCTTGTGAACCACTATCACTCCATTGTCTGATTATCCATATCACTCCATTGTCTGAGAATCCAAACTGCCTGCTTTTTTTTTACAGTTAGTGCAGCAATCAGCATGGTTGCCGACAGATACAAGTCAGTACAGGAATGGAGGTTCTCATTCCCATTCGCACAATGCAAGATACAATGAAGGATGGTGCCTGTTCTTCAATTTTCCTTACATCCGGCACCGTGCATCCTGCAACCTGCACCAAGTCAAAAACAAATGCTTCAACTTCACTAGCAGGAGGAGGATGTAGCAGCGGCAGTGCCCAGGATTCGACCTGTCAGCCGGAGGAATTCCCAGCCGGATTCGCCATGGCCGTGGAACTTTCCTGCCTGATCTGGGCGACCTAGTGTTGTTCGATGCGGCCGCCGCTGCTGACAAGACATCTCGCTTCGAATCTGACCTCCTGATTTGGTGACTCGAGTGCCTACCCTACTGAGCCGACGGAGCCGCTTGTCACACACTGTACCGGAGGCGTATACTGAAGATCGTTGGCGTACTCTGCTGTGGTTTATCGTCTTTACGTTTTCTATTCTGTTAAGCCCATAAGCCGGCATGTGGGCCGCTGGGAATGTATTCGGGCTCGGCCCAGTAAGACCTGATATACTCGCTGTGTGGGCGGTTGGGTGGAACAGCGAAAAATAGAACTCAATTTCCCAACGTATCTTCTCTCTCGTTGCATCTGCTCGAGACCTGCTCGAGGCGGCGCCATCGCCGTGCTCACCGCCGCGCGTGCACGCCGGCCAGCTGCGTGACGGCTCCGGCTCGTCACACCGCTCCCCAGATGACCGTAGAGCCGATGGAGCCAAGTGACCACGCAAGCTACCGACGCCGTCGATTCCTGCGGCCGTGTGATGTGGAGCGCGTCCACAAGTCGTGCATGCAGGCTGGGGGCTCACCCTGGCCCAATGAGCCCGGAGTCCACCGAAGTTTTTTCCACCACTTTTAGTGTCTTGTGGCAAATTTTACCTTTTTTAGTGCTTAGTGGAGGAAAACCCCCTCCACCTATTTTTTTTAAATAAATGGTAGAGTTTGAAAAGGAATTACAGGTGCATATGCGGTGAAAATTATTTTGGAGCTTGCAAAGCTCGAAAGGAAAAAAACAATGAATGAACTAATATTCTCTAACCATCTATTAAGAGCGCCTGCAAGGTTAGCTTTGGTCTTAATACAAACCAGACCAATCTCCTTTCTTAAAAAAAACCAACCAACCAACTAGAGAACAACAATGTGCATCGAAGATTATACCATTTCTCATGCACCAGATTGACCAGCAGCTGTGATCACTCTCTCTCTGAAGATTCTTCTTCCAAAGTTCATTTTTGCTTGGATGATCATGTCAAGAGGTGGTAAGTTCAAGTTCTAGTGGATCCCGAGTTTGTTCCTGCAAGCATTGCTAAAACGACATCCCTGTAATGTCTTGTATGCCCTTTTTGAACCGAACTGCTTGGATCCCCAATTGTAAAACCATTCATCAGGAGCATTCTGATCCCAATCATGCAGACCAATTAGAATAGTTAGATTATCCAGTTCTTCAGCTGCTTCTGTTGATAGAGGTAGAAAGAAGTTGAAGCAGAGTGTCAGCAGTTTTTATTTGAAATCATGCTCTATCTTAGATATTATGCTCTATGTCTTAGAATTGGACTCGATACCATCACTGGATGCGAGGTAATCTAGAAATAACAGACTGGCGTAATACGCGAAGCAGGAGACTTTGGTGTCAGCATAGCAAAGGAGGGTGGATAATCATAGGGTCATGTCATCATGGAAGGCAAAGGCGAGCCCCAAGAGAATCCAGTGGTGGAACTGGGCACAAGAGCACGAAGATGTGCACAGTGTCTAGGCAGTTTCACGCACTTCAGGTAGGTCTATCACCACCCTAGTCAGCGGATCAATGACCATCTCCTTTGCGCTGGTGGGCGAGAGCAGAGTGTCAGGGGTTCTAGGCGCATGTCACAGCTGTTTTTTTAACGCCTTTTTTTTTTTATAGAAAAAGTCTATCTAACCTTCCTCAAATATTTTTCGTTACATTTGCCTCCTTCAATCCAAAAACAATTTGAGACTAAATGTTTCACCGATTTTATCTTGCTAAGTGGTTTTGAAGACAATTTTGGATGATGTGGGCATCCTATGCGCCACGAGGTAGGTAAATAATACTTTCACAATATATTCCCAAAACAAACATTCACAATAGTTAGGTAATCAATTATATTTTATCATAAAATATTATTTTAATAAATTCTAGTTGATCCTAAAATATTTTATTAAGTTAAAACAAATTTTCTATAAATTTTCTAAGATAAAAATAGATTTTAGTATTTTTAAATCCATATCAATTGAAACATTTAGATAATTTTAAAATTTTATTTGGAATTTTTTGATAAAGCCTAATTGACATTTGAAATATTGTAGAAGTCCAATTTACCTCCTCAAGTCCTGATGTGGTGCCATGTCTATAATAACTGTATCATGCAGTTTAAATCAAAGGTTGAAGTAGTCTGGAAATACGTTTTTCCAATTTATGGAGATAAATTGGACTTGAGATGAGCCCATTTGAATACCAAATCGGCCGGTTTAGTTTATAGGCCCAGTCTACATGAGGAGGTAAAATCCATACACAGCTGTTTTTTTTAAGAAAAGAAATCCAACCCAGCTCATTAATTGATGCGACCAAAACTGCGTTGTCGAGGGTGATGGACTCGACGCTGCACCGGGAGAGCGCAATGAGCTAGTCGGCAAGGTGTGAGGCGGATGCTTCGTCGTTGTCGTCGACGTAACTGGTGAACTGGGAGACGCTAGCACCTGCGTAGTGGAGGAGTACGCGGTCGACATCGGGGGGGGGGTGGGGGGGGGGGGCCATCGGGGATGTAGAGGGCGAGCCTGGGGATGGTTTCTGAAACAACCTCAAATTCCACGAAGGGAATTCTCACAGAGTTGCAGTAATACGATAGATAAATCCATCACATTACATAAATCCAGCTGATATCATTCTATACATCGTCTTAGAAATGGTAAAATAGTACGATTACATCAGCTTATTACATCGCCACACTGGCGGAAATGCGGAAAAGTAAACATCCAGAACAGCTCGCAAGTAGAAGCGGAAGCATCGACACGATCTCTAATACTTGAGCGTAGCAACGAGACCCACTAGTCCTCATAGCTATCGTCGTCATAGTTGTAGTCAAACTCAGCACCTGTTTATCCAAAGTATCAGTACGAATTGTACTGGCCACATTCCCAACCTATGATTGCTTTGTGGAATTGGATGCATAAAAAGTAAATACAGGGTATAACAAGGAGACCTATAAAGTTGGGGTTTTCCATTGCATAAGTAACCAAATATAGTAATATAGTTGGTCAAAACTTAACCATTCCCAAACCATCATCCATCCCAACCATATCACACCTCACACCACACACCCTTCCACGCCTCGCGTGGTTGACATGAGCAACTCCCACTCGTCATGCCTCAGCGGCCCATAGCCTCCCAAGGCTCACAGCCGGATTACCCCGCCCATACTCACACATCCAGATAGATAAGAAGACTTCCTCTCCTAGTCTAGTAAGCATCACACGGGACAAGGTCCATAGCCGTATCGATCGATCAACCATACACTCTGCAGAGGTTTCACTAATCCACAAGATAGCCATCATCGATGCTGATCATCATCTAGGCAGATTCTAATCGCCATAAGCCTAGAATGGATACCCTCCTATCACTCGACCCTGGTCAATAGAGGTCACTATGTGGTTACGGAGGGTGTAGGCCCTGCCCGTACCGCCCGACACTATCCGCTTACACCCGACAGTAATGGCATCCATGCTACCAAATGGTTAGACCGGCTCCCCTCCCATTGGGGAGCGAGTGGAAAGTAAGGCGTCCAATGATCCGGTCACTAGCACACAAGTCCTTAAGTGTTGGCCAAATAGCGATGTCTCCCTGTATGGGCTAATCTTTACCGTGCCGCCATAGCACCCCATTCCCAAGGCTCCACTCCAAGGAGCTCACACCATGGAACACCTCGTCCAACCCAGTTACCCGCCACAGGCAACACCATAAACGGGAATACCCAGGCCGTATCCCCTCGGCAAGACTCGCTCGAAGCTCGTCGTGATCCCTGTTCAGCCGACTCAACCCTCACCACTCACCTAAGACTCACACAGCACGCTCATCCATAACCAAGCCCAAAATACTGTCCACAGTATCACCATACGTCCACCACGCCTCACATTCACAGATATAAAGCGTAGTGTGATCAATATGAGATCAATAGTGAGCGCGAGTCTATCCTAACAGCGGTAGCAGGGTGATAGTCGAGTCAAGACGGGCTTAGCGAATATAATAACCAATGCAACCTATCACATGAGTATAATAACCAATTGCAGGAATCTAAAGTATTGCAATGCGTAATGGGATCTAAGAAAGTGGGTGGGATGTGGCACCTCCGTCATCGTCACCTAACTCCTCAGCGTACTCGTAGTCATCCTGGTCAAAGTCCTGGTCCTCCTCCGACTCTGCAACGCATAATTAATAGTCGCGTCAGCGACTCCTATAGAGTTCACAAAGAAGCAAATAAAATATGGAAGAACCAAATGCACTCAAACATAGCTTCAGGTTATAAAGCTCGATTTATAGAAAATTTAGGTACCTTGATTGTATTTTTCAGAGTTACGAGGAATTAGTTATGAATTTCTGAAGCTGAGACATATTTAAGAAAAAGTTAAACGGGGGTAAATATCAGGCTGACACGTGGCATCGCAGGGGCCTGCCACGTGTCGCAGAGAGGGTGGCTGAGGTGGCTGCTGACGTCAGCAGATGATGACGTCACTGCTGATGTCATCCTGACAGGTGGGGCCATGCTGACGTCACTTCTGACGTCAACGGTCATAAATGGGCCGTTAGCGGGCCGGTAATGGGCCGGTGGGCCGGACTGGGCCGGGCCGGGCCCAACACGTGGCGGCACCAGAGCGCGCCACATCACGAACGGGATCTGGACTGGGCCGAGGTGTACGGGATCGGTTCACGGTGGACAGGCGTCAGCGGGACCCGCTGTCAGCGTCTCGGTCCACCAAGACTGGGTTCATAGGTTCACTCAAAGGCGCTGCTGGTCCATCCTCCCGGTGCACGGTGGACAGGCGCATGGGGACCCACCAGAGGTGGCTCGGTCCACCAGGACCAGGTCCACACACCAGGCACCAGCTCCATCTCATCCCCTTCGTCATGTCGAGCGCGCGGCCAGGGTGGCCGACGGCGGCACGGCGGCGCGTCCGCGCGTTGGGGCGGTGCTCCGGCTTCGGCGGCGAGCGCTTCAGCTCCGCGACACCTAGGCGAGGTCGTAGCTTGGTAGCATGGCAGCACGGCATGTTCCACATGGCCGACGTCGATGGCGGCAACACCACGACGGCGGCGCGGTGCGGAGGGAAACATAGGAGTGGCTCCAGGGCCAATTGGGGGCACAGAACGACGATTGGCATCACAAGGTTCCATCTTGACCTGCTGGCAGTGACCAAAAGGCCCGGCGGTGCACGGCTCGCGGCAGCGCACGGCGGACATGGTGGCGCATGGCGGAGAACAAGGCTCCATCTTCTCGCGTCATCTCCACCAGTCGAGGGTGCCACGGCGTGTAGCCACCCACGGCGCGGCTCAACGGCGCAGCCTCGCAAAGCGAGGTGGCCGGAGTCGACCGGCGCAAATCACGCCACGGTGGCGCCCCCAGAGCGCCCCGCGCGGGCTCGTCCTCGACGGTGGGTCAGTATAGGTTCTCCCCACGAGCGTCTCGCGCCGGCGACGTGTGCATGAGATGCGCCCCGTCGCGGCGGACGTGGTCCCCGGGGTCCAGGGTGTCCAAGCTGGCTAATCTGGCCGGGAAGCGGGGGCGCGTCATGGCGTGGCTCGGCCATGGCGGCGAATATGGTGGTAGGTCGGCAGCGTATGGTGGTGCTGCAATCCAGTGGCTCGGGTCGGTCTTGGTGCCCAAGAGCCGGATGAGGCTCGGCCTACACGCTCGGAGGCGCCATGGCCATGATAGCAGGGCAGGTTGGACTGGGGGCGGCGGCTCTTACCGGCGCGGTAGAGGACGTTGGGGTACGGCGTGGCGAAGCGGTGGTCGTGGCGTCGGGTACGGCTCGCGGTTCGTCTTGGCGTTCCTCCTCCGGCTCCTCGACGTCCGGCGTCCGGCGGTAGCAGCATCCCGGCGAGGTATAGCTTCTCCCATTGGCGGCGTCGGCTTCTTCTCTGGCACGCACAGCTCCTCCTCCCGGTGGCGGCGTCCTCCCCCGCCTTCTTCTTCTCCTTCCCTCTCCTCCTCTTCTTCTTCTTGGCGTTCGGTGGTGGTGAGTTGGAGTTTTCTTTGCGCCGTAACACGGCGGCGGCGGACAAGGGGGAAACCCTACGGTGCCGGGGCTCGGGCTTTATAGCCGGCGGCCCGGACGGTGGAGGCGGGTGCGATCCTCGCCGTCCGCGTGCATCCGTCGGCCGAGGGCGGTTTTTAGGGCTCCGGTGGGGCTCGTGCTCGCGTCATGGCGCACTTGCTCTCGCCTTCGCGGCCGAGGCGGTAGTGGGGAACAGTAGGACGGTGGCAGGAGGCCGTTGCACTCGCGCGAGGTAAAGCAGCGCGCCGCGGGCGCGCTGTGCCCGGGCTTGTCGGTACACGTGGCTTGGGCGCTCGTCATCTTGCTGATTCGAATCCGAGGCGAGGGAATTGGTGCGGCGGCGGCCAATTTCCGCTCCCGGTCGAAGCAGGGCACCGGCAAAAGCAGAGGAGAGGTGGGCGCGGTACGGAACATGACAGGTGGGGTCGCGTGCGGGGCCCGGGCGTCAGCGAGCGCGGCGGTGGCGTCGCCTTCACGCGCAAGCTGAGCGGGCCGCGCCGCTGGACTGGGCCGGCAGAAGAGAATGAGAGGAAGGAAGGAAGGATGGGCTGGCTCGGTTGGGAAAAGAAAAAAGGAAAGGAGACCTGGCCGGCAGCTTCGGGTAGAAAAAGAAAAGAGGGAGAGGTGGATAGCAGGCCGAGTTGGGCCGGTTGGTGTTCTCGGGCCGAAAGGCTTTAGCATTTTGCTTTTCTATTTCTTTTCTCTTTTCTTTTCTCTTTTCTTTCCTTTGGTGTTTGAACTTGTATTTTTATACTTGGACACATGTGTGATTTCCATGGAGGTCATAGTGAGTCATAGGGTTTGTTGGAATATTACTTCCATAACTTTATAAGTGATTTCATATTTATTTATAATATAATAAATAAATATGGGTTAGTGTGATTTAAGTTTAACAAACAAAAGATCCAATAAAAACCAAATCAAACCTTGTACTAAAATGCATGAGAAAAACTAAGTACTAATGCAAACTCCGGGTTAAACTAGGTGGGGTTTTGGGTTGTAACCTACATGACACATCATCATCATAAGGTTTTGGCGAAAAAAATTTTGTAGCTGGATTTTTGGGTTGTTACAGTTTCCTAGGGGATGTAGAGGGCGAGTCTGGGGATGGTTTCCTAGCGACGGTGCCAGGCGCACGAGAGCGCTCCTCAGGATCTCGTCCTGCAGGTGCTCCGGAAAAGAGGACAGCATGCCCACCGGCGGCGCAGGGAGGCTGGAGCTGGACTAGAACAGAGATGAAGGGTTGCGTCACGATCTGACGATGATACACCTGTGAAATGAAATATGTGCACGTTATTAACAACATCCAGTTCCCATGCGTGCATGTCATCAATTGAGAGCCATATTCTGTAGGCAAGTACATCATTTTTTTTAAAACGAGCAAACTCAGCTTATATTGAAAGCTAGTAACCAACAATGTTAAAGTAAAGCTGGGGTTACCAGCTCAACACACAGCACCAAACCGGGCAACGCCGGATAAAACTCCCTACTACTACTTGAGATCAACAACAGAAGCATAAGAAAGGAAAGTCCAGCTTCTGAAGCCCCAAGCACACTACAAGCATCAAATTTCGACGACATCGGAGAGCATCACATCACTGCCCTTGAAGTTCTTCAGCCCATCCATTGCCGCCGTCTTCAGCTTCTCAAAAGTATCTTGGTCTTTGTCTTTCAGCGCCACGCTCCAGCTCTGCATATATGATAATGCATTGAAGAAGACATCAGTCGCCGCTTTAGGTGGCTTCTTGGCCATAGCCAGGTTATTGCGCGAATTCCACAAAGCCCAAGCCACCCCTGCAAACATGAAAATGATTATCCTGTTTGGAATGGCCAGTTCTCCCCTCAACCAAGTTTGAGTAAAGTCTCCCTGTTGGTGGTCTTTAACTCAGATTTTTACCCGCCAACTATAGGTCATTATGGGGGAAATAAATATTTTATTTCACATATATCTTTACTATTGACCTAGTTCCACCTGTGCTTGGAGAAAATATTATTTTGCAGAATATATACCAAGTGCAGGAATTTTCAGAATAAAAAGGCGCTTTCCGGAAGGCGTAAAACGGCAAAGGAAACAAGGTAGCCCACCTCGGGGGCCAAATCACCAGCAAAAGCGCGGCCCAGAGGACGGCCCGGGCCCACACGCCAAAGGCGGTCAGGGGGTGGCGCCACCCAGGCACGGGCGCGCCAGCCCTGCCGCCAGGTGGGCCCGGCCAAGGCGGTTTGCCTCCTTTCATCTAGGGGATGACGGTTGCGCTGGTTATTTTACCTCAATGCCCCTGAACCGCCAACAGCGCCCTATAAATGAAGAGGAGAGGCCCCCCACCTTCACACACACCATTTGGAGCCATCTCACCTCCTCACACTTGTTCCTTAGTCTTAGCATTAGTCCATTGGAGCTAGGCAAAGCTACTTGGAGAGCTTGTCTCCAGGAAGAAAAGCTACACTCTTGGTATAAATCTATGGAGCGTTCTTCCTTAGTCAAGTTCTCATTATATTTATATAGACTTGCATATGAACTAGAGTATAGTCTAGTACACGATATATTCGATGATCAAGAACTAGGCCATAGTTCTTGTGAGAGTTGTTCATCGTGCTCTACACAGTTCCTCATCGTTTATATGTTTTACTTGTTTAGATTAGATTGTAGGAGAGGAATAGCGGTTCGATGTGCCTTCGGGCTTGCCTATGTTCTAGCTCGTCCATCCGTAGGGTGGGAGTCCTGGGGGGACGTAGGTAGCTCCTTAGTATGCGGACGTGGTGTCCGGGTGCGAGGGAACCTTCGGATATGTCGGCATGCCACGGTTGAGGTGGTAGGCGGCAGGTGGTGACAGCCCTGTCCGTCCTTTGTAATCCCCCACGTTCGCATGTTGAGTAGGAGTTCGTAAATGCCGCCATCGACTGGCAGACCAGTTGCCGCGGTCTCCCCATATTCCTAGTCTATAGTCGAGTCTTGACTTGTATAACATGTGGAATTAACTGTTCTAGCAATGACTATATAGGACCTGCCTGCTCCGCGTAGATTATTCTTTATTTTTTATTTTTACCTTTATTCCTTTGAGGTTGCTCTAAGTGTGTGTCCACTATCCCAACTACCGTATGCTTACCCTTGTATAGCACATTGGTCGGTTTCTCCTCATGCTAGATATTATATTCATACCCATGCTAGATTACTTAACTACCCCATGCCTTCCTTTGGGAAATTATAAATAACGATACCCTGAATACTTCCGGGTGAAATGCTGCGACGATAGATCCGTGCGCTTGCGGATATTTATTCTAATAGGATGTGATCTATCTCTTGGCAACACTCGCGTAGTTGCTAGAACCAGTTTCTAGTAAATATGCCGAGTAAAGCCATTTAGCGTTTCTGGCGCTGTTATCAGAATTAGGCTCTAAGTCTATTTTAGTAATCGTGCTAAGAAATGCCAACACTCCCACCGAGTTAGGATAAGCATTTAAATGAAAAGTATCTTTAATAAAACTCCACATGAATACTGCCATAGGGCAAGAGAAGAAGATGTGATCTACTGTTTCACAAACTCCACAAAGACAGCAATTGATATCTCCCTTCCAGTTTTTCTTTTTCAAATTGCTTGCTGTCTGCAGTTTGTTGTTAAAGATCTGCCAAAGAAAAATTTTAATTTTCAAAGGCAGTTTACTCTTCCAAACCATGCCAGCTATCCTACTAGTCATCCCTTGATCAGACAAGAATCTGTACAAAGACTTAGTAGAGTAGCTCCTGTTCTTGTTCAGAGCCCAGTTCACTGTGTCTTTATCCTCAATTATCTGGACTTCTCCCAAATCATCCAGCAACTCTCTCCATCTCTCATATTCCTGACTGGATAATGATCTTTTAAAGTCAACAAACCAGGATTGGTCCTCCCAACAGTCACTAACAAAACACAAGGGGTCCCTCACCATCTTGAAAATATCCTCATAATAGAGTTTGAGAGGGACCTTTTTCAACCAACAGTCCTCCCATAACCTACAATGCTTGCCATTTCCTACCTTAAATTCTGCTCCCCAATTGAACAAATGTTTAACCTTATGAATCCCCTTCCAAAATTGTGAGCCACCATCAAATTTTGACCCAAAGAAACCATCATCTCCCAAATACTTAGCTTTTATAATTTTGAACCAGAGTTCATCTGGTTCTTGAAAAATTCTCCAGATCCACTTGACTATGAGGCAGTCATTCATCCTTCTAGTGCTAATTATACCCAGCCCCCCCTGATCCTTTGGTCTAGTCACCATCTCCCACCTAGCCATATGGTATTTAAATTTGTCCCCTGCTCCCTGCCAAAAGAATTTAGCCCTGATGGCATCCATTTCCTTGTGCATCCCTTCTTTCAACAGGTAGAAACCCATACAGTATAAAGGCATGCTGCTAAGACAAGAATTAGTAAGTAAATGTTTGCCTCCTGAAGTTAAAAATCTCCCTTTCCAAGGATCCAGTCTTTTCTCATCTTCTGAGCTATAGGTCTGAAAATCGAGATACCCAGATGTTTATAGCTGACTGGAATGCCAAGGTACTTCATGGGGAAAGATCCTAGACTGCAATTGTGCATATTTGCAAATTCCTCCTTCTCCCTTTGGCTGACTCCAAATACAAACACTTCACTTTTGTGGAAGTTGATTTTCAGCCCAGTTAGCCATTCAAAACAGTATAGGATGAGCTTAAGATTCCTAATGTTTCTTTCATTGGGCTCTATCATAATTATTGTATCATCTGCATACTGAATATGAGACACTCCCCCAGGAATCAACTCATCCAACACTCCCTTGATATGACCTTTATCAATAGCTGATTGCAACATCACTCCCAAAGCATCAGCAACCAGGTTGAATAATAGTGGTGATAGAGGATCTCCCTGTCTAAGGCCTCTGTATGTTCTAAAATAATCACTTCTTTCACCATTGACATTGATGCAAACCCTCCCTTCTCTTACTGTTTTCATAACCCAAGATATCCACTTAGGTGGAAAGCCTCTCCCTTTCATGACTTCTTCCAAAAAATCCCATCTAACCCTATCATATGCCTTCTCAAAGTCAATCTTCAATATTAACCCTTTTGCCTTAGTTTTGTTTAGTGCATGCAACACCTCATGTAGCACCACTACACCATCTAGTATATTCCTCCCTCTGACAAAACCAGTTTGGCTGCTCCCTATAATCTTTTGGGCTACTGGCATCAGTATGTTAGACATTGCTTTGGTAAAGCACTTATAATCAACATTCAATAGGCAGATAGGTCTATACTATTTGATAGTAGCTGCCTCTTTGATTTTTGGTATCAGAGAGATTACCCCAAAATTTAACCTCTTAATATCCAGTCTCTCTAACCAGAAATCCTGAAACATGGCTCCCATATCATCTTTAATTGAATCCCAACAGTGTTTGAAAAAGGACACACTAAACCCATTAGGGCCAGGAGCAGAATTCTCCCTCATTTTCATCACTGTATCCTTAATCTCCTTCATAGTAAACTGTTTAATGATCTCTACTTTATCCTCTTCTTTTAAGCACAGAGAAGTCGGCCAAAAGTTCTCCCCCAGTCTCATATGACAAGGTTCATTGCTCCCAAAAAGATCCTTATAATAGCTAACAATGTGAGCAGTTATCTCCCCTTGTCCTCTAATCTCCCCATTATCATTTTCCAAGTAAGAGATATAATTTTTGCTTTTCCTCCCATTAACAAATTGATGGAAGAAATGTGAATTTGCATCACCCTGCAGAACCCAATTCCTTCCAGCTTTTTGCTTCCATTGAGCATTTTCAAATTCCATCAGTTTCTCCAAATTTGACTCATATCTCATTCTGTCCTCCCATTCTCATAGACAATAGCCTTGTTTCTACCACTTTATCAATCTCCCAAATTCTATCATCAGCTCATTTTTAACTTTGTTCTGCTCCCCAATCATCCTCATGTTCCACCCTTTCAAGTACTTTCGAGCCCCCGTAGGCCCCCATGCCACCGGTTTAGTGAGTAAGAATTGTTGCCACTACACATCTTCCATTTGTCCTTAATCATGTCTCTAAACTGTCCCAAGTGCAACCATTTTTCCCGAAAAAGAAATATCTCGGTTTTCTCGTACCTTTTGGTCTCCCAAATCTAAAAGCATAGGTGAATGATCGATCCAATTCGACCTTGAACCAGGCATAAGCATCCTTGAACTGAATATCCCAACCATGGGGATAAGAGGATCCCGTCCAGCCACCATTATTGGATCCTTCATCTGTTAGTCCAAGAAAATTTAACTCCTCTTATGAATATCTCCCTTAGTTGTATATCACCAATGAACTCATTAAAAAGGTCCATCAACCTTTGGTCACCACTCCCTCTATTCCTCTCCTTATTGTTCCTAATCAAATTGAAATCTCCTCTCAAGATATAAGGCAAAGTCTCCTCTGAACACCACTTGAAAAGGTTACCAACAAATTCCTCAGAGTAGTCATGATTGGCTGGCCCATAAATATTGACAACCCAAAATCTGAAGTTAGAAACCCCGATCCCGACCAAGACTCCCAAAAATAATCATTCTCCACAATTTGTTCCAACTCAAGATTGTCCATATTCATACCAAAGAATCAACCCACCAGATCTCCCTTTAGCCGGTAGCCAAATCCATTTAAAATTAGAACTCCCACCATCTCCTCAGCTCTCTATCATCAAAACTTTGTTTAACAGTCTCTTGAATAGCAACCAAATCTAGGTTTTCCCGCATAATATGCTCCCCGATCCTATCTCTCTTACTAACCTTTCCTAGCCCTCTTATATTCCAAAACATGAACCTCATTTTGATAACAAATTTACCTCACCCCCTTCTCAATAAGCTCAAGCTCTCGGCTTCCTCCTCTCGAAATACCAACATGAATCTCTCTCGTTGTTATTATCAATAATATCTAGAGCATAATCAGCAACTGTTCATCATTAACAGGTTTACAAGACTCCCTTAGTTTATCCATGTATAATTTGTAATTAGTTTCAGCCAGAAAGCAGCTCTTACAAGCTCCTCACTCGAAAGACATTAATTTGTTCTACTACATCCCCCACATCAATATTCAAATCATTAATAACATCAACTAGACTACTCAAGGAAGCATTGTTAAGAACAAGAAAAGGGTTTGAGTTTTTGGAGCTACCTGCATTTCCGAGATGGATCATTGAGAGCAGCAATCCTTGATGCCGCCCGGTCGCGATTGATCCTCCACCTCTAGGAACCCTTGAACTTGTCCTTGTTGCCACCGTCACCGTCTTGGCCTTTTTGCTCCTCCTCTTCTTATGACTAGACACTTGCCAACCGTAGTTATCGATTCGACTCCCCGCTCCCCACACCGATATTATCCATGATATCCTCTACCTCCTGTGCCAATCCCTCATTTTCAAAAACCTGGATAGAATTAACTTCCTGAGAGTCCTTCACAGTCTCTTCCTGAGTGAGAACACCCATATCCTCTTTTTCCACCAGATTAGGCCACCTAGATTTCTCCATCAAAAGGTCCATCCCTCCCATAAACCAGCACTTGAGAATCATCAGGTACAAGTTCCTCCTCACAGGTCTCAACCACACCCCCATCACATAAGCTATGAACATCTATTTCCCCTTCTCCCTGTCGAAATGCAGCAATAGGTATGGCATCAAGTATGGGTTTATCAAAGACCCTCCATAGAAAGTTGCTGAACATTCTCGCATTTTTCCATCTCATCTTCCTGCATACCATCCCCTTCTTTATCCAGATTGGCTATCCTCTCAAACTTGCCGGCACTTTTCTAGTGCCCCCACTTTTCCTTGGCCCCCTTGTCCCCCTTTTCCACCTTTCCCATCCGGGTTGTTGTCGATTTCCCAGCCCGGGGGGAGGAGCTCCACTCCCTCTCCCGGTATCGAGGTCTATTCTCTACCTCATACCCGATCATAGTGCCAATTCCATTGAAGAAAATTTCAAATGAGAAATTAAGCTTGTCAGGATTCCTGCACCCTCACAACATCCTCCTTGAAAATGCTTAGTTCATCCACAACAAGAGGTTCAAACACCAGAGCATGATTGGCTCTACCTCCTTGGCTAAATCAGGTATGTTGTGAATTCTGATCCACACTGTTTTCAGAACTGATGAAGTCTCAGGATCCCTCAAAGTCTTTTTAAGCTTAACTTTCAGCCCAAAGATGGAAAGATTGAAAGCTTGTCTGGGAAAACCACAACAAACTCTTTATGGCCAATATCTTTTATTCTGTAGTCCCATTCCTCCTTCACCAGATTTTTGAGCTCCTTATCCAGCCTTATCACCGATGCTTCCCCTTCTAAGATGGTCAAGATGCCCGTGGTTTGAGAAACCTTCACTTCAAATTTTCGGTATTATCATTTCATAGAAGCCTTGGTTTGGAATCCCATAACCAAACATCTGCAACTTTTTGGTTATCTTCCCTTTGCGCTCGGAAGCTTTGTGACCTTTACCTTTGCACCGGTAGCACACACTCATTCGGCATTCAACCATGAGGTGGCCAGTTTGAAGGCAGTTGTAGCACACCATGTCAGCCACTGGATTGCCCTTAGGACCTTCATAAGCAGGTTGCTTAGATCCCATCGGCTTGGTTGTATCTCTCCCTGCCTCCTTCTTGCCAAAGTCCCTGTACTGGTATTGATTCTGTCCCTGTGCAAAACGCTGGCCACTCTGCCAGGTTCTATCCTGCTGGGCATTCCCACGAACACCTTGGTGCTGGTTCCAACTGTTCTGCGGGATACTGCCTCCACCCCCATCAAAACAATTGCCAGCATTTCCTCTTCCTCTCCCATCCAAATCACCACCTCTCCCTCCATCTCTATTGAAACCCTGATCCCCCGACCTAGCAACCCGAGGAGCAGCACGAGGACGCTCACCTTGATTAGATCTCAGAAGCTGAGCTCGAAGATCTTGCTCCTTCATCTCATCCACCAGCAGGTCATCCTCATCCATCCAGGGTTCATAGCCACGCTCCTCCAATCTTGACTCCCTTCCACGGTCCTCCCATCTCCTCTTCCCCCGATTCTGATCCCCCATGTTGGATTTCAGAGCTTGCGCAAAGGATTGGGTCAGTGGTGGTGGAGGGGGAAAGACCCGCACCTTCTTGGCAGTATGCCCGAATCTCCAAACCTCCTGTCGGCTGGCAGGATAACGGACGTCCAAGCTTGTGGCCTTCTTAGGTATCCAGTAAAAACCAGGTGCCGGCCCACTACTGGACGGGGCCCAAGAATGATTGAATCTGTTGTCAATCCATCCTCCTTTCTCCCATTCCCTCTCCGGGCTCCCCTGACCAGATTGAGTTGAATGCAACTCCTTCTCCCGCCCTGCCTCACTGTTCCCCTGTTCCTGCTCTACCAAAGCTGATCCCCATTGAACCTTTAGCATTTTATCCATGGCAGCATCAAGCTGAGATGCTGAATGCTCCAAGTTCGCTAGCGATTCCAACTCTGTTTCTCCCCCAAATAATTGCTTCTTAATCTCTTCAGCAAGGAGTTGTTTAGCATATTGTTTCCCCCCTTCTGTAGTTGGTTGGTAAGCGTAACTTGATCAATAGCTCGAACAATCTCCCCGGAATCATGGTTAATCGATGATTCTCGATGTTTCCTTTGTGGAATAGCGTTCAATTGAGGCCGATCTCCTCAAAAACTCCCTCACAATTCAGAACCTCCATTTCGTATAACGAAGGTCCAAAGGACGAACTCCCATGGCGAACCACTTTCGAACCACCTCCAATTCCACCCGGAGCTGACGCCGCCCGCAAGCCCTCCTCCCTCGAAGGAATCATGCCATGGGACGCGCGCCAAGCATCACGGTCTCGCAAAGCTCTGAACAGCGGGTCCGAACTCGCCGGCGACGACCTCGTCGGCGACACCATACGGAGAGAACTCGCGAAAAGTGGGGAATCGAGAAAACTGACCGGTCAAAACGACGAGTGTCGTCGCCCGACACGATTCTCCTACTTTTCCAGCCGTGGATCCCCGCCCCTTGCCGGAGATTCGCCGGAGAAGACTCGCCGCGCTCGGTCGCCGACTTGTCGCCCACGCTCCCTCACGCTGGATGACAGACGAACATGCGTCTCACTGCTTCTTTCCCTGCAAGTACATCATTTGCGTTATCGATTAGACGATTAGTATTATATATAACCGATTCAAAATAATTAAAATTAAGTATATTTTAAAACTGAACAAAAGGTGGGGATGTAGCTCAACTGGTAGAGCATGAGCACAATGCACATTTCAAGGTATGGGGTTCAACTCCTCACATCTCCAATTTTTTTCCGCCTTTTTATCTCATCAAAATGTTTAAACCTTACAAATTCCTTTGTGAGAGCAGAAAATAATAGTTTTACCTATGAAACCGTTTTCAAAAAGCTATTCGGCAAAAAAAAAAAAAAAAAAACACCTCGCAAGAACTCGTGAAGTTGTTGGAGAAGTTGTGCCTAACAAAAAGGGTGTTTGTCAGGATTTCCAATGAAGCCAAACATAATCTTTAGATCAACTTGCGTAACAATCTTAACAAATTTATGGCATTCTTTGCAAAAAAAGAAATATATATAAAACTCATGTCACAGTCGGCCGACAAACATTGCATCTTACTTTTTATCTGCTAACCCAAGTTATATCTCCCAAACCCCTTGCTATCAAACACTTCTCTTGGTGAGATTTGCCATTATCCTCGGTGCACTTGCTGAGTATTTCTGTTTTTCCAGCTCAGCTTCATGAACTCCACTGAGCAGTTCCATCGTGTAGTTTATGGAGTAGGTGGTACTGTTTACCATACAACTTGCTCCTACTCCTGCTCCAGAAATGGGTTGTTTTCATGCGCAAACAGTCTATTGTGCTCCTCGTTGAAATTGCATTTGATATTTCCAAAGAAAATAGAAAACAAATGATAGAATATTAATGGAGGCCATAATTTTAAATACAAATAATTGTCCCATAAATTGTAAATGATAGAATACTAACCGAGGCGAAGAGGCCAACCATGGCCACCAAGAGCAACTCGCCCCATGCCCGTAGGAGGCCTCTTGTGGCGACAGTCATAGCTAGGGCCAGCAGCGACGTCGTGGCATAGCCTGCTGGTGGCAGCTGTGCGCCATACAAGCACTAGTAGATAACGGACCTTTGAACCTGAGCTTTAGTCTCGGTCAATTTTGGCCCCGGACTAAAATCAGAATTATCTCGTTGGGGACACCAACCGGGAATAAATCCCCTCCCAACGGCTTTTGCATGCTTTTGGCAGAGACCGGGAAGGTTAGTCCCGGTTGGTGGCTCCAACCGGGACTAAAGGTACCCTCTCTAGTCCCGGTTGGTGTTATAAATCTGGACAAAAGGTCGTGCAACCTTTGGTCCCGGTTAGTATTACCCGGTTGGTGTTACGAAGTGGGACTAAAGGTCTTTCACCCGTGACTAAAGGTCCTCTGTGGGTCAATTTAAAAGGACAGCGCACATGACTTTGTCACATGTGGTGTGCAGCTGAGTTGGTAAACGAATCTACGCGTGAGGCAAGGGGTCTTGGGTTCGAATCTCACGTAGAGCAAGGGAGGTTTGTTGGATTTTATTATTTTTTCGTTCCAAGGATGGCGCCTTTAGTCCTGGTTGCAGGAACCGGGAATAAAGGCTGGACCTTTAGTCCCGCTTGGGCAATCCCGGTTGGGTAACCGGGAATAAATGGGGGCTGGGAACCGGGACAAGAAGCCGTTTCTCTATCAGTGAAGGTCAACGGTGGCATGAATTGAGGGGGATAGGAGAGGCCGACTTGGTGCCACTGGTGCTGAGGAAGAAATATCGAAGTTTAAGAAATACATGTGTTGTCCAAGCACGACCTCATTTGAAATATGTCAGTCTTGGGCATCCGAGCCAGCCATATGGCGCTGATGGCCTTGCCATAGAAAAGGAGAGTGGTAGTGGCGCTTGGGGAAGAGGAGAGTAGTGGTGGCGCTAGGGCAAGACGAGATCGGCGGCAGTGCTATGGTAGAGGTGCGGCTCACTGCTTTCACATGGAGGGGAAGCGAATAGTAAAACTAATCCTTGATTAATGAGTGCAAGATGGGTAGTTATTCCACATGGTCGTAACTACATGTCAGAGTACAAAACTATAAAAACTGAAGTATCCCTTGAGGTGCTCTAGAAAAACAAAAATTTAGTTGGCCTCCTCAATTTTATTTGTAGAGCAGAGTTCTTAGAGCTATGATGTTTGTAGTATGAGCTTATTAGAAATGCGTGTTGGTAAAATTAAACAGAAACGTGCTAGAAGCACGTATGTGATGACTATAAAGGCACGTCTGTAGTGGCGTTTTTTTACACAGTGGTGGAAATAATCCAAAAGGCTATTTCTCACCAGAAACACTGTTCGCCCTCTCATATACACTACTATTTCAGAGTTATGAATATACAGGAGATTCCTAATTGATTTGTTTCACCGTACAAAGCACAAACATAAGCAAAGTGAGGTTACAAGGATTCGTATACCTATTAAAAAAAGCCCAACTAATATCAAGCAAATCAACTACCAAGGAAAACTGGAAAACAAGGTCTCAAGTTTAACAACTGACCCAATCCAAAGGAAGGTTACAGTAAACAGGAAAAATAGGGTGTCATTTAATAACGAGCCAAACCCAATCTAGAGAAAGGGTAAAAACAAACATGCAAGTGATCAATGACATATTTAACATACTGAATAATCTCCTTGCACGAACGAAATTTTCCAGGTCAAATAACAGAATATTGAGAAGGTTTAACAAACAACTACCACGGAAAGGAATAAATGTCAAATGTCAACTCATTTTTAACAGGAAGCAGGCCCTAGTACAAATATTATGAATAGGCATAACATTTTTAGCAACACTGTGAAAAGATGCAAATCAGTACAGTTCATGGATCAGTGACCAACTCAGCACTTGTTCTATGTTTCTCCGGGTAGAAACATTTAGCTAGCGATTCTGGAAAATCCTTTCAAAGCACCACACAAAATTAATCATGTTCCTTGGTTGAAACTTTTTTCTGCAAACTTCATGCAATCAAAACATATCTTTTCTAAGTGTACCTGCATAAGGTAAAGCACAATGTAAAGTTGTGTATAGCTCATCACAGTAGACATATAGGAACCAAAGCAATGTATACATAAACCAAAATGCAATTGTGCAGATCAACTTCTAGCAGAAACCCATAAAAGGTTATACCAGAACTCTACTGATATGGAACCATAAGCATGGTGCGGACTAGTCAAACATTGCATAGCCATTAGGCACCTTTATTGAAATATTTTTCAAAACATCATACAGTAATGCTGATAACGTGGACGAAGCTATCATTGCAGAATATAAACTATAAGTGTTAACTAGATTCAGTTAAATATGCAGAGCGCACAGGAATTAAAGGTGCATGGAGTCAAAGGAATCCAAGGAAAAAGTTGTGTATCATGTGTGGATAATATTGCCTTGCAATAGAAAGATGTCGGCCAACTAAAATCCATGCAAAAAAGGAATCTAATCGTTAGCTAGAAAACAAAACAGGGCCCATGTGTGAACTATGTATGGTGACAGCCAAGAAAAGGAAACATAGCAATTTTGAAACAAGCAATGCTGAATTCCTGATAATGGTCACCTAAATATTATCAGAAATGATTATGAGGACAAATTTGGGAGGATCTCTAATAAGTGGAGTTCCTTTTTATGAGATTGAAATGAATGGCTTTAGGTAAGTTGATTTAGCTGCAAGAAAGTTCACTGGGCTTGTTCTGTAAATAACGCTGCCTATGATTGCCCTTAAATAAAATAGAAAGAAACAAAGTTTATTTTCTGTCTAAAATTTTGTTGGTTCTCAGGGGTGGAATTGTCAGAGAATACATTGCTAGCTCCTTCTAAGGAAACTAATCATGTACATTACAAATGGCGGGACAAACACAGAAGACCGAAAAGTGAATTGAGGAGTTCGGATAGATGTTTCTTGTCCTTCGAAGGGAATGGCTGAAGGTAGAACTTCTCAAAAAGATTGATGAATGAAACAGATAAAAATTAAAAGTGTACCTTTTAGTATAATGTCACAAAAAAATATGTAAGATATAGATTTGCATCCCAACATAAAATTTCTTTACCTTAAACAGAACCTGAGCTTGAGGTGAAGCTTTTCTGCAGTTTAGTAACTCATTGAGTGGGTTGACCTGAGTATCTGGGCATTTATCCATGGACAATGTACGAAGAAGGCTTGCTTTGGAGAGGATAAGCTTTATGAAAGACAATGGAAGCCACCCATCACAACTAATTATTTCTACAACTTGAAGATTGGCACACATGCTATTAGTCCACTCTGCATTTAGAGACACCTGATCTGTAGCCATTTTCGACCATCCAGCCTAAAACAATAAAAGTAAGAAGAAAATTAGTTGGCATAGAGAGATGACTTTCAAAAGCTGTAATGACGAATATCCGAAAGGCAACCTTCAACATTACCTGTATTTTAAGTTTTTCAAGGTTTGGGGAGCTCCTTAGTAAGAAAAACATTAATAAAATATTGTGCTTGTCATTAAAGTCTATCAATAATTCCATGCTCTTCAAGTTGAGCAAAGTGAAAGGAGTTGCATCCATCTTAAAATTACATTCCTGGGAGGTAAAAAATATGATTAGATGATAAATTCAAAGCAATAAAAACTGAACACAAGTGTGGAAGGATTGGATGGAAATTTATAGCATTGCGTTTAAGGAAGGGAGCATGAAGAAGCTATGTCCATGGAAGCAGCACGAATGCGGAATGGTATCATAGCATCATACTTGTTTTGTTATTAAGGCAGATTTCAGATTATTCATTTGCAACTTCATTAAGTCAATAATAATGTTAAGTAGTCGAAAAAACAGTTAATAATTGTAAAGTTGAACTTGTATAGAAATATAGTAAAATGGTCTGATTATTGTTGTATCACGATATTCACTGACCTTAGCTCCTGACATTCAATCAATGCATGAGTTATGCCAAACAAACAAAAAACAAAATATGATGGTAACATATAGTATAGGAGTAATGAAACAATATTGTACCCATGGGTCGAAAGTGAGCTCCCACGGGTCGAACAAAACGCATGACAACAACCCAAAAACTGTAAAAGCTTCTTATCAGATTATGATAGAGAATAAATAAGTTGTGGCAAAAAATGTCAGTGGCCATAGCTATACCTATATGATTCTTAAAATTTTAATAAACCAATGATACACTTAAATGCTTTGGCCTCTAAGTATAACCAATAGCGTTCAAAAAATATATGTATAAAATATAACTATATCACCTTCAAAAAATGAATACACCTTGCTAAATCCGAGTGCACTGCATTGGCATTTATAGTTAATATCTGCTTTCATAATCTTATTAGCATTCGTGATTGGAAACAGGACATATATAATCCAAGAATAACCTTGGTTATTCCAAGCCCACTGCACTGTCATTTATATTTCATATATTGGTTTTCACAAGACTAAAAGAATTCATGTTTGGAAATCGAACACACAGGACAGATGAGGAGAAGTGTCAAAGGATGTAAATTAGCATTCCTGCAAAATATTCCTTGGAGCAAATTCCAAATTACTTGCAATGGCATATGGTTCTGAACTAATAAATTATCCACAGTTACAATGCCAAAACATGAATCTATTTTCAATAAAGAAAACCAAGGTAAGAGTCAGTCTAAAGTCTGCTATAAGATGGATGGTTTTACATCATTGGAGACTTAAGACACTTGGATAGCATTAGCTCACCTTCCTTGTATTTCATTTGATGTTCCTTCAGGGAAAATGGCCTGCCGCAATTCACACCGTTACTACCTGATGCATGTATATATAAGGATTTTGGAAAACATGAAAAGCAATGCAGTAAGACATTTTAGGTTTTACAACCAATGGTTATCCAATTTGAAAGAAAAGCTCTACTACCAGCACTGAAAGCACTGATTGAATTGCACATGCTGAATAAATACAATAAGCATGCAACATCAACTAATTGGGATTCACCATATCTCAAAACATCTGCAAATATCATTGGGAAAAAGGGAAAAGGCTATCTTGCAGCATGAAGGCCAAGCACAAAATTTTTGTTGTTTCATTTCTTGCCGGTAGAAGTATCTGCACAAAAGAAATCTTAATTCGAAGGGGTAGAGATATCCCTTTGATGAATTGGGCAAAATCATGGAGCACACAAGAAACTAAGCCGCATAGCAAGACTAATTAATTAATGGCACCATTGCTCACCTAGGGTTTCGTGGCAAACAGTAGTAGATGCGGAATGGCTGGAGGAGGCAGCGCTTGGGGGCGCGGCCACGCAGCTGCCCACATACCGATGACGTTCGTCCTTGTGGCGGCGGCGGCGCCGGCGACGGCCGCAACTGAGGTCGATGCTGCGGCGGTTCGGGCGCCGTCGCGTCCTGCCAGCTTCTCGCGCGACGCTGCTCGGCCGGCTGACACGCCGTGCCGCGAGGAGGATGAGGCCGGGAGCTGGAGGAAGATGAGGCCGGCGCCGCCTCCCGAGTCGCCGGAAGCACGAGGAAGACGAGGAGCAGGCAGCCCGGCAGGAGCGGGGAACGAGGGTGGAGGAGAGGAAGGGGGCTGCCAGCCCCACTGCGCCGTCACCTTGCCGCGGCTGCACCACCGCTGGACCGGGTGAGAGAAGGACGAGGTGGTGGTGGAGGACGATGCGCCAGCGCCGGCGCGCGGCCCGCCCACACCGCCGCCGCGCCAGGCTTGGCCAGCCCGCGCCGCCGCGTCGGACCGGACCCGCCGCGTCGCCCGCCCGCCGGCCGCGCGTGCGCCGCCCGGCCGCGTTGGGCCGGCCGCCGCTGCCACCTCCTCCGCGCGTGCCGCGCGGCCGAGCAGCCGCCCGCGCCTCGGCCGCCCGCCGCGCCGGGCCGGCCGCGCCCGACCTCGGCGCGTCGCCCGCCCGCGCGCGCTCGCGCGCCCGCCGCCGCCACCATGCTGTCTTTTTTTTTTATTACGGGAATGGGAGACGAGGAAGTGAATGAAAACCCTAATTGGAAGCTGAAGCTGATGAGAAGCCCGTATTTATTCGTGTAGGTAGATTCTAAAAAAAGCTGGAGCCGGGAGGTAGAAGCTGGGTAAAAGCCGGAAGAGCAGGTAGAATCCGCTTCCGATTCTCGCGTCCAAAAACAGCTCCTCAACGCTAGCCGTACGATCGAAGATCCAACGACTACCCTTTTCTTGGTGACGTGGCCACATCTACCCTCCGAGGAGCCGACGGGAGATGTATTGTAGTAATGTCCATGGAAGCAGCACTAATTAATGCGGAATGGTATCATAGCATCATACTTGTTTTGTTATTAAGGCAGATTTCAGATTATTCATTTGCAACTTCATTAAGTCAATAATAATGTTAAGTAGTCGAAAAAAACAGTTAATAATTGTAAAGTTGAACTTGTATAGAAATATATTAAAATGGTCTGATTATTGTTGTGTATCACGATATTCACTGACTTTAGCTCCTGACATTCAATCAATGCATGAGTTATGCCAAACAAACAAAAAAACAAAATATGATGGTAACATATAGTATAGGAGTAATGAAACAATATTGTACCCATGGGTCGAAAGTGAGCTCCACTAGGTTGAAAATGAGCTCCCGAACTTTGGAAATGCCAGCGAGAAATTCTACTCCCTCCACACAGTATGGCACAACAATGCATGCATACTGTAGGCGTGGTAGCTCCCCAAATCCCCACTGAATGTCAGACGAAGTACTAAGTCCCAGAGTGGAGATTGGGCGCTTCAATCACGCAGTCGATACCAGGGGCGTCCACGTCGTCAAGCACAAGGACACGAATCACGGGTGAAGCACGAATAATGGCGAGCAATTGGCTCTCCCCTTTGTCTGCAAAGCAGATATCGGTGAGGTATAGCTCCTTGAGCATGGGGAAGCCGGCGAATCCTCCACCAGGCTGAGGCTGAGGGAGTGGTGGAATGCAGCACCGCTGCAGGGTGAGAGACACGAGACGGTCGCAGTAGAAGATGGAGGAGTGGATGGTGAGGGACTCCGGACTGAGGGTTCGATCAGAGTTGTTGAAGATGGAGATGGACTCGACGCTGCGGCGGGAGAGCGCGATGAGCCAGTCGTCGACGTGGGAGGCGGAGGCGGCGTGGGCGTCAGCGTCTTCCACGTCCCCTTCGACGTAGCAGACGAACCGGGAGACGCTGGGACCTGCGTATCGGAGGAGTACGCGGTTGACGACGGAGGGGGCAGTGCCGTCGCGGAAGTTGAGGGCGAGGCCGGGGAGGGTCTCCCAGCGGCGGCGCCAGGAGCGGGAGAGTGCGGAGCTACGCACGTCGTCGCGGAGGTCGAGGCGCGTCAGGATCTCGTCCTGCACGTGCTCCGGGAGGGAGGACAGCAGGTCCATCGACGGCGGCGGTGGCGGCGGCGGAGGGTGGACACTGAGGCTGGAAGGGATGAATGGTTGCGGCTGGGGCTCTACTTGGGCCGGGCTTTGCTGCCAGATTCTTATTTTTTTTCTTATTTTTTAAAAATATATTTTTAAAAAGCGCTGCCAGATTACTAGGCTTGCGTCCGAGCCCAAAGTTTTGAATGTACCATATGACGAGGCTGGTTTGCAACTAAAATTTGCCATGCCATGGAGTAGCATATCTTGATTTTAGCAAGTATTTTGTTGGCTACCAAATTTGTCAAGTTCCCACATTTGGATTGCCAAGTATTTGACAATTTTTTCTCAACTTTTGGCTTGCCAAATCATATATTTTGACAAATTAAAAGTTGAGGGACAAATTCATTTTACTCCCTCAAATAACGTGATTGTCCGATTTTCTTCTCTAAAATCAACTTTTTGTCCATCACCATTTAAAACCATTTCTTTTTTTCATCTTGGTTGCTTTTGCTAATTTGGCATCATACTAGAGAGGGGTGATTTGGAATAAGCTAAAAGTTCAAATAGGTAAACTGGACTTGAAATTATTTAAAAAAAACGCAATCATAAAAAAGAATGTACAAAAATTTATCCACATAGTTTTTTGGCAAATTTTGCCATAGGACACTAAAAGTGGCTGCATTTGCGTGGGGACATGTAAAATGGAGCTATTTGCTGGTAGACACTAACGTTCTGAAAAAATTTGGTCATGTACACGGCGTCGAATAAAATATTCATTTCTGGCCAAAAAGGAGAGACAACAGGTGCAAAATGTCCTTTTTTGCCCTGGCTCTTTCTTCGTCCCCATCTCTGCTCTGGCCAAACCCCGCGCCTCCAAGGCCGAGCTCGGCTCCTCCTTGGTGGCCGCTGCGTCAAGTGGGCTAGCAGTTCGCTGTCGTATTCTCGCTCATGCTCAGTCCACATGCATGCGCTCCGCTCGCATGTGCACTGTCCGCCCGCCCCCATGTGCTCCGCTTGCACTTCGCCCCGGGCTCCGCCGCACTCGACCCCATGCGCTCCCCTAGTCCTTCGCTCGCATGCGCTCCGCCATGCCATGCGCGCTCACCGGTGCTACATATTCTTTCCCCCTACTCACCATTCAAGCCCACAACCTACCACAGGCGCCAACACCTACCGCCCACGCGTGGCCACTGCTCACCACCAATCGGCCTACGCACATTGGCTCCGCTAGCCATCGGACATAGGCACGGGCAGCAGATGAGCGGCAGCACCGCAGAGCCGTCCGCTCTAGCGAACGTAGGTACGTGTGGCGACGCAGCGAGCGGCAGTGCGGTGGAGCCGTCCGCTCGAGCAGACGAATGCACGAACGACGGGGCGGATGCGAGCGAGCGTGAGTAGACGCCCAGACGCGAGCATGAACGGTGGACACGAACGACCGAGCACGAGTGGAAGCACGGGCATGGGCATGAGCGGCGGTGCGGCCGACTACCTACCTCGTCGGCCTTGCCATCTGCTCGTCGCCCCTCGCGCTCTTACTTCTCGTGCATTCTAGACATGGGCGGCGGTGTCGGCGAGCTCGGCCATGGAGGCGGCGAGCCTTGGCCCGAGCAGAGGAGATGGGGAGGAAGAAAAAGCCAGGGAAAAAAAAAAGACATTTCACGCTTGTTCTCTCTCCAGCCCTAGCCAGAAAATAAATATTTTATTTGACACGGTGTCCAGCAGTAAATTTGACCAGAACTTAGCAAATAGCTCCATGGCAAAGTGCAGCCACTTTGGAAAAAAAACTTGGGTGGGCGATGGGCCCTCCGTGCCTTGCTTGTGCATCCGCTCGATGCTTGCCGCGTGGACACGCTCTTCATCCTAAGGCAGCAGCAAACGACGTGGCCATCTAATTCCCATCAGCTCCATCGGCCGACGGCTCAGCTCCAAATCGAATCAGTCCTCCTCCCTCGCAATGAGCGCGCCTCCAGCTGCCGCCATGCTCGTCGGAGACGCTCTTCCGGCGCCACCGCATTCCTGCCCTCCACCCTTCCCCGGTCCTAGCTGCCGATGCCTCCCCATCGCCGACGTCGTCCCGTCAGGAGCCACGCCGTCGGGAATTGCTTTGCTGCGCCTCCGCCCCCCATAGCCGGAGCACCCCCGCCTGCGGCCTCTGCCAGCTGCGCGGCACGGTCTGTGGGGCACTCCTGGGAGGAGCTCCACAGGTTGCCGTCCGTGGAGGAGCTCCACAGTTTTGGGCCGGGAATTTCTTTGCGTCATGCTAATTCCTGGGAAATTGGAGCGATATGGATTTGCAAGAAACAAGATGTGTAGGCACTTGCTGCAGCAGCGTGAACCATTTGACAAATGATTCTGTAACTATTGGATTCCTCGAGGATCTGAGAGTGTACATGAGGATTACATGTTTCAGAAGTACAGAGGTTGTGAACAACTGTATCAGTTTACTTGAATGTAGATGTGTGGATAGGATCGACAGAGTATATAGAGTTCATCAATACTTGTAAAATGTATGTGATTTTTATATGAAATATATTTGGATGCTTTGAAATCAGCACTAGAATGGATGTCATAATAATATGCTTGTTTGGATAAAATCCATTATCCAGATAGTAGATGGAATCTCCTGCCAAAATAAATTGTATGGATATGTGTTACAAAAGTGTAAGCTTTCGTCAATCATGTAATGTTGAACAGGTTTTCTTGAAAGCAAAGGAAATGTATGCTGAAGAGGTTCCACTCCATGACAGTAAAAGAGTGCAGTTACATATTCCGAGCAAAAGAGACTTGCTAATAGCAAAAGATCAAAGTTACATAGATTCATTATTCTTGCACTCCATGAAAATGTAACTTCCTAACAACAGTTTGCATTGCTCCTCAGATTCAAATGTCTGTCCAACCGTTGGAGTGATCAAATCATGTCCATCTTTACGAACCTCAAATGTCTGTCCAACCGTTGGAGTGATCAAATCATGCCCATCTTTACGAACCACCTCCTGTATATAAAAATTTTCAATTATAGGTGTACTGAAAGTAAAACAAAAGTATCATATATTCCGTAACATTGTTAAAAAAATTACCCCATCAAGTAATTCATTCTCCACTGCTCAGTGTAATGGCCGTTCAGACTTTGCTCTGAAAGCATGTTCAGACAGTTTACATTTACAATATCCTTGTGAACCACTATCACTCCATTGTCTGATTATCCATATCACTCCATTGTCTGAGAATCCAAACTGCCTGCTTTTTTTTTTTTTTACAGTTAGTGCAGCAATCAGCATGGTTGCCGACAGATACAAGTCAGTACAGGAATGGAGGTTCTCATTCCCATTCGCACAATGCAAGATACAATGAAGGATGGTGCCTGTTCTTCAATTTTCCTTACATCCGGCACCGTGCATCCTGCAACCTGCACCAAGTCAAAAACAAATGCTTCAACTTCACTAGCAGGATGAGGATGTAGCAGCGGCAGTGCCCAGGATTCGACCTGTCAGCCGGAGGAATTCCCAGCCGGATTCGCCATGGCCGTGGAACTTTCCTGCCTGATCTGGGCGACCTAGTGTTGTTCGATGCGGCCGCCGCTGCTGACAAGACATCTCGCTTCGAATCTGACCTCCTGATTTGGTGACTCGAGTGCCTACCCTACTGAGCCGACGGAGCCGCTTGTCACACACTGTACCGGAGGCGTATACTGAAGATCGTTGCCGTACTCTGCTGTGGTTTATCGTCTTTACGTTTTCTATTCTGTTAAGCCCATAAGCCGGCATGTGGGCCGCTGGGAATGTATTCGGGCTCGGCCCAGTAAGACCTGATATACTCGCTGTGTGGGCGGTTCGGTGGAACAGCGAAAAATAGAACTCAATTTCCCAACGTATCTTCTCTCTCGTTGCATCTGCTCGAGACCTGCTCGAGGCGGCGCCATCGCCGTGCTCACCGCCGCGCGTGCACGCCGGCCAGCTGCGTGACGGCTCCGGCTCGTCACACCGCTGCCCAGATGACCGTAGAGCCGATGGAGCCGAGGGAGCCAAGTGACCACGCAAGCTACCGACGCCGTCGATTCCTGCGGCCGTGTGATGCGGAGCGCGTCCACAAGTCGTGCATGCAGGCTGGGGGCTCACCCTGGCCCAATGAGCCCGGAGTCCACCGAAGTTTTTTCCACCACTTTTAGTGTCTTGTGGCAAATTTTGCCTTTTTTAGTGCTTAGTGGAGGAAAACCCCCTCCACCTATTTTTTTTAAATAAATGGTAGAGTTTGAAAAGGAATTACAGGTGCATATGCGGTGAAAATTATTTTGGAGCTTGCAAAGCTCGAAAGGAAAAAAACAATGAATGAACTAATATTCTCTAACCATCTATTAAGAGCGCCTGCAAGGTTAGCTTTGGTCTTAATACAAACCAGACCAATCTCCTTTCTTAAAAAAACCAACCAACCAACTAGAGAACAACAATGTGCATCGAAGATTATGCCATTTCTCATGCACCAGATTGACCAGCAGCTGTGATCACTCTCTCTCTGAAGATTCTTCTTCCAAAGTTCATTTTTGCTTGGATGATCATGTCAAGAGGTGATAAGTTCAAGTTCTAGTGGATCCCGAGTTTGTTCCTGCAAGCATTGCTAAAACGACATCCCTGTAATGTCTTGTATGCCCTTTTTGAACCGAACTGCTTGGATCCCCAATTGTAAAACCATTCATCAGGAGCATTCTGATCCCAATCATGCAGACCAATTAGAATAGTTAGATTATCCAGTTCTTCAGCTGCTTCTGTTGATAGAGGTAGAAAGAAGTCGAAGCAGAGTGTCAGCAGTTTTTATTTGAAATCATGCTCTATCTTAGATATTATGCTCTATGTCTTAGAATTGGACTCGATACCATCACTGGATGCGAGGTAATCTAGAAATAACAGACTGGCGTAATACGCGAAGCAGGAGACTTTGGTGTCAGCATAGCAAAGGAGGGTGGATAATCATAGGGTCATGTCATCATGGAAGGCAAAGGCGAGCCCCAAGAGAATCCAGTGGTGGAACTGGGCACAAGAGCACGAAGATGTGCACAGTGTCTAGGCAGTTTCACGCACTTCAGGTAGGTCTATCACCACCCTAGTCAGCGGATCAATGAGCATCTCCTTTGCGCTGGTGGGCGAGAGCAGAGTGTCAGGGGTTCCAGGCGCATGTCACAGCTGTTTTTTTAACGCCTTTTTTTTTATAGAAAAAGTCTATCTAACCTTCCTCAAATATTTTTCGTTAGATTTGCCTCCTTCAATCCAAAAACAATTTGAGACTAAATGTTTCACCGATTTTATCTTGCTAAGTGGTTTTGAAGACAATTTTGGATGATGTGGGCATCCTATGCGCCACGAGGTAGGTAAATAATACTTTCACAATATATTCCCAAAACAAACATTCACAATAGTTAGGTAATCAATTATATTTTATCATAAAATATTATTTTAATAAATTCTAGTTGATCCTAAAATATTTTATTAAGTTAAAACAAATTTTCTATAAATTTTCTAAGATAAAAATAGATTTTAGTATTTTTAAATCCATATCAATTGAAACATTTAGATAATTTTAAAATTTTATTTGGAATTTTTTGATAAAGCCTAATTGACATTTGAAATATTGTAGAAGTCCAATTTACCTCCTCAAGTCCTGATGTGGTGCCATGTCTATAATAACTGTATCATGCAGTTTAAATCAAAGGTTGAAGTAGTCTGGAAATACGTTTTTCCAATTTATGGAGATAAATTGGACTTGAGATGAGCCCATTTGAATACCAAATCGGCCGGTTTAGTTTATAGGCCCAGTCTACATGAGGAGGTAAAATCCATACACAGCTGTTTTTCTTAAGAAAAGAAATCCAACCCAGCTCATTAATTGATGCGACCAAAACTGCGTTGTCGAGGGTGATGGACTCGACGCTGCACCGGGAGAGCGCAATGAGCTAGTCGGCGAGGTGTGAGGCGGATGCTTCGTCGTTGTCGTCGACGTAACTGGTGAACTGGGAGACGCTAGCACATGCGTAGTGGAGGAGTACGCGGTCGACATCGGGGGGGGTGCCGTCGGGATGTAGAGGGCGAGCCCGGGATGGTTTCTAAAACAACCTCAAATTCCACGAAGGGAATTCTCACAGAGTTGCAGTAATACGATAGATAAATCCATCACATTACACACTAAACCCATTAGGGCCAGGAGCAGAATTCTCCCCTCATTTTCATCACTGTATCCTTAATCTCCTTCATAGTAAACTGTTTAATGATCTCTACTTTATCCTCTTCTTTTAAGCACGTAGAAAGTCGGCCAAAAGTTCTCCCCAGTCTCATATGACAAGGTTCATTGCTCCCGAAAAGATCCTTATAATAGCTAACAATGTGAGCAGTTATCTCCCCTTGTCCTCTAATCTCCCCATTATCATTTTCCAAGTAAGAGATATAATTTTTGCTTTTCCTCCCATTAACAAATTGATGGAAGAAATGTGAATTTGCATCACCCCCGAACCCAATTCCTTCCAGCTTTTTGCTTCCATTGAGCATTTTCAAATTCCATCAGTTTCTCCAAATTTGACTCATATCTCATTCTGTCCTCCCATTCTGTCATAGACAATAGCCTTGTTTCTACCACTTTATCAATCTCCCAAATTCTATCAGTCAGCTCATTTTTAACTTTGTTCTGCTCCCCAATCATCCTCATGTTCCACCCTCTCAAGTACTTTCTGAGCCCCTGTAGGCCCCCATGCCACCGGTTTAGTGAGTAAGAATTGTTGCCACTACACATCTTCCATTTGTCCTTAATCATGTCTCTAAACTGTCCCAAGTGCAACCATTTTTCCTGAAAAAAGAAATATCTGGTTTTCTGTACCTTTTGGTCTCCCAAATCTAAAAGCATAGGTGAATGATCAGATCCAATTCTGACCTTGAACCAGGCATAAGCATCCTTGAACTGAATATCCCAACCATGGGGATAAGAGGATCCTGTCCAGTTTCACCATTATTGGATCCTTCAGTCTGTTAGTCCAAGAAAATTTAACTCCTCTTATGAATATCTCCCTTAGTTGTATATCACCAATGAACTCATTAAAAAGGTCCATCAACCTTTGGTCACCACTCCCTCTATTCCTCTCCTTATTGTTCCTAATCAAATTGAAATCTCCTCCCAAGATATAAGGCAAAGTCTCCTCTGAACACCACTTGAAAAGGTTACCAACAAATTCCTCAGAGTAGTCATGATTGGCTGGCCCATAAATATTGACAACCCAAAATCTGAAGTTAGAAACCCTGATCCTGACCAAGACTCCCAAAAAATAATCATTCTCCACAATTTGTTCCAACTCAAGATTGTCCATATTCATACCAGCAATCAACCCACCAGATCTCCCTTTAGCTGGTAGCCAAATCCATTTAAAATTAGAACTCCCAGCCATCTCCCTCAGCTCTCTATCATCAAAACTTTGTTTAACAGTCTCTTGAATAGCAACCAAATCTAGGTTTTCCTGCATAATATGCTCCCTGATCCTATCTCTCTTACTAACCTTTCCTAGCCCTCTTATATTCCAAAACATGAACCTCATTTTGATAACAAATTTACCTCACCCCCTTCTCAATAAGCTCAAGCTCTCTGGCTTCCTCCCTCTCAGAAATACCAACATGAATCTCTCTGCTGTTATTATCAATAATATCTAGAGCATAATCAGCAATCTGTTCATCATTAACAGGTTTACAAGACTCCCTTAGTTTATCCATGTATAATTTGTAATTAGTTTCAGCCAGAGCAGCTCTTACAAGCTCCTCAGCTCGAAAGACATTAATTTGTTCTACTACATCCCCCACATCAATATTCAAATCATTAATAACATCAACTAGACTACTCAAGGAAGCATTGTTAAGAACAGTAAAAGGGTTTGAGTTTTTGGAGCTACCTGCATTTCCAGATGGATCATTGAGAGCAGCAATCCTTGATGCTGCCTGGTCAGCGATTGATCCTCCACCTCTAGGAACCCTTGAACTTGTCCTTGTTGCCACTGTCACCGTCTTGGCCTTTTTGCTCCTCCTCTTCTTATGACTAGACACTTGCCAACCAGAGTTATCAGATTCTGACTCCCTGCTCCCCACACTGATATTATCCATGATATCCTCTACCTCCTGTGCCAATCCCTCATTTTCAAAAACCTGGATAGAATTAACTTCCTGAGAGTCCTTCACAGTCTCTTCCTGAGTGAGAACACCCATATCCTCTTTTTCCACCAGATTAGGCCACCTAGATTTCTCCATCAAAAAGGTCCATCCCTCCCATAAACCAGCACTTGAGAATCATCAGGTACAAGTTCCTCCTCACAGGTCTCAACCACACCCCCATCACATAAGCTATGAACATCTATTTCCCCTTCTCCCTGTCGAAATGCAGCAATAGGTATGGCATCAAGTATGGGTTTATCAGCACCCTCCACAGAAAGTTGCTGAACATTCTCAGATTTTTCCATCTCATCTTCCTGCATACCATCCCCTTCTTTATCCAGATTGGCTATCCTCTCAAACTTGCCGGCACTTTTCTAGTGCCCCCACTTTTTCCTTGGCCCCCTTGTCCCCCTTTTCCACCTTTCCCATCTGGGTTGTTGTCAGATTTCCCAGGCCCAGGGGGAGGAGCTCCACTCCCTCTCCCAGGTATCAGAGGTCTATTCTCTACCTCATACCTGATCATAGTGCCAATTCCATTGAAGAAAATTTCAAATGAGAAATTAAGCTTGTCAGGATTCCTGCACCCTCACAACATCCTCCTTGAAAATGCTTAGTTCATCCACAACAAGAGGTTCAAACACCAGAGCATGATTGGCTCTACCTCCTTGGCTAAATCAGGTATGTTGTGAATTCGATCCACACTTGTTTTCGAAGCGATGAAGTCTCGGGATCCCTCAAAGTCTTTTAAGCTTAACTTTCAGCCCAAAGATGGAAAGCTTGAAGTCTCTGTAAGTCTGGTGAAGGTGTCAAATGACAGCTTGTCTGGGAAAACCACAACAAACTCTTTATGGCCAATATCTTTTATTCTGTAGTCCCATTCCTCCTTCACCAGATTTTTGAGCTCCTTATCCAGCTTATCAACAGATGCGCTTCCCCTTCTAAGATGGTCAGTATGCCTGTGGTTTGAGAAACCTTCACTTCAGCTTCAGGTATTATCATTTCATAGAAGCCTTGGTTTGGAATCCCATAACCAAACATCTGCAACTTTTTGGTTATCTTCCCTTTGCGCTCGGAAGCTTTGTGACCTTTACCTTTGCACTGGTAGCACACAGACTCATTCTGGCATTCAACCATGAGGTGGCCAGTTTGAAGGCAGTTGTAGCACACCATGTCAGCCACTGGATTGCCCTTAGGACCTTCATAAGCAGGTTGCTTAGATCCCATCGGCTTGGTTGTATCTCTCCCTGCCTCCTTCTTGCCAAAGTCCCCTGTCTTCGGTATTGATTCTCGTCCCTGTGCAAAACGCCGGCCACTCGCCGGGTTCTATCCTTTGGGCATTCCCACGAACACCTTGGTGCTGGTTCCAACCGTTCGCGGGATACTGCCTCCACCCCCATCAAAACAATTGCCAGCATTTCCTCTTCCTCTCCCATCCAAATCACCACCTCTCCCTCCATCTCTATTGAAACCCTGATCCCCCGACCTAGCAACCCGAGGAGCAGCACGAGGACGCTCAGCTTGATTAGATCTCAGAAGCTGAGCTCGAAGATCTTGCTCCTTCATCTCATCCACCAGCAGGTCATCCTCATCCATCCAGGTTCATAGCCACGCTCCTCCAATCTTGACTCCCTTCCACGGTCCTCCCATCTCCTCTTCCCCCGATTCGATCCCCATGTTGGATTTCGAGCTTGCGCAAAGGATTGGGTCGGTGGTGGTGGAGGGGAAAGACCCGCACCTTCTTGGCGTATGCCCGAATCTCCAAACCTCCCCGTCGGTGGGCGGGATAACGGACGATCCAAGCTTGTGGCCTTCTTAGGTATCCAAGAAAAAAACCAAAGTGCCGGCCCTCTTCGGACGGGGCCCAAGAATGATTGAATCTGTTGTCAATCCATCCTCCTTTCTCCCATTCCCTCTCCGGGCTCCCCTGACCGGATTGAGTTGAATGCAACTCCTTCTCCCGCCCTGCCTCACTGTTCCTCTGTTCCTGCTCTACCAAAGCTGATCCCCATTGAACCTTTAGCATTTTATCCATGGCAGCATCAAGCTGAGATGCTGAATGCTCCAAGTTCGCTAGCGATTCCAACTCTGTTTATCCCCCAAATAATTGCTTCTTAATCTCTTCAGCAAGGAGTTGTTTAGCATATCGTTTCCCCCCTTCTGTAGTTGGTTGGTAAGCAGTAACTTGATCAATAGCTCGAACAATCTCCCCTGGAATCATGGTTAATCGATGATTCTGATGTTTCCTTTGTGGAATAGCGTTCAATTGAGGCCAGATCTCCTCAAAAACTCCCTCACAATTCAGAACCTCCATTTCAGATAACGAAGGTCCAGTGGACGAACTCCCATGGCGAACCACTTTCGAACCACCTCCAATTCCACCCGGAGCTGACGCCGCCCGCAAGCCCTCCTCCCTCGAAGGAATCATGCCATGGGACGTGCGCCAAGCATCACGGTCTCGCAAAGCTCTGAACAGCGGGTCCGAACTCGCCGGCGACGACCTCGTCGGCGACACCATACGGAGAGAACTCGCGAAAAGTGGGGAATCGAGAAAACTGACCGGTCAAAACGACGAGTGTCATCGCCCGACACGATTCTCCTACTTTTCCAGCCGTGGATCCCCGCCCCTTGCCGGAGATTCGCCGGAGAAGACTCGCCGCGCTCGGTCGCCGACTTGTCGCCCACGCTCCCTCACGCTCCCTCACGCTGGATGACAGACGAACATGCGTCTCACTGCTTCTTTCCCTGCAAGTACATCATTTGCGTTATCGATTAGACGATTAGTATTATATATAACCGATTCAAAATAATTAAAATTAAGTATATTTTAAAACTGAACAAAAGGTGGGGATGTAGCTCAACCGGTAGAGCATGAGCACAATGCACATTTCAAGGTATGGGGTTCAACTCCTCACATCTCCAATTTTTTCCGCCTTTTTATCTCATCAAAATGTTTAAACCTTACAAATTCCTTTGTGAGAGCAGAAAATAATAGTTTTACCCATGAAACCGTTTTCAAAAAGCTATTCGGCAAAAAAAAAAAAAAAAAAAAACCTCACCTCGCAAGAACTCGTGAAGTTGTTGGAGAAGTTGTGCCTAACAAAAAGGGTGTTTGTCAGGATTTCCAATGAAGCCAAACATAATCTTTAGATCAACTTGCGTAACAATCTTAACAAATTTATGGCATTCTTTGCAAAAAAAGAAATATATATAAAACTCATGTCACGTCGGCCGACAAACATTGCATCTTACTTTTTATCTGCTAACCCAAGTTATATCTCCCAAACCCCTTGCTATCAAACACTTCTCTTGGTGAGATTTGCCATTATCCTCGGTGCACTTGCTGAGTATTTCTGTTTTTCCAGCTCGGCTTCATGAACTCCACCGAGCAGTTCCATCGTGTAGTTTATGGAGTAGGTGGTACTGTTTACCATACAACTTGCTCCTACTCCTGCTCCAGAAATGGGTTGTTTTCATGCGCAAACAGTCTATTGTGCTCCTCGTTGAAATTGCATTTGATATTTCCAAAGAAAATAGAAAACAAATGATAGAATATTAATGGAGGCCATAATTTTAAATACAAATAATTGTCCCATAAATTGTAAATGATAGAATACTAACCGAGGCAGAAGAGGCCAACCATGGCCACCAAGAGCAACTCGCCCCATGCCTGTAGGAGGCCTCTTGTGGCGACAGGTCATAGCTAGGGCCAGCAGCGACGTCGTGGCATAGCCTGCTGGTGGCAGCTGTGCGCCATACAAGCACTAGTAGATAACGGACCTTTGAACCTGAGCTTTAGTCTCGGTCAATTTTGGCCCCGGGACTAAAATCAGAATTATCTCAGTTGGGGACACCAACCGGGAATAAATCCCCTCCCAACGGCTTTTGCATGCTTTTGGCAGAGACCGGGAAGGTTAGTCCCGGTTGGTGGCTCCAACCGGGACTAAAGGTACCCTCTCTAGTCCCGGTTGGTGTTATAAATCTGGACAAAAGGTCGTGCAACCTTTGGTCCCGGTTAGTATTACCAACCGGGACTTAGTCCCGGTTGGTGTTCCGAAGTGGGACTAAAGGTCTTTCACCCGGGACTAAAGGTCCTCTGTGGGTCAATTTAAAAGGACAGCGCACATGACTTTGTCACATGTGGTGTGCAGCTGAGTTGGTAAACGAATCTACGCGTGAGGTTTGTTGGATTTCATTATTTTTTCGTTCCAAGGATGGCGCCTTTAGTCCTGGTTGCAGGAACCGGGAATAAAAGCTGTATCTTTAGTCCCGCTTGGGCAATCCCGGTTGGGTAACCGGGAATAAATGGGGGCTGGGAACCGGGACAAGAAGCCGTTTCTCTATCAGTGAAGGTCAACGGTGGCATGAATTGAGGGGGATAGGAGAGGCCGACTTGGTGCCACTGGTGCTGAGGAAGAAATATCGAAGTTTAAGAAATACATGTGTTGTCCAAGCACGACCTCATTTGAAATATGTCAGTCTTGGGCATCCGAGCCAGCCATATGGCGCTGATGGCCTTGCCATAGAAAAGGAGAGTGGTAGTGGCGCTTGGGGAAGAGGAGAGTAGTGGTGGCGCTAGGGCAAGACGAGATCGGCGGCAGTGCTATGGTAGAGGTGCGGCTCACTGCTTTCACATGGAGGGGAAGCGAATAGTAAAACTAATCCTTGATTAATGAGTGCAAGATGGGTAGTTATTCCACATGGTCGTAACTACATGTCAGAGTACAAAACTATAAAAACTGAAGTATCCCTTGAGGTGCTCTAGAAAAACAAAAATTTAGTTGGCCTCCCTCAATTTTATTTGTAGAGCAGAGTTCTTAGAGCTATGATGTTTGTAGTATGAGCTTATTAGAAATGCGTGTTGGTAAAATTAAACAGAAACGTGCTAGAAGCACGTATGTGATGACTATAAAGGCACGTCTGTAGTGGCGTTTTTTTACACAGTGGTGGAAATAATCCAAAAGGCTATTTCTCACCAGAAACACTGTTCGCCCTCTCATATACACTACTATTTCAGAGTTATGAATATACAGGAGATTCCTAATTGATTTGTTTCACCGTACAAAGCACAAACATAAGCAAAGTGAGGTTACAAGGATTCGTATACCTATTAAAAAAAGCCCAACTAATATCAAGCAAATCAACTACCAAGGAAAACTGGAAAACAAGGTCTCAAGTTTAACAACTGACCCAATCCAAAGGAAGGTTACAGTAAACAGGAAAAATAGGGTGTCATTTAATAACGAGCCAAACCCAATCTAGAGAAAGGGTAAAAACAAACATGCAAGTGATCAATGACATATTTAACATACTGAATAATCTCCTTGCACGAACGAAATTTTCCAGGTCAAATAACAGAATATTGAGAAGGTTTAACAAACAACTACCACGGAAAGGAATAAATGTCAAATGTCAACTCATTTTTAACAGGAAGCAGGCCCTAGTACAAATATTATGAATAGGCATAACATTTTTAGCAACACTGTGAAAAGATGCAAATCAGTACAGTTCATGGATCAGTGACCAACTCAGCACTTGTTCTATGTTTCTCCGGGTAGAAACATTTAGCTAGCGATTCTGGAAAATCCTTTCAAAGCACCACACAAAATTAATCATGTTCCTTGGTTGAAACTTTTTTCTGCAAACTTCATGCAATCAAAACATATCTTTTCTAAGTGTACCTGCATAAGGTAAAGCACAATGTAAAGTTGTGTATAGCTCATCACAGTAGACATATAGGAACCAAAGCAATGTATACATAAACCAAAATGCAATTGTGCAGATCAACTTCTAGCAGAAACCCATAAAAGGTTATACCAGAACTCTACTGATATGGAACCATAAGCATGGTGCGGACTAGTCAAACATTGCATAGCCATTAGGCACCTTTATTGAAATATTTTTCAAAACATCATACAGTAATGCTGATAACGTGGACGAAGCTATCATTGCAGAATATAAACTATAAGTGTTAACTAGATTCAGTTAAATATGCAGAGCGCACAGGAATTAAAGGTGCATGGAGTCAAAGGAATCCAAGGAAAAAGTTGTGTATCATGTGTGGATAATATTGCCTTGCAATAGAAAGATGTCGGCCAACTAAAATCCATGCAAAAAAGGAATCTAATCGTTAGCTAGAAAACAAAACAGGGCCCATGTGTGAACTATGTATGGTGACAGCCAAGAAAAGGAAACATAGCAATTTTGAAACAAGCAATGCTGAATTCCTGATAATGGTCACCTAAATATTATCAGAAATGATTATGAGGACAAATTTGGGAGGATCTCTAATAAGTGGAGTTCCTTTTTATGAGATTGAAATGAATGGCTTTAGGTAAGTTGATTTAGCTGCAAGAAAGTTCACTGGGCTTGTTCTGTAAATAACGCTGCCTATGATTGCCCTTAAATAAAATAGAAAGAAACAAAGTTTATTTTCTGTCTAAAATTTTGTTGGTTCTCAGGGGTGGAATTGTCAGAGAATACATTGCTAGCTCCTTCTAAGGAAACTAATCATGTACATTACAAATGGCGGGACAAACACAGAAGACCGAAAAGTGAATTGAGGAGTTCGGATAGATGTTTCTTGTCCTTCGAAGGGAATGGCTGAAGGTAGAACTTCTCAAAAAGATTGATGAATGAAACAGATAAAAATTAAAAGTGTACCTTTTAGTATAATGTCACAAAAAAATATGTAAGATATAGATTTGCATCCCAACATAAAATTTCTTTACCTTAAACAGAACCTGAGCTTGAGGTGAAGCTTTTCTGCAGTTTAGTAACTCATTGAGTGGGTTGACCTGAGTATCTGGGCATTTATCCATGGACAATGTACGAAGAAGGCTTGCTTTGGAGAGGATAAGCTTTATGAAAGACAATGGAAGCCACCCATCACAACTAATTATTTCTACAACTTGAAGATTGGCACACATGCTATTAGTCCACTCTGCATTTAGAGACACCTGATCTGTAGCCATTTTCGACCATCCAGCCTAAAACAATAAAAGTAAGAAGAAAATTAGTTGGCATAGAGAGATGACTTTCAAAAGCTGTAATGACGAATATCCGAAAGGCAACCTTCAACATTACCTGTATTTTAAGTTTTTCAAGGTTTGGGGAGCTCCTTAGTAAGAAAAACATTAATAAAATATTGTGCTTGTCATTAAAGTCTATCAATAATTCCATGCTCTTCAAGTTGAGCAAAGTGAAAGGAGTTGCATCCATCTTAAAATTACATTCCTGGGAGGTAAAAAATATGATTAGATGATAAATTCAAAGCAATAAAAACTGAACACAAGTGTGGAAGGATTGGATGGAAATTTATAGCATTGCGTTTAAGGAAGGGAGCATGAAGAAGCTATGTCCATGGAAGCAGCACGAATGCGGAATGGTATCATAGCATCATACTTGTTTTGTTATTAAGGCAGATTTCAGATTATTCATTTGCAACTTCATTAAGTCAATAATAATGTTAAGTAGTCGAAAAAAACAGTTAATAATTGTAAAGTTGAACTTGTATAGAAATATAGTAAAATGGTCTGATTATTGTTGTATCACGATATTCACTGACCTTAGCTCCTGACATTCAATCAATGCATGAGTTATGCCAAACAAACAAAAAAACAAAATATGATGGTAACATATAGTATAGGAGTAATGAAACAATATTGTACCCATGGGTCGAAAGTGAGCTCCCATGGGTCGAAAGTGAGCTCCACTAGGTTGAAAATGAGCTCCCGAACTTTGGAAATGCCAGCGAGAAATTCTACTCCCTCCACACAGTATGGCACAACAATGCATGCATACTGTAGGCGCGGTAGCTCCCCAAATTGCCACTGAATGTCAGACGAAGCAACTCCAAGAGTGTGGAGATTGGGCGCTTCAATCACCCAGTCGATATCAGGGGCGTCCACGTCGTCAAGCACAAGGACACGAAGCATGGGTGAAGCACGAATAATGGCCCGCAATGATCTGTCTGTAAACTCAAACTCGACAAACGTGAGGTATAGCTCCTTGAGCACGGGGAAGCCGGCGAATCCTTCACCGGACTGAGGCTCTGGGAGGGGTGGAGTGCCGCACCCCGCGAGGGTGAGAGACACGAGACGGTCGCAGGAGAAGATGGAGTAGACGGTGAAGTGTCCTGCACGCAGGTTGTAGATGGAGATGGACTCTACGCTGCGGCGGGAGAGCGCGATGAGCCAGTCGTCGACGTGGGAAGCGGATGCGTCTTCGTCTTCCTCATCGCCGTCGACGTAGGAGACGAACCGGGAGACGCTGGGACCAGCGTAGCGGAGGAGTACGCGGTCCACGGCGGAGGCAGGCGTGCCGTCGGGGAAGGAGAGGGCGAGTCCGGGGATGGTCTCCCAGCGGCGGCTCCAGGCGCGGGAGAGCGCAGAGGTGCGCACGGCGTCGCGGAGGTCGAGGCGTGATAGGATCTCGTCCTGCAGGTGCTCCGGGAGAGAGGACAGCAGGTCCACCGGCGGTGGCGGCGGCGGCGGCTCCATCGGCAGCGACAGCGGCGGCGCAAGGAGGCTGGCTGGGGCTGCCAGATTAACCCTTGAGCGTTCAGAACCCAAACCTAGGCCAGATTACTAGGCGGCTTCCCATTGAGCAGCGGCCAAGCCCAAATCTGAGTTAGAATATATGTACGTGCAACTTGCATTATGATTTTTTTTATTCCGCTGTGGTTTCCCATTCATTTTATATAAAATACACATATTATAGTTATTTATATTTTAGAAGACAAATTTAAGCTTAGAAAATATATTAGATCATTTATTCTATTTTTTTGTTTTCAGTCACATCACAAAATAGGAATTGCCTAGAGCTTCTTTGAGGATGTATTTTTTACTATATATGATATTATGCTTCCACGTTCATCGGTTAGTCAATCCATTTGGATATGAATTGTGTAACCATGGGAGTTAGCCTACGGTTTTTCCTTTTGTTTGTGCTTTTCTATAACCTTTGTTTTAATTTAAAACATAAAAGGTTAGTAGGAATTTGAACGTTTTTTAAGAAAATCATGTCCAACTAAACAAAGTGGTTGTCTATTGGTTAGAATTGCTGAAGCCCTTCCAATACGTTTTCAATTTTGCAAAATTACCATGTGCATTGCTGGAATTTACTCTGGTTTTTGGGATTCATCACAAATTTGAATTCACAATGTCTAAATCATTCGTCAAAGTCAAATGATGTCTGAAGTGGCCCAACTCTGCTACGTCTCGTTTGGTTAGGGCAGTATGATGCCTGAAATCATTCTAGCTAGGAATTCTTCATGGTGTCCGTTACTAGGGTGGTGATGGGCCTTGATGATTTTAGAAAACTAAAAAAAAGACAAAATAAAGAAAAAAATAAATTTATTAAATCATAGGAAAAGTCATGTGATTTCCTACCTCTAATAATGATTTCCGAAAACTCAGCGAACATTGTAAATTGGTTAATAGTGGGCATCTTAACTAGCCCGCAGCTCATTGTCTGCGACAAAAACTAGCTCACAACACATTTTCTTTCTTTCTTCCCTCAATACATTCATGGTAAGAGTCACCAGCAAATTAATACATTTGATTCAGAATTGTTCAGGATTACAAAAAAAAAAAAAGCAATATTGTCGAAACTAAGCAGTAGCAAAGCAGGAAAAAGAAAATGACTGTTACAGATGGCCACATCACAACAATGTTCCATCTTATTAGATGGCATGATACTTGGTGAGGAAATTTTGACAAAATCACAACAAATGTTTTTGTACAATTTTGACAAATTGCACCATTTGCTTATGTTGCTCTTCTCTCTCAACATCAAACAAAACCTGTCCACAGGTGTGGCCTTGTTAGCACCGCTGGCGTTCAGGTTAACGTGAGCTAGCGAGGATAGGGCACACAGTGATGGAAATCACCCAAAAAGCTATTTCTCACCAGAAACCCTGCTCGCCCTCTCATGTACGCTATTTCAAAATGATGAATACACACAAGATTCCACAAAGTGATGTGTTCACCATACGAAGTATAAACATTAGAAGAGAGGCTAGAAGTATAACCCTGTTAAACGAGGCCTAAGAAATATCAAGGAAACGAACTCGCGGAAAGAAACTGGAAAAACTGGGTGAGTTTAACAATGACACAAGCCAAAAGAACGTTTACAACGAAGTAACGAACCATACCCATTTTAGAGTAAGGGTAACAACAAACATGCAAGTGATCGATGGCATACTTAACATAGTGAAAAATCCCCTTGCATCAACAAAATTTATCAGGTCAAATAACAGAATATTGAGAATGTTTAAGAAACAACCATGCAAAAGGAACAAGGGTATGTCAGCTGATTTAACAGGAAGCTGGCCAGTAGAAACATTATGAATCCACATAACAGTTTTCAATAGCAACAGTGTGATTAGAGATAGCGAGAATCAACAGATCATGGATCAATGATCAACTCAACACTTCTTTGATATTTCTCCAGGTAGAAACATTTAGCTAGTGACTCTAGAAGACGCTTTTTCAAAGCAACAGACAAAATTAAGACTGTTCCTTAGTTGAGTCTTTTTTCTGCAAACTTCATGTGATTGAATCTAATCCGCTCTAACTGATCCTGCACAAGGAAAAGCATAATGTAAATTTGTATAGCTCATCACAGTAGACATAAAGCAAAGCAACATATGCATAGATAAACTGTAATTGTGTTGATCATCCTTCTTCTAACAAAAACACACAAAAGATTTATGCCAAAAAAATGAACTTCACAGTGTAGTGTGAACTAGGCAAACATTGCATAGCCATTATGCCTTCATTGAAATATTTTTCAGAACATCATCTATAGTAGTGCAGGTAATGTAGACAAAGCTGCCATGCAGAACAACGACCGAAAGAGTAGACTGGAGTCCATGCAAGAATGTCGACGTAAGTGGTGAACCGGGAGACGCTAGCACCTGCGTAGCGGAGGAGTACGCTGTCGACGGCGGAGGGGGGCGTGCCGTCGGGGATGGAGAGGCGAGTCCGGGGATGTTCTCCCTGCGGCGGCGCCGGCGCCAGGTGTGGGAGAGCGCGTAGGTGCGCACAGCGTCGCGGAGGTCGAGGTGCCTCAGGATCTCGTCCTGCAAATGCTCCGGAAAAGAGGACAGCTGGTGCACCGGCGCGACAGCGGCGCGCAGAGAGGCTGGAGCTGGACTGGAACGAGATGAAGGGTTGCGTCAGGATATGACGATGATACACCTGTCAAATGAAATATGTGTACGTTATTAACAACACCGTAGTTCCCATGCGTGCATGTCGTCAATTGAAAGCCATATTCATAGGCAAGTACATCATTTTGCATTATCGATTAGTATTATTATATAACCGATTCAAAATAATTAAAACTAAGTATATTTTAAAACCAAACAATAGGTGGGGATGTAGCTCAACTGGTAGAGCATGAGCACAATGCACAGTTCAAGGTATGGGGTTCGACTCCTCACATCTCCAATTTTTTTTTATTTCCACCTTTTTATCTCATCAAAATGCTTCAGCCTTACTAGTATTATATATAACGGATTCAAAATAATTATAATTAAGTATATTTTAAAACTAAACAAAAGGTGGGGATGTAGCTCAACTGGTAGAGCATGAGCACAATGCACAGTTCAAGGTATGGGGTTCAACTCCTCACATCTCCAATTTTTTTTATTTCCGCCTTTTTATCTCATCAAAATGCTTCACCCTTACTAGTATTATATATAACTGATTCAAAATAATTAAAATTAAGTATATTTTAAAACTAAACAAAAGTTGGGGATGTAGCTCAACTGGTAGAGCATGAGCATAATGCACAGTTCAATGTATGGGGTTCAACTCCTCACATCTCCAAAAAAAAAAAAAATTTATTTCCACATTTTTATATCATCAAAATGCTTCACCCTTACTCATTGTTTTGTGAGAGCAGAAAATAATAGTTTTACCCATGAAACTGTTTTCAGAAAGGGTGTTCAGCAAAAAAACATCTCGCAACAACTCATGAAGTTGTTGGAGAAGTTGTGCCTAAGAAAAAGGGTGTTCGTCAGGATTTTCGGTGAAGCCAAAAATAATCTTTAGATCAACTTGCATAACAATCTTAACAAAATTATGGCATGCTTTGGAAAAATAGGAATATATGTTTTTCCTCCTAGTAGTGTTTCTACTAGAGTCCATAGGCCAGTGTTAGCTAGCCATAATATAGGATGTCATTTGATTATGAAACCGAGTTGCGCCGGTTTTGATAGTCAATCTAAGCCCAAATCCATGTTTGTCTCTAGAACTCATGTGATCCTCTCGGAAGCATGCAACTTAAGTGTGGGATAAGTTTTCTCCTCTATTTATATGAAAGGGTCACAGTCGCCCGACAAAACATTGCATCTTACTCTTTATTTGCTAACCCAAGTTATATCTCCCAACCCCCTTGCTATCAAACACTTCTCTTGGTGAGATTTGCCATTATGCTCGGTGCACTTGCTAAGTATTTCTATTTTTCCAGCTCTGCTCCATGAACTCCACTGAGCAGTTCCATCATGTAATTTGTGGAGTAGGTGGTACTGTTTGTCATACAACTCGCTCCTACTCCTGCTCCAGAAATGGTTTGTTTTCATGCGCAAACAGTGTGTTGTGCTCCTCATTGAAATTGCATTTGATATTTCCAAAGAAAATAGAAAACAAATGATGGAATATTAATGAAGGCCATAATTTCAAATACAAATAATTGTCCCATAAATTGTAAATGATAGAATATTAGCCGAGGCAGAAGAGGGCCAACCATGGCCACCAAGAGCAACTCGCCCCATGCCTGTAGGAGGCCTCTTGTGGCGACATGTCGTAGCTAGGGGGCCAGCAGCGACGTCATGGCATAGCCTGCTGGTGGCAGGCTGTGCCCCATACAAGGTCAACGACGGCATGACACGAGGGGGATAGGAGAGGCCGACTATAGGTGGCACTGGTGCTGAGGAAGAACTATTTTTTTCGCGAGCAGTCATAAATGCCCGTATTTCATTAAGAGGAAAGGAATGGTCGTAAGACCTGCAACATAGGCGTTACAAGATGATGGCGAGTGGCCATCATCGCAGCAGAGCGCAACCCTATGTACTAGATACCCAAGGTCTTATTACATTTTGAACAAATGTTGCGACCAAAAGCTAGCAAACTGGAACTCAAGTGTCGGAGCCCACCACAGCCAGCCGCCTACCCTGCCCCATGTAGTAGGTCTCCATGGCCTCCCTTGTTTGCTCCGAAAGCGGCAGGGTGAAGGCGGTTTGGAACTCCTCAAAGGAGGCCCTATCCGGTTCCTGCGCCGGCACCTCCAAGCCTAGCTTCATCATCAATACCTTCCTTGCCTGTGCCTCAGGCTTGGCCTCCCTGAACTTGCTCTTCGCGGCAAGCCTTACACTTCTCTTGGGCACCAGCTCTTCATCATCAAGTACTCGACCCCTCGCAGCCTGTGTGGATCTGAGCTGCGGAGTCGCGAGGATGGGCTGCGGTAGTGGCGCCCTGAATCTGGCGATGAACTCATCCACCGGTATGGGCTGCACAGGCGAGGCAGGATCGGCAGCAGTAGCCGATGTTGCCACCACGTGGACAGCACCAAGTGATCCGGCCTCAGACTGTGGCCCTAACAACCATGAGCCAGCATCAGTAGTGTCCTGGGCCGCCTCCATCTCACAGTGAGGCGCGACATCCATAGCAAGCAAGAGCCGAGGGCACGCACGCGGCGATCCCTCCAAAAGTGAGACCTCCAAGAGCCCTGCAATGGTGAATCCAGAGTTCTCAGTGGGGGGTGGAGAGGAGAGCCCTGCCTGCTCCAACATGAAGGAGGACGAGCTTGGCGACCAAGTAGGAATCTCTGCCTCCAGCAACATCAGATCCATCGCAGGCACAATACAGCACGCGCGGTCCAACATGATGAGCTCGGACCCATCAACACCACTCGAATCATGCCCGCCCACGGCATCGTCAACTCGATCCAAAAGGCGCGGTGGATCCTGGTACTGACGATGGCCTTGCCCTCCGAGATGAGAATGGCAGAGGGAAGATGTGCCCGCACCTCTTCCGGCGAGACAGCTGGCTGATTCGTACTGTCGAGGGTGATGAGAACAAGGGAGAGGCCCACCTCAGCCAGTGCAAACTCCGCGTTCCTGGAGATGACAAAGACCTCGATCGTGGGTCGACTGCCAGTGTCACCCAAGGGCAGTGGAGGCTGCAGCTTGTCGTCATGGTGCTGCGGCGGTGAAGGCGGCGACGTGGCGGATTCAAGTTGTTGCGTGCCAAAAGACGATGAAGCTATCGTCATCCGTCCTGGCGTGCCACGACTCTCCAGCAGCAAGCTGGGTCGCCTCGGACCAGCAGGGCGACGTTCCATAGAGGTTGTCTAGCTAGAACAACATGCCCCCGTGGATGAAGGCTTGTGCGCCTGCGACTGCTCAAGCTTGCACGCTCTGACCAAATGGCCGGTGCCCCGGCAGCGGAGATAGCGGGCTGGGGAGAGACAATGAGGGGCGATATGGTCATGCGTGAGGCAGTTGAAGCAGAGGCCCACCAGCCTCGGCGGGACTGGACGACGTCGCTTGGGAGCGGCCTTCCCCAGGCCGCGTCGATGACGACGACGCTCGACGGTCTAAAAACCATCGGCGTCGACAATGGGCCGACGACGGGGTGGCGCAGGCATGTCAGGCCCCGGTACCCAACGCTGCGGGCCGAGGTGCTGGTGCGCCTGGGCTCTTGCCGCCGGACATGGACCAAGACGACGTTGCGCGGGAACCCGCTTGGCCAGCAACGGAGGAGACCCATGGCCATCCGGCGCGGTGGGTTTGCGCCGACGATGCCGCTTCCCCTTAGCCAGGTAGGCACCCTTAACGTCGGCAACACAATGCGCCACGTTTGGAGCCCCAGCCGGCGGGGGCACGGCCAGAAGACCCTTGCGGACAGCGTCCAGGTATGATGAATGCGTGGCCGCAGGAGCGATTTCGTCGTCAGAGCTGCCCGTGCTGGCGTCATCCTCCCAACGACGTAACTTGCTTCTGCCAATCGAACGACAAGCAGGGATGAACTGGAGAGCATGTGGCGAGAGGGAGGATCTTCCTAGGCGCACGACATCCTCGGCGGTGGGTGCCGGGGCGGCGACCGCACCGTCGTCCTCCTCAACGTCAATGTCATCGTCCAAGTCGTCTTCGATGACGACCTTGTCACACGCGAAGGGGATGGCGCAGAAAGAGCCCACAGCAGGCGGTGGTGATGAACGAGGAGTACCAGACCCAGACGAAGTGGCGGCGGGGTATGGCGTCGCCGTGCTGGAAGACGGTGGTGGCGCCGGCTGCATCACACACTCGCCGTCGACGAAGGCAGCCACAACCGTGAGCTCTAGGCGCGCCTGCTGCGACAGGGACTGAGCGGCCGCCACGGCCGGGCTCAGGCCGGTGAACGGCGCAGCCACGCCGGAGGAAGGCGCAGGCAGTGACCCCGGCAGCGACGCACTCTTGCCATCCCCGTGCCGGCTACGACAGGGACGGGGCGACCGCCATGGCTGGAAACCGCACGAGCGGAGGGGGCTCTGCATCCGGTGGCGCCCCATCAGGAGGTAGATTAGGGCCAGGGGAGCTCGGATCCGTAGCTGGGAGAGACTGATTTGGGTGGGGGAGGTAGATCGACGGCGGCGGGGTGAGGCCGCCCGCGGGGCCGCGACGGAGCTGGAGCGGGGGGGTCGGCCATCCGACCGTTATGTTTTTCGAGCTTTTGGACTTTTTTTGAGGAAGAACTATCAGAGTTTGAGAAGTAGATGTGCTGCCCAAACACAACCTCATCTGGAATATGTCAATCTTGGGCATCCGAGCCATCCATGGCGCTGATGGCCTTGCCAAGGAGAGTGGCGGTGGCGCTTGGGGAAGAGGAGAGTAGTGGTGGCACTAGGGAAAGAGGAGATCGGCGGCAGTGCTATGGTAGAGGCGCGGCTCACTGCTTTCACATGCGTACGAGGAGGGGAAACGAATAGGAAAACTAATCATTGATTAACGAGTGAGGGGTATTATTCCACAAGGTCACAACTACATGTGAGTGTACAAAACTCTAAAAACTGAAGTGTCCTTTGAGGTGCTCTAGAGAAACAAACATGTAGTTGGCTCCCCTCCCTCAATTTTATTTGTGGAGCAGAGTTCTTAGAGCTACGATGTTTGTAGTATGAGCTTATTACAAATGTGTGTTGGTAAAATTAAACAGAAATGTGGTAGAAGCACGTATGTGATGACTCTAAAGGCACGTCTGTAGTCGCGTTGTTTTACATAGTGATATACAACCACGTTTTCGCTCCTAGTTGGTTGAATATATAGCTTCTCGATGCCTTATTGTAAGCATACTGATTGCTCGCACGGGCAGTCTTCTGATCAAAATGAGGGTAAATAACCCGGGTGCCGATGAGCCAAAGTTCCAGACGTGCAAAGCCAGGAACATCTATCACGTCGTCCTCTGCCTTCAAGGTTCACACTAGCTCATAATGTGAATGTTGCCCGTCTCCGAATCCAAAGAGTTGATTGAAACAAATGAACGTAGTTAATCAAGTTTTGAAAATGGTTGGAGTACTGGACACCTGAAAAGACATACTTGTCCATGTAAGCGAAGCTCGTACGCGTCATACAATTCAACACCACCACAGCGTTGCAGCTCTCGCTCCTAAGATCATTTTATACCAGTGAAAGCCGTATAATCGTTAGCACTTACTTTTCCCATTGTTATATTATTATTAATGTTATTATAGAATATTATTGGCCCAATAAAATATTTATTTTGTCAAATTTAAACAAAATATGGGGATGTAGCTCAACTGGTAGAGCATTAAGGATTGCATGCTTAAAGGTTTGGGGTTCAACTCCTCACATCTCCAATTTTTAATAATTACTATTATTTTGTTTCTCTTAGTTTTGCATCTCTACTTTTATTTATTACAATTATTATTATATTATGTTTCACTATGTTTTGGGTTATGTTTGTTTACTATTATTTTGTTTATCCAAATTTTGCATCTCCATTTTTTTATTTACTATTATTTTGTTCCTCTTAGTTTTGGGTGTATGTTTCTTTGATATCAGGATGGCACGATGGAGGTTTATTAGTTCATATTGTGTCATCGAAACAAACGGAGCCCTGACCTCCGCGTCGTCTCTGAGGACACGGGGGATCTCGCCGCCGCCACCCATTAGGGCCTCTCTAAGGGCCACCTTGGCCGCTGTCGCCGCTCCTCCCGGCTTGTGGTGACCTCGGCCTGCTTCCCTTCCTCAGCCCCATCTTTTTTCCCTCCTTGTCCTTCGTAGACTCTTACACAACCATTCCCTCCCATCACCCATCTCCATTGATGGCTGCGGCAGCCGGTCAGACGGGATTTTCCGGCCCTCCGGCGGGCGGTTCAGTCGGCTCTGGGGCAGCCATGTGGGCAGCGCCTGCAGCCGATAGGCTTCTTGGCTGATGACGACTGGATCTGGATCCCTTCCCCTGCGGCGGCTGATCTGGACGATAACCGGTTCCAACTCCCGGCGGCCAGTTCATGGGGCGGCAGTTAGGGTGAAAACCCTGCCTGGCATCTTTGGCCGGGCCAGCGGCGGTGGTACTCACTGTGCCACGCACCTTGTTAAAGGCGTCGCTGAAACTGTTGTATCCGTGGGCGTTCAATAACTGGGTGAAAATCTAACCAGGATTTTCTAGGCTGGCGGCGGCGGTGGCGCAGTTGGCGCGTCGTCGAACTTGTTGCTCGTCAGGGCCGGGATGTCCTACCGCGTGTTACCTGCTGCGCATCTCAAGACGGAGGTGTCACTCGATGGCGTACAATCTCGGCTTTTGGTGGGCAAGCTTGCATCTGCACCAAGAACTCTGTGTGTTGCCTTGGAAAAAGCATCCAGTCTTCAATCGTGGTTAGTGTCCAACGTTTTCTGTACCTTTTTAAGTCCGACAAACGTGTTTTTGACGGCTTTGTCTTGACGTTGGTGATCTTATTCTAGTGGAGTTATCATCATATTATTGATCTTATTCTAGTAGAGTTGACATCATAGAGTAAGTCTGTTTGTCGCGTAGGACTATTCGAGCTCCTCGTTGGAGATGTAATTTTTTTTCATTAGTTTCTTTCTTTTTAATTTTCCAGTTGTAATATTTTAGCCTGAATCTACTCACGAGTAGATAAAGCCGGATACTTTCTATCCTTTATCTAAAAAATATATATTTCAGTCGCGCACTAAAAAAACTGTGAAATAGACAATAATGGTGGACTCACATGCTGACCTCTATTTTAATGTTTAAGCAATAAAACTAGAGTTTTATTTTTTTAATTATAGATTTTCATTAATCTAGACTCTATATCCACGAAGGATATACATAGCCAACATAATACAAGAGCACCTAGACTCATACCTTAACAAGAGGAAACACAAAACCCGGAAAAGGAAAATACCAAGGACCTTAGAACAACCCTGCTTTCTAACATCCTATCCTAAAAACAGCCAGAATTAATCGTAATAGGTCGTCAATTCACCGCCCCACCTAGTGTGTTGCTTCTGCAAACGTCTGTTGGTGCCATGTTCATCTGCATAAGGTGAGGACACACCACATGTCGCTGGTTTGCCCAGTTTCATCCGTCGTCATCCAATCACTACCGATCAAACGTGAGTAGATGTTTCCACTTCGTAGGATTCCAAGGCCTTCACCGCCCAAAAGTAGTTGCTGTCATTGGGAACATGGCCTTCATCAGCCACCGACGATATCACCTTCCGCTCAGACTTGCCTCAGCCGCACCAATAGTGCTGCCATTGCTTATGAGATCTGCCTTTGCTTGATCCGCCTCCTCCTCTTGGAGATCTGGATCGGCATAGCTTTGGAATATGCCCCTCTGACATTGTCTACATCTCCGACAAGATGCCTATGATGGTGATGTCCACTAGATCTGGAGTCTACACCGACAAGGATTCTCTTCTGGATCATGGTGGTTCTCCGACAAGATGCCTATGAGGGTGATGTCCATGTTTTGGGAAGGGGATATGTGGAGTCCGTACTCTTTAACTTTAGATTGATGACATAGCAACATAGTTCTTTTCCTATGTTTTCCTCCTGTGGCAACAATGGTTCGACATCAAGCTTGTTGGGGGGTGTTTCCCTGGCCAATGGTCTTTCACTGTGTTTTTGCTCCGTCACTTGGAACATGCTTTTCTTGTGGCTTATGTAGCCCTCTATGGTGATGCATCTTTGCTGTTTTTTTCCTTTTACGTTAAGGATGTTGCGGTCGCGGGCACGTTGTCCTGAGTTAGCGGATTTGTTCCCACGTGGCCATAAAGCACAGATTTTTCACACGAAAAGAAAATCATATGACCGGTCCATGTATTTCAGTTGTGCAAATTGTATCCCCTGCACAACATTTGAACGATTTTTGTACCCATGTTAACAAGTGCACCTTTTTAATTATTGATGGACTATGGTGATACTTAACGGTAGTGCAAGTAAGATAAGTAAACTTGATTACTGTTAGAACTTAAATAAAAGATGGGGATGTAGCTCATTTGGTAGAGCATGAGTAAAATGAATGATTCAAGGTATGTGGTTCAACTCCTCGCATCTCCAATTCTTTTTTATTTACTATGTTTTTCGGCAGGAAAATTCTGACTTTTATATACTAGGTAGCCTTCCAAGTTCAACATGTGAACCCACAAATCCTAGCCACAAAAGGGCATCATCTTCCTGTCATCTCTAAGCCTCTACATATGTATGGGGATGTAGCTCATTTGGTAGAGCATGAGTAAAATGCATGATTCAAGGTATGTGGTTCAACTCCTCGCATCTCCAATTCTTTTTTATTTACTATGTTTTTCGGCAGGAAAATTCTGACTTTTATATACTAGGTAGCCTTCCAAGTTCAACTTGTGAACCCACAAATCCTAGCCACAAAAGGTCATCATCTTCCTGTCATCTCTAAGCCTCTACATATGTACACTGAGCCGAGCTGTGTTTACATACAAAACCACCACGCAACAACAAGCTAGCCTTCCAGCGTGGGCAACAGAACTTGGTCGCCGGCTGTCTGCGATCCCGACCCATGGCGGTACGGTACCCGGCTAAACCCTGGTGCTAAACCCTGGTCAGTCGTGCCACGTCACAGTGCCCACGCACACCAGCGGTAGGATCAGGACGCGCGCACCAGCTGTGTGCTCCTCGTTGATCCACCGAAAGTCATTGGCAGAGTTCATGATCTGCGTCATCGCCGGCGATGGTGGTCGCCTCTACCTTCAAGGTTCAAACTAGCTTTACACTAGTATAATGCCCGTGCTAACGCCACGGCTTTATCTTATGAGATACACATGAAAACAACAAATGTTTTTTTTATAGTTCAATTTTTACACAATTGTATTTGAGTGTTTATACCATATGGGAAGCATTTTTTGCATAAGGCATAGTAAAGTTATGTCTCATATTAATTTCTATATCTTGTGCATATAAAGGAAATAAAAAGCTTAAATTTTAGGAAAACCAAGTTCATATAGAACTGCAGATGTTTGGCTCCTAGATCCCAGCATGTCAGATGCAGTTACCGTGGCCACTAATACTTGAGACCACTGGATGACCAATCCATGAAGGACAAAAGTTTAAATTCCCGTGTATAAGAAAAACAGTAAACAGCATGGAGTTTGTACCATCCCAAGCAGCAAACAAATCAACATCAGTGATGCACTGCTGACCAAAGAATATCACCCTCATGCATTTGGGGACCTGAATATATGCGCAGCTAACTGAGGGAGCTTGAGGTAGCCAAGGCGGCTTCTGGAGGAAATAAGTCTGAAGGTGAAGGTGGATAGGGAAATTGGTCCATGAGACAGCCACATCAGCAGGTCACGCACAACACCAGCTTTGCCACCAGCGCAGGCCAACGCTGGACACTTCCGCCTCTCGATCCTTAACATTCAGCTCTCATCAGAACACTACCTACAGAAATGAACAGCAGCAGCAACAATTAGCTAGACTGAGTTCAGATGTGCAACAACAATAAGTAGGATCCATAAGGATTATACCAGGACAATCGAAGGCGTTGTATCTCTCGTCAGATGTAAGTGGAAAATATCTAAAATCTTTACCATGCCCTGAGAAAAAATACAATATTTAGATCCTGAGATTCCCCATCCACACCTAATGTAACCTTCCAAGAAAGAAGAGAAAAATCTATCGTGGAGAATCCCAACCATCGAACCACCATGACCTCAAACAAAAAGGGAAAACTAAAAGAAATTAGCACAAATAGGAACTCGCAACTGCTTGTCGGCATCAACAAGTCAGCAATCATTCTTTGAGTACTGCTAGATTTCATTAAAAACAATGTGGTCTCGAAGGCTCAAATCTTACCATGTGTCCTGAATTGGGCAGCTCACCCTCACATTTTGGAATAGCATTTGCCTTCTGTGGAGGTATAAACTCCATATACCCTCACGGCCAAGTTTGGGCCGACACGCTATCACCAGGCCGGCCCATCAAGCTTCAAGACCGATCGGCCCAGGCTGGTCGGACAGCCTAAAACGGGCAAGATTCTCGAAGACCGACAAGGAGGACAGACCCAGCTGACATAGGAAAGTTTAGACTTGTAAAGCATGTAAACTTAGTACCAGATAGGCTAGATCCGACTTGTAACCTTGCTCCCCGTGATATATAAGGAGAGCAAGGACCCCCGTGCCAGAGGAGAGAATCTGGCATAACGCACAGACTCACACATCCACATCATAATCGAAACAGAGAGCAGGACTAGGGTTTTACGCATCCTTGCGGCCTGAACCTGGGTAAACCTCGCGTGATTGTTCTCTGTTTACATCTTGCTTGCAATCTCGTACGCCTTCCGCCAATCCATTACCGGTCAGGGCATACCCCTGGTCGGACTATCGCCGATATTTCGTCGACAGTGGCGCGCCAGGTAGGGGGTGCGCACCGAGATTTCACGTCAAACAAGATGGTTTCCTTCCCGGCTTCCATGACCTTCGAAGCCGGCCTCACCTTCAACTTCGGAACGTTCACCTGGACTTCCAACTCAGCAACTACTGCTGCAACTCTCATGCCTCCGGCTGTGACGCCAACAATGGCACCGACAATGGTGGTTGCACCAAACCAGATCCAACTCGTCCCGGTGACCACCGTTGTAGTCCCAACCAATCCACCGCTGATAGTTGACGGCACGGCGTCAACACCTCCGATCGGTCCAAACCCTTCACAAAGGAGGCATGTCAGCAACACGGATCTACTCCGTTTGATCCATCAACAAGACATGAGGTTGACAGAAACCCATGCTAATTTTGAGTCGCTCCGACGACGCGTCATCGCGATCTACAGTTCGCGCGACAGTGACGTGTTCCCAACTCATCAACACAGAGTCAACGCAATCGTCGCAGGGTCACTTTTGGGCGTGCCGAACGGCCACATTCGCAGTCAACAGATCTACGGCGTCGTACTCATGCAAATCCTCGTGGCAATCGCACGCAACAAGGTAGAGGAAGAAACTCGCAGTGGCCCCGACCACGACCGGCCATTGTTCATAGTGGTCGGAGAGGCCAACCGAGCAGTATACGACAGAGAATCCTGGCCGATATCCAAGACTCTGAGAGAGAGGACTTCACAACAGGCCTCATAGAACAACAACAGTCCAGCCCCAACGACACAAACTGTTCGGCAAGGCGTACCAAATTGGAGTTACGTGTCAACTGTTCAGCGCAGGAACGCACGCCGCAACGAACGGCGACGACGTCAGCGAGAGATTCGGCGAACCGGTCGGACCTCACAAGCTGTGCCTACTGAAACATCCTCAAATTCCGCGATGGGAATTTCACAGATTCAAGGGTAACACGACAGATAAAATCCATCATATTACAATAGTTCAGCTGATATCATTCCATACATCGTCTCAGGAATAGTAAATAGTACGGGATTACAATGATTTATTACATCGCCACACTGGCGGAATCGACTGAAAAGTAAACATCCGGAACAGCTGTAGGTAGAAGCGGAAGCAGCATCACGATCTCTGAACACTCGGGCGTAGGAACAAAAACCCACTAATCCTCATAGCTATCATCATCATAGTCGTACTCGTCCTCATCACCTGTTTATCCAAAGTATCAGTACGAATTGTACTGGCCACATTCCCACCCTATGCTTATTTGTGGAATTGGATGCAATAAAAGTAAATACAGGGTATAACAAGGAAACCTATAAAGTTGGGGTTTCCTATGCATAGTAACCATGTTTAATATATATAGTTGGTCAAATTTTATCCATTCCCAAACCATCCTCCATCCCATCCATGCCACAAACCTCACACCACACACCACACACCACACACCCCTTCCACGCCACGCGTGGTCGACATGAACGACTCCCTCTCGTCATGCCTCAGCGGCCCACAACCTCCCAAGGTTCACAGCCGGAATCAATCCCAACCACACGCACTCATCCAGAAAGATAGAAGACTCCTCTCCTAGTCCAGCAAGCATCACACGGGACTTGGTCCATAGCCGACGAGTCGACATATGTATCGATCGATCAATCATACACTCTGCAGAGGTTTCACTAATCCACAAGATAGCCATCATCGATGCTGATCATCATCTAGGCAAATACCGATCGCCATAAGCCTAGAACGAATACCATCCTGCCACTCGGCCCTGGCCGCCGAGACTGTGAGACATAGTACTAGGCCAAAGGGGTCACTATGTTGGTTAAGGAGGGTGTGAGCACTCTCGGCCCGTACCTCCCGACACATTCCGCTTTACTTCCAACAGTAATGGCATTCGTTCTACCAAATGGTTAGACCGTCTCCCCTTCCATTGGAGAGCGAGTGGAAAGTAAGGCGTCCAATGATCCGGTTACTAGCCCTCAAGTCCTTAGGTATTGGCCAAACAGCGATATCTCCCCGGTATGGGCTAATCTTTACCGTCTTTGCCACGGCACCCCTTTCCAAGGCTCCACCCCAAGGAGCTCACACCAAGGACACCTCAATCCAAACCAGTTACCCGCCACAGGTACTCACAAAGCGGGGATACCCAGGCCGTATCCCCTCGGCAAGACTCGTTCAAAGCTCGTCGTGATCCCTGTTTAGCTGACTCAACCCTCACCACTCACCCAAGACTCACGCAGCACGCTCTCCATGATCAAACCATAATATCCCCCATATAATATCCATGTCCACCATGCCTCACATCACGATATAAAGCGTAGTAGAAGTAATACGAGAGCAAAAGATAGTAAGCGCAAGTCTAGCCTAACGGTAGCGGGGTGATAGTCGAATCAAGGCGGGGCCGAACAAGTATAAGTACTACCATGCAACCTATCACAGGAATATAGAAGTATTGCAGAAAGTAAAGTGTATTGCAATGCGTAATGGGATCTAAGAAAGTGGATGGGATGTGGCACCTCCAACGTCGTCGCCTAAGTCCTCCTGGTACTCGTAGTCGTCCCGGTCAAACTCCCCGCTCCTCGTCCGGCTCGAAATGGTTATTTAATAGTCGCGTCGGCGACTCCTATAGAGTCCACAAAGAAGCAAATAAAATATGGAAGAACCAAATGCACTCAAACATAGCTTCAGATTATTGTGCTCGATTTAAGGAAAATTTTGGTACCTTGATTGTATTTTTCGGAGCTACGGGGAATTAGTTATGAATTTCTGAAGCTGAAACATATTTAAGAAAATATTAAACAGGGGTTAATAATATGGGGACACGTGGCGCAACAGGAGCCTGCCACGTGTCACAGAGGGGCGGCTGACTGGACAAGATTCTGCTGACGTGGCTGCTGACGTGGATGATGACGTCAGCACGGATGACGTCACTGCTGACGTCACAGTTGACCAGGTCAACGGCCCAATGGGCCGAAAATGGGCCGCAAATGGGCCGACAGCGGGCCAGTGGGCCGGACTGGGCCGGGCCGGGCCCAACACGTGGCGCAACAGGAAGTCGCCACGTGGCGTCTCTGGGTCTGAACCGGGCTGGAGCGCACGGGCGCGGCTCACGGTGGACCGGCGCCGGTGGGGCTCACTGTTAGCCGCTGTGGTCCATGAAGACTGGGTTCACGGGTGGTACGGTTGGTCCACGACTCCTGGCGCACGGTGGACTAGCTCCATGGGGCCCACCCGCAGGGGCTCGGCTCACACGGACCTCGTCCACACACCAGGTACCACCCCTTCTTTCCCCCATCGTCACCCCTTCGTCATGTCGTGCGCACGGCCGGGAGCGGCCGGCGACGGCACGGCGGCGCCTGCTAGCGCTGGGGCGGGGCTCGGCCATCACCGGCGAGCGCGTGGGCTCCGCGTCGGTACGGTGAACTTGGCAAGGTACCAGGGAGGCAGCCGCGGGAACGAGTAAGGTCCTGCCACGCCGACGGCGGCTTGACAGCGGCGGCACACCGTGGCGGTGGACAAGGGCGCGTCCCGATGCTCGATTGGAGATGCAGAACTTCGATTGGCGTATCAAGGCGCCAACTTGGCTTGACATCGGCGACCGAAACGCACGCGACGGCGCGGCCATGGGGGCGCGCGGTGGCCCGCGGCTCCATCTTCACCATCGCGGCCATGGGGGCGCGGCCCGCGGCAACGGCGCCTCACGGCCGGAGAGCCCTCAAGGCTCCATCTTCACCATCGCCCGTGTGGACTCTCCCTCGGTGGCGGCGGCCGGTAATTCTCCCCTCGGGCGTCTCGCACCGGCGGCCGCGGCGCGGCACCCTCAACGGCACCGTTGTCCGGGGTCCGGCGTATCCAAGGCGGCCGGGGATGGCCGGAATCAATGGCGCGCACCGCGGCTTGGCATGGCCACGGCGCGGCGGACATGGCCGATAGGACGGTGGCGTATGGTGGCGCCGAACTCGGTTGGTCATGGCCGGTCACGTGCTCGTGTGTGCGTGTATCCAAGAGGCCGGCGGCGGCCCTCGACCTCCGCGCCGAAGCGCCATGGTCGGAAAGTAGCAAGGGCGAGGTTGGACTGGGGGCTAGAGCGGGGCTCACCGGCGCGGCAGGGGTAGTCGGGGTATGGCGCGGAGAAGACGGCGAGGCGTCGGGGTACAGCTCGCGGTTCTCCCTTGCTCCCCGATCGTCCGGCGTCCGACGGCAGCAGCGTCCCGGTGAGGTGCTCCTTCTCCCCACGGCGGCGCACGGCTTCTTCTTCCTCGGCGGCGGCGGCTCCTCCCCGCCTTCTTCTTCTCCTTTCTTTCCTCCTCTTCTCCTCCGTTCTGGTGGTCTGATGGTGGTTTGGTGAAAGCCGCAAGCGGCGGCGCGGATGGGTGAACCCTAGAGGCGCAGGGCTCGGGTACTTATAGGCCGGCGGCCGGGACAGGGCACGGCGGACGGCGATCCCGTGCTCATCGTGATCAAGCGGCCGAGAGGGCTCCAGGTGTGCCGGTGGGGCTCGGCGTGCGTCATGGCGCACTCGCGTTCTCGCCTTCGCGGCCAAGGCAGGCAGTGGGGAACAGCCGGGCGCAAGGCATGTGCGCGGCGCGGCCGTTGGAGCACGAGAGGGAAATCCTCGAGGCGCGATGCTCCCGTGTCAGAGCTGTCGGCTCCAGCTGGCGGGCAGTCGGCGTGGACACGCCGGGCTTCGAATTCGAATCCGAGGCGGAGTGGGGCGACGTGGCGCGGCGAGTTGCGTCGCTCGGTCAAAGGCAGAGGGTGGAAGAGAAATAGAGGAGGGCGTACGGAGCATATGACAGGTGGGCCACACGTGGGGCCGACTCGTCAGCGGCAGCCACCTGCCTCTGTCGCTATGCGTCGGTGCCGAACGGGCCGCCTAGCTGGGCTGGGCCGGCGTGGAAGAAAGAAGAGGCAGGCCGGCTCGGGTTGGAAGAGAAGGAAAGGAGAATGGGCCGACGGTGGAATGGATGAGAAGGGATAGGCCGCGTGGGCCGGCTGGGTGGCCACGGGCCGAAAATGGCTTTGCCATTTTCTTTCCTTTTCCTTTTTGTTTTCTTTTTCTGTTTTCTTTTCTTTGGTGTTTGAACTTGTATTTTTAGGTCATGGTTTAAGAGGTATTTTCCATGATTAGTTGGGATAATATTTCCCATAACATAATAGGTGCATTCACATTTATAAGCTTTTGGGTTGATTTAATTAAGCAACCAAAAGAACCAATAACTCCAAATCAAACTTGAATTAAAATGCATGAGAAATTTAAATACTAATGCAAACTCCGGGTCGATCCAGGTGGGGTTTTTGGGTTGCAACTACATGGCACATCACCACTCATAGTTTTTGGCAAAAAAATTTGTAACTCGGGTTTTTGGGATGTTACACCTACTACCGCAACACAGCGAGAACGTTCTCCTCGAAACAACAACTCCAACGCCCAATTGTTTGCAAAACGTGCCGAGCTGGCCACTACCCTTTGTCGTGATGACCAATCCCAAAGGAATGAACAACGAAGGGAAAGGCGACGGCAAGAGATTTTAACTGCCATGGCAATGTCAAACGCGACAGTCCTACCCCCTTACGAGAATCTCGTCCCCGAGATTTAAAAATGTATCTTACCCGTCGAAGAGGTAGGGGTAAATGGCACGAAGTTCTGACTCCTTCTCCCATGTGGCTTCTCTTTCTGTGTGGTTACTCCACTGAACCTTGCACATAGGAATTGACTTGCTTCTAGTTTCTTTGGTGTCCCAACCCAGAATCTTGATCGGGTGTTCTTTGTATTCAAGTGAGTTCTGCACATCTAGCACATCGGTGGACACTTGTTGTTGCTCTGGCATCTTCAGACACTTGCGTAGCTGTGACACATGAAAGACGGGATGCACTCCTAACAACTCTGGAGGTAGTTCAAGCCTATATGCAAGCTTCCCAATTCTCCCAATAATCGGGTAGGGGCCTATGTATCTTGGAGCAAGCTTCCCTTTCACATGGAACCGGACGGTACCACGGAGCGGAGATACTTTGAGATAGACGGAGTCCCCAACTTCGAACTCAAGGTCTCTACGCCTTTTGTCAGCATAACTTTTCTGTCGGCTCTGAGCGGCTTTCAAATTCGCTTGAACTTGAGCAACCCCTCTTCGGCTTCTTTGATCTTGGCGGCTCCATGAAAAACTCTTTCACCAGGTTGTGACCACATAAGCGGAGTGTTGCAAGGTCTCCCATACAAAGCTTCAAATGGCGGCATCTTAATGCGGCTTGGTAGCTATTGTTGTAGGAGAATTCTGCATGTGGTAGGCTCTTCTCCCAATCGTCCCATATTGCGGACACAGGCTCTCGATATCTTCCCGAATCTGGTTCACCCTTTCCGTCTGGCCATCGGTCTGAGGATGGTAAGCTGTACTATAATCAAGCTTAGTCCCAATGGATCTATGCATTTGTTGCCAGAAACGGGACATGAACAATGATCCGCGATCAGAAATGATGCTTTTAGGGGCACCATGCAAGCGGAGAATCTCCTTGATGTAGAGATCAGCTAACTGTTCAGCTCGGATCGTCTCTTTGACAGGCAAGAAATGAGCGACTTTAGTCAAGCGATCAACTGTCACCAATATGGCATTGTTTCCATGCGTGGAGCGAGGCAGCCCAACAATGAAATCCATGGATATGTCTTCCCACTTCCATTCGGGAACATCAAGGGGCTTTAGCAAACCAGCGGGTCTCTTGTGTTCGGCCTTGACTCTGTTGCAGATGTCACATATGGCCACATGTCCCGCAATGTCTGCTTTCATGCTCTTCCACCAGAAGTGCTTCCTAAGGTCACGATACATCTTCACGCAACCAGGGTGAATGCAGTATTTGGAATCATGAGCTTCTGAATAGAATCTCCTCCCGCAAAGCTGGATCGAAGGGCACACAAATTCTGTCATTGCACCAGAGGGCTCCTTGTTCGTCTTCTCTGAATTCGGGGTTATACCCACGCTCCATCAGACCACGGATGCGCTGCAGGTCCTTACAGTCTTTTTGGGCTTCACGGATGCGATCAGTGAGATTGTACTGGATGCGGAGCTCGTTTAGCTGGCCATGAGGTACTATTTCAAGCTAGAAGTCCTCAAGCTCCTGTTTAAGCTCCGGTGGCACGGATTCTGAGATCAGGGTGTGACTGTAGCTTTTGCGACTGAGAGCATCGGCAACTACATTGGCTTTCCCCGGATGATAGTGTATTTCGAGGTCATAGTCTTTGATGAGCTCTAGCCATCGGCGCTGCCTCATGTTCAGGTCTTCTTGAGTAAAGAAGTACTTCAAGCTGTTGTGATCAGTGTAGATATCACACTTGTTGCCAATCAAGTAATGCCTCCAGATTTTCAGAGCATGAACGACAGCAGCTAGGTCGAGATCATGGGTAGGATAGCGTTGTTCGTGGTCTTTCAGCTGGCGAGAAGCATATGCAATGACCTTACCATTCTGCATCAGCACGCAACCGAGTCCTTGACGGGAAGCGTCACAATAGACTACAAAGTCCTTGCTGATATCTGGTAATGCTAGTACAGGAGTGGTGGTCAGCCTTTCTTTCAGAGTCTGGAAGCTTTGTTTGCACTCGAGCGTCCACTCAAACTCCTTGGTCTTCTTCAAGAGGTTGGTCATAGGGCGAGCTATCTTGGAGAAGTTCTCGATGAATCGGCGATAATATCCAGCCAATCCCAAGAAACTCCCGACTTCGGTCACGAACGGGGTTGTTCCCATTCTTTCACGGCTTCAATCTTGGCGGGGTCCACAAAGCAACACCATCACCGAAAGCACATGACCCAAGAAGGCAACTTCCTCAAGCCGTAATTTGCATTTGCTAAACTTGGCATATAGCCGATGTAGACTCAATCTTTCGAGCACCGTTCTCGATGTTCTTCATGCTCTTCAAAGAAGTGGCGAGTAGATAAGGATGTCATCAATGAATACCACGATGAACTTGTCGAGCACATCCATGAATACCTTATTCATCATGTTCATGAAGTAGGCGGGAGCATTTGTGAGTCCGAAGGACACCACCGTGCACTCATACTGGCCATATCGGGTGACAAAGGCAGTCTTAGGAATGTCTTCCTCACGGATCTTCATCTCGGTGATAGCCTCGATCGAGATCAATCTTGGAGAAGTACTTGGCACCTCTCAACCGATCTAGCAAATCATCTATCCTTGGCGAGGGATACTTGTTCTTGATGGTGACGGCATTCAGATTACGATAATCGATGCACATCCTCATTGAGCCATCTTTCTTCTTCACGAACAAGATAGGAGATCCCCAGGGAGAAGCACTGGGTGGAATGTAGCCTTTATCAGAGAGCTCCTTCAACTGCTTCTTGAGCTCATCCAGCTCATCCACTGACATGCGGTAGGGTCGCTTAGCAATGGGACCCATACCAGGCATGAGGTCGATGATGAATTCCACATCACGGTCAGGGGGCATTCCTGGTAATTCCTCAGGGAAAACATCAGCATAGTCTCTCACCACGGGCACATCATCTACTGTCTTGGGTTCTGTTTTGGCTTCAGGTTTGGTTGCTAGGGCACATAGTAGGTTGGTTAACTGTTCTGTCTGAGGCAGGCATCTAACAGCTTGGCCACTAGGATGGGTTATCTGTACGTATCTGGGTGAGCAAGATATGACTCCTCGGTGTTTGGTTAACCAATCCATCCCTAGGATAACATCTAGACTGGTGGAGGGTAGTTGGGTGAGGTTGGCTAGAAAGGTAAGACCCTCTATGGTAAGTTTCACTCCCTTGCATAGGTGGGTACTCTTGAGTTCTCCTAGGGGTGAGCTGGTAATGATAGGTTCTCTACGGGGAGTAACTGGTATGTTATGCTCTCTAGCGTACTTAGCAGATATGTAAGAACAAGTAGCTCCAAAGTCAAAAAGTATGGAAGCTTTTGCACCATGTACTAAAAACATACCGTACACCACGTCTGGGGCAGCCTGAGCATCTGCTGCTGTCAGGTGAGTGAGACGACCTCGCGGGGCAGAAGCACGGTGCTGAGTGTTCTGAGCTCCAGGGGCAGCAGCCTTCTGAGGACAGTCTATGACCTTGTGATCCGGCTGTCCGCAACCATAGCAAGTAGGGCCCATACCGCCTGTTGGGGTTGTCGCGGGAGCCCTCCAATTGCTGTTGTTCGGCGCGGGACGACCAGGCGCGGAGCAGTTCCCCACGGGGCGGTTCACCACTGGGTTGTTCGGGCGAGGGTAGTTGTTGGTGTAGTTACCCCCACCACGACCAGCTGCAGGCACAAAGTTCTGAGTGTTGCGGTAGTAGCCTTGCACAGGGTCCTCTTTGCGGCGCTTCTGAGGGGGAGCGTGAGAGGATCCTTTAGGACGACGCTTCCTCTCTTTCTTGTCACGCAGAGCATCTGCTTCCATGCGATCCTTCTCAATGTCCATGCAACGGGCAATGAGCTCTCTTAGTGTACGGCTCTTTGTACCAGAGAGGGCTAGCTTGATGCGGGTACTCAGACCCTCACGGTAGTAGTACATCTTCTCATTCTCATCAGCAGCACATGCGGGTGGAGCATGGCGTAGCAGGTTGGTAAAGCGATTGGTGTACTCATGAACCCTATCATTGTGGATCATAGTGACATTATGGAACTCCTTCTCCTTGGCCTTCATGGCGCCCTCAGGGATGAAGAAATCGCGGAACTCCTCCACGAACTCATCCCAAGAGATGTTGGCGGGGTCCTCATGGGATTCGCAGTAGCTGTCCCACCATGAGCGACCTCCACCCACAAGCTGGTGGGCAGCAATCCCAACGCACTCCTCTTCAGTGCAGGTAGTGAGATCAAGCTTCTTCTCGATTTCCTTCAGCCAATCATCAGCAACCATTGGGTCCGCATTCAGACCATCAAAGGTGGGGGGACGCAGCTTCAGAAATCCCTCCAGCTTCCACTGAAAGTCATCGGGCGGACCACCATAGCGGCGGTTGGCACCATTGACCAGAGCGGCAAGAAGCTGAGTCTGCTGCGCCATGACCTCAGCTAGGTTTGGCGGTGGTGGTGGTGGAGCATTGCCGCCTCCACCTCTAGCGGGGACCTCCTCTCCACCTCCTCCACCTCGCACTTCCTCTCCACCTCCTCCTGGTGCATTCTCAGCTGGAACTTCTTCACCATCGTTGTTGACTGGTGGCGGGGTCACTTCACGACGGTCATCACCACCCAGGTTGAGATTGCGGCCGCGACCACGTCCACGGCCACGACCACGTCCACGTCCACGGGCACCACGTCCCAAAGCTGGCCCGGGGGACGGTGAGCGACGCTCAAGGCGAGCTGAACGACGGGTTGACATCTGTGACACGGCCATAAGAGTTTAGTACCCATAGTACATTATTGCATAGTTCAATAGAATTAAATGATTTCAACAATTTAAGGGAAAAGCTTTTATTCTATCCAACACTCATGCAAAGAAGCAATAAAAACCATAAGAAGCGATAAAATCCGATCACTCATTACATGGATGGAATAAAAATGTTATGGCATGATAATAATAGTGCTGACAGGGTTCGTTCTACGCATGGTAGCTCATGGGGGTACATCTTGACTCATACTACTCATGGGTTACATCAAGACAGCTCACATCTCACATGACTCATGACTGATGACTCCTCAACTATGCTAGAACATGACACTTGACCGCGCAGGGTCCGACACACTCACACCTACTCCTGGTGGTGAACTGCTGACGGAACGCGCTCGCCAGAAACTCTTATCTCTGTCCTGGTCTTGCGCAGGCGCTTGACGTAGGTGAGAGCCTCGGCGTGCTCCTCAGTGGGCTTCACTCCAGCGGCTGCGGGGCAGTCCTTGAAGTTCAGAGCCGATTCGCCGAGCTTGAACGTCTCCTTCTGGGGCTGCACGCGCTTGTGTGGGGGCAACTGCTTCTGAATCTCTTCGAGCTCCTTGAGTCGCTTCCTGTCAGACATGGCCCAAGCTTCTTCGGTCAACTTGAGCTTCTCGCGGAGAAACTCGTTCATCCTCATAGTGTTGATGAGGTGACCTTGGTTTCTCACGGCCTTGACCTTCTGCTCCTTCAGCTCTCTCTTCAGGGTCAGGTTGCTGTTGCTGAGGGTGTGCATCTGCACTCCATAGCTCCTTGACTGCTCTCGTGCACTGGCTAAGGCTGCACTCCTATCCTGGAGGTCTCTTTGTAGCTCTAGGATCTTGCAGTCTAGGTACACATTCCCATTGCCGATGTCAGCGGTCTTGTTCTGGTGGTCAGCTATTTCAGCCTTGTGTTCGCTGGCTTGGCAGGCGAGGCGGTCTTGCAGTCTTGCCACTGTCTCTCGTAGCTTGGCATTTTCCTCAATTCCCTTGGCTAGCCATTCCTGGTGATCCCGCAAGAGACCACGGTAGCTACGGTTCCTCTTCTCCAGTCCCTCAATGTACTGATCCTGGTTCACCAGGTGGTAACCAGAGGCACGAAGACAGGGGTCAACCTCAAAGCTGGCTCTGGTGAAGGCCTCAACAACTTGCGCTTCAGGGGCAAGCTCAAGGCGGAGGGCCTGAGGGAGTAGACAAAACTCTGTCGTCTACAAGTAGCAGTAGTGGTCTCGCAGTGCGCGGCGGAGAGCTTTGTGGGCAACTGATTGAATCCCCTCTTCACAGGACTCGTCCACTGACATCTCAGTGAAGGCTGTCACTGAGGGCAGGATCAGACTTGCAGGTACTTCCACACTGGTGACGACGTGGCCCTTAATCCCTCCATCTTCCCCTAGCTGTCCTGAGCAGACGTACTTGATCTCATCAACAGGGACGTCTAGGGTCTTCAGCACTCGGTAGAGGGTTAGGGAGAAACCACCAGGCATCTTCCCCATGTAGGTCAGCTTGAGAGTGGGGTAGGGTGGTAAAGGCCCGACTGGAGGGTTTTCTAGGCTTGTCATCTGCAGGTTTCGAGGGAAATTTGGTCAGCAAGTCAGATATAAAGATAAGCCACACATAAAAGAGATGCAATGGTTGGTGATATAACCGAAAGAAGGTCTGGCTCTTATACTAGTCGTCCAATCCTAAGGGTCTCGTCCTAGGGTCAAGCATGGGAGCTGATACCAACTGAAACATCCTCAAATTCCGCGATGGGAATTTCACAGATTCGAGGGTAACACGACAGATAAAATCCATCACATTACAATAGTTCAGCTGATATCATTCCATACATCGTCTCAGGAATAGTAAATAGTACGGGATTACAATGATTTATTACATCGCCACACCGGCGGAATCGACCGAAAACTAAACATCCGGAATGTATTTGTAGGTAGAAGCGGAAGCAGCATCACGATCTCTGAACACTCGAGCGTAGGAACGAAAACCCACTAATCCTCATAGCTATCATCATCATAGTCGTACTCGTCCTCATCACCTGTTTATCCAAAGTATCAGTACGAATTGTACTGGCCACATTCCCACCCTATGCTTATTTGTGGAATTGGATGCAATAAAAGTAAATACAGGGTATAACAAGGAAACCTATAAAGCTGGGGTTTCCTATGCATAGTAACCATGCTTAATATATATAGTTGGTCAAATTTTATCCATTCCCAAACCATCCTCCATCCCATCCATGCCACACACCTCACACCACACACCACACACCCCTTCCATGCCACGTGTGGTCGACATGAACGACTCCCTCTCGTCATGCCTCAGCGGCCCACAACCTCCCAAGGTTCACAGCCGGAATCAATCCCAACCACACGCACTCATCCAGAAAGATAGAAGACTCCTCTCCTAGTCCAGCAAGCATCACACGGGACTTGGTCCATAGCCGACGAGTCGGCATATGTATCGATCGATCAACCATACACTCTGCAGAGGTTTCACTAATCCACAAGATAGCCATCATTGATGCTGATCATCATCTAGGCAGATACCGATCGCCATAAGCCTAGAACGAATACCATCCTGCTACTCAGCCCTGGCCGCCGAGACTGTGAGACATAGTACCAGGCCAAAGGGGTCACTATGTTGGTTAAGGAGGGTGTGAGCACTCTCGGCCGGTACCTCCTGACACATTCCGCTTTACTTCCAACAGTAATGGCATTCGTTCTACCTAATGGTTAGACCGTCTCCCCTCCCATTGGAGAGCGAGTGGAAAGTAAGGCATCCAATGATCCGGTTACTAGCCCTCAATTCCTTAGGTATTGGCCAAACAGCGATATCTCCCCTGTATGGGCTAATCTTTACCGTGCTGCCACGGCACCCCCTTTCCAAGGCTCCACCCCAAGGAGCTCACACCAAGGACACCTCAATCCAAACCAGTTACCCGCCACAGTTACTCACAAAGCGGGGATACCCAGGCCGTATCCCCTCGGCAAGACTCGCTCAAAGCTCGTCGTGATCCCTGTTCAGCCGACTCAACCCTCACCACTCACCCAAGACTCACGCAGCACGCTCTCCATGATCAAACCATAATATCCCCCATATAATATCCATGTCCACCACGCCTCACATCACAGATATAAAGCGTAGTAGAAGTAATACGAGAGCAAAAGATAGTAAGCGCAAGTCTTGCCTAACAGCGGTAGCAGGGTGATAGTCGAATCAAGGCAGGGCCGAACAAGTATAAATACTACCATGCAACCTATCACAGGAATATAGAAGTATTGCAGAAAGTAAAGTGTATTGCAATGCGTAATGTGATCTAAGAAAGTGGATGGGATGTGGCACCTCCGACGTCGTCGCCTAAGTCCTCCTAGTACTCGTAGTCGTCCTGGTCAAACTCCTGCTCCTCGTCCGGCTCTGAAACGGTTATTTAATAGTCGCGTCAGCGACTCCTATAGAGTCCACAAAGAAGCAAATAAAATATGGAAGAACCAAATGCACTCAAACATAGCTTCAGATTATTGTGCTCGATTTAAGGAAAATTTTGGTACCTTGATTGTATTTTTCGGAGCTACGGGGAATTAGTTATGAATTTCTGAAGCTGAAACATATTTAAGAAAATATTAAACAGGGGTTAATAATATGGGGACACGTGGCGCAACAGGAGCCTGCCACGTGTCATAGAGGGGCGGCTGACTGGACAAGATTCTGCTGACGTGGCTGCTGACGTGGATGATGACGTCAGCACGGATGATGTCACTGCTGACGTCACGGTTGACCAGGTCAACGGCCCAATGGGCCGAAAATGGGCCGGAAATGGGCCGACAGCGGGCCAGTGGGCCGGACCGGGCCCAACACGTGGCGCAACAGGAAGTCGCCACGTGGCGTCTCTGGGTCCGAACCAGGCTGGAGCGCACGGGCGCGGCTCACGGTGGACCGGCGCCGGTGGGGCTCACTGTCAGCCGCTGTGGTCCATGAAGACTGGGTTCACGGGGGGTACGGTTGGTCCACGACTCCTGGCGCACGGTGGACTAGCTCCACGGGGCCCACCCGCAGGGGCTCGGCTCACATGGACCTCGTCCACACACCAGGTACCACCCCTTCTTTCCCCCATCCTCACCCCTTCGTCATGTCGGGCGCACGGCCGGGAGCGGCCGGCGACGGCACGGCGGCGCCTGCGAGCGCTGGGGCGGGGCTCGGCCATCACCGGCGAGCGCGTGGGCTCCGCGTCGGTACGGCGAACTTGGCAAGGTACCAGGGAGGCAGCCGCGGGAACGAGTAAGGTCCTGCCACGCCGACGGCGGCTTGACGGCGGCGGCACACCGTGGCGGTGGACAAGGGCGCGTCCCGGTGCTCGATTGGAGATGCAGAACTTCGATTGGCGTATCAAGGTGCCAGCTTGGCTTGACATCGGCGACCGAAACGCGTGGCGGCACTCGATGGCACGCGACGGCGCCGGCGGCCATGGGGGCGCGCGGCAAGCGGCGTCACGAGAGCCCTCAAGGCTCCATCTTCACCATCGCAGGGTACCGCGGCGTGCGGCGGCCCGCGGCGCGGCTCAACGGCACTGCCTTGGTGAGCGAGGCGGCCGGAGTCGGCCGGCGCAATCGCGCCACGGTGGCGCTCCCAGAGCGCCCCGTGTGGACTCTCCCTCGGTGGCGAGGCGGGGTAATTCTCCCCCTCGGGCGTCTCGCACCGGCGACCGGCACACGAAGTGCGCCCCTGTCGCGGCGGACGTTGTTCGGGGGGGTCCGGTGTATCCAAGGCGGCCGGGGATGGCCGGAATCAATGGCGCACACCGCGGCTTGGCATGGCCACGGCGTGGCGGACATGGCGGATAGGACGGCGGCGTATGGTGGCGCCGCACTCGGTTGGTCATGGCCGGTCACGTGCTCGTGTGTGCGTGTATCCAAGAGGCCGGCGGCGGCCCTCGACCTCCGCGCCGAAGCGCCATGGTCAGAAAGTAGCAAGGGCGAGATCGGACTCGGGGCTAGAGCGGGGCTCACCGGCGCGGCAGGGGTAGTCGGGGTATGGCGCGGAGAAGACGGCGAGGCGTCGGGGTACAGCTCGCGGTTCTCCCTTGCTCCCCGATCGTCCGGCGTCCGACGGCAGCAGTGTCCTGGCGAGGTGCTCCTTCTCCCCGCGGCGGCGCACGGCTTCTTCTTCCTCGGCGGCGGCGGCTCCTCCCCGCCTTCTTCTTCTCCTTTCTTTCCTCCTCTTCTCCTCTGTTCTGGTGGTCTGATGGTGGTTTGGTGAAAGCCGCAAGCGGCGGCGCCGATGGGTGAACCCTAGAGGCGCCGGGCTCGGGTACTTATAGGCCGGCGGCCGGGACAGGGCACAGCGGACGGCGATCACGTGCTCATCGTGATCAAGCGGCCGAGAGGGCTCCAGGTGTGCCGGTGGGGCTCGGCGTGCGTCATGGCGCACTCGCGTTCTCGCCTTCGCGGCCAAGGCAGGCAGTGGGGAACAGCCGGGCGCAAGGCATGTGCGCGGCGCAGCCGTTGGAGCGCGAGAGGGAAATCCTCGCGGCGCGACGCTCCCGTGTCAGAGCTGTCGGCTCCAGCTGGCGGGCGGTCGGCGTGGACATGCCGGGCTTCGAATTCGAATCCGAGGCGGAGTGGGGCGACGTGGCGCGGCGAGTTGCGTCACTCGGTCAAAGGCAGAGGGAGGAAGAGAAACAGAGGAGGGCGTACGGAGCATATGACATGTGGGCCACGCGTGGGGCTGACTCGTCAGCGGCAGCCACCTGCCTCTATCGCTATGCGTCGGTGCCGAACGGGCCGCCTAGCTGGGCTGGGCCGGCGTGGAAGAAAGAATAGGCAGGCCGGCTCGGGTTGAAAGAGAAGGAAAGGAGAATGGGCCGGCGGTGGAATGGAGGAGAAGGGATAGGCCGCGTGGGCCGGCTGGGTGGCCACGGGCCGAAAATGGCTTTGCCATTTTCTTTCCTTTTCCTTTTTGTTTTCTTTTTCTGTTTTCTTTTCTTTGGTGTTTGAACTTGTATTTTTAGGTCATGATTTAAGAGGTATTTTCCATGATTAGTTGGGATATTATTTCCCATAACATAATAGGTGCATTCACATTTATAAGCTTTTGGGTTGATTTAATTAAGCAACCAAAAGAACCAATAACTCCAAATCAAACTTGAATTAAAATGCATGAGAAATTTAAATACTAATGCAAACTCCGGGTCGATCCAGGTGGGGTTTTTGGGTTGCAACTACATGGCACATCACCACTCATAGTTTTTGGCAAAAAAATTTGTAACTCAGATTTTTGGGATGTTACACCTACTACCGCAACACAGCGGGAATGTTCTCCTCGAAACAACAACTCCAACGCCCAATTGTTTGCAAAACGTGCCGAGCTGGCCACTACCCTTTGTCGTGATGACCAATCCCAAAGGAATGAACAATGAAGGGAAAGGCGACGGCAAGAGATTTTAACTGCCATGGCAACGTCAAACGTGATAGAACAAAGGATGGAACGACCGCATGCACGTTCAACTCAGTCTCCCTCAATGACAAGGGCGTCGGCTCACAGGGCCTGGGCACTTGCCGACCGACACCAAGACACAGAAAGAAAACGAAGGGAAGAGCATCAAAAACACATGGCAGCAATCAGAGAGAATCACCACAGTTTCGGCATGAGCCCATTAAGGGAAAACACGAGGGATTCACGTAACATAGATGAGCCTCGTTGTTGTACTCAATAGCCCATACAGGCGACCACGGTATACAAACGTGCTCGGAGCCCACCTCCCGGACGAACGGTCCCAAGTGTCCAAACAAACCGTAACGGTTTCATCACCCCGTTCTTGGACAACTTGTTAACCCGAGAACCAAATTGGAGACTCCCCAGTCCAACATCTCCTGAGGACGGAATACCTCCGCACACCAAGCACGTGTTTCCTAATCCAACAAACCCAGCCAACCTACGGCGCATCAGAACAGTTCGATCACCAGGGCGCAAAACATCAGAAGGAATGTTTATCAATGGCGAATGGTACGAAGTGGTACAGAAAGGAAGCCAATTTCAGAAGAACTCAAGCTCCTTAGATTCTTTTACGGATGTACCTTTTCCAAAAAAGGACAAACTCAATGCCACTCGGAACGGAATAAGTATTTCCGACCATACCAGACGCAGAGATGATCAAACCCTGGATGATGACGACCTACTGCTCTGTACTGAAGAAGACCCAGTCATGATCCATGACTTGGAAGAAGGTGAAGCAGAGCCGGAAAATTGAAAGAACAAGAGATGCACTCTTCTCTATTATCAAAACAAATTTTTCCTAGGCAAATTTCCTTTTTTACATACGTTCAAATTAGCGTCAGTCGTACACATCATTGTAAGTCATCCTGATGACAAAAGCAATCTAATGTGTACTATTTTATGAGAAGTCAAGTTTTCATGTCAAATACTTGAGCATATGAATTTTTCTTGCTTATTCAAAGGAAAATTATCTCTCAATCAGACGCACTCACGACATTCTGTAAATGCAAAAAACAGAGGGCTCGGAACCCCGAAACGAAATCCTACGGCATAAACACGGCACAATCATGAAACGGATCAAGATAAAGAGATAATAAAAGGGAACCTCGATGGATTCCGACACAACTCACATCTCAAAAAGATCCACCTTCTTTCATTAAAAATATAAAAATTTTTACAAACGGGGGACTGATTGCATCCAAGCAATCTAGTCATCCCCGAAGAGCTTGCCGACCACCAGGTCGATAGGAGTCGCGGCGACGACGGCCTCCGCCGCCCCGGCGAACTCGACGGCGCCGCCCTCCATGGTGTCATGCGCCGCCATGGACAACTCCATGCCACAGACGTCGATGCCGGAGATGGCATCGATGGTGGCATAGGCGGCGGAGGCACCATGGCGAACGCCATGAGCCGCCACCGCGGCCACTTGGCCGGGGATCGCCACCAGCCGCGCGACCACGTCGCCCCCCTGAGCGTTCACCGCGTCCGCCGCGGCATGCGTGGCCTCCTGCAGCTGCTCCAGCTGCTCCGTCAGCTCTGCAAAAACAGAGTAAAAAATTAAAACGCCAAGGCGACCAGAATTCAGGGAATATGAACAATGAGAACATGGTACTTACCGCCGACCCTAATGTCGGCAGCCTCGCGCTGCCGAAGCAGCGTGTCCACCTGGATCTTATGGGCCAGCCTCTCGTCCGCCGCCTCATTGACGGCGGCGTTGGCGTTGGCGTCGAAGTCGGCGGCCCGCTGCTTCTCCGCCTCCAGCGCCTCCTGGGCGGAGGAGAGTGCCTTCAGGAACAGGTCCGCGTTCTCCTCCGCCTGCCCCAGCTGCTTGGTGGCATCGGAGTAGAGGTCCCTGACGTGCTGCAGCTCCGCCCTACAGCGGTCGAGCGCAGATGCCAGGGAGTTCGCTGAGACGCTGCTCAGCGAACGCGGCGTGGAGACACTGGCGGCCGCCGCCGCCTCCTCCGCCACAACGGGAGCCACATGCTCCGCCGCAGCAACGGCAGCTCCGGCCTCCACGACCGGAGCCACCTGCTCGGGGGCCGCAGCCCCCGGCACATCCCACCGCTCCTCCGCCGCCCTCCTCGCCGCCTCGGTGGCGCCCGCGGCGGAGGTGCCTGGCGCACCTCCAATCGCCAGGAGCGTGTACCTACATTGCAAACCAAGAACTGCGGTTACACCAAAAGAAGAAAACCCTAAGATTAATCAAAGGAAAAAACCCATTCAAGCTCACCTCCTCCGCGGCCTCACCTCCCGAGGGGAGTTCACCGACTCCTCCTCCTCCGCCGGGCGCTTACCATGGCGGCGGTCCATCTCAGGTGGTGGCAGCGAGCAAGTGGGGATCTAAAACCCTAGGTTTTGAGAGCGGAAGGAGAAGAGCAGGAACAGAGAATGCGCTACGTGTACAGAACTCTCAGCGCAGGCGCTAATTTATAGAAGAGCCCGGAGGATGCGAGAATGCAACTGACGAGATCGTGGGTAATCAAAATCCCACGGCCCTCTCATTCCCCAAGAGCACGAAACGACAAAAACCGCTCCACTAAAGCGATGGGCATTTATACGTTCCCCTCGCCTCAGGAACCCCCCGTACGCTCACCGACGCACGTCGTCAGGGAGGTGGAGTGATTGAGGCACTGACACAATGGTCCCACCACATCAGGGAGCATTGACTCGACCGGAGTCAAAAAACCGTACGCTAGAATTGACGAGACAACTCGCTTGCTGATCCATGGTTGCATCAGCAAGCGAATATTTTGGACCCACACGTGATCATGACGCGACATGATGGATGAAAGATAAGTACTTAATATCTTTAATAAGTTTTTTATTTTTTAGTCATCTATTTCAAAATACCACACTTTGGAAAAACCAGTTTGCACAAATTTCTTTCCTCAAACACGAAGCAAACCAGGAATGCACCGTCTCTGGTTTCACTCGCTACGTGTTAACATCACCACGCTCAAACAAAACAGAGTGCGCCAGCGGTTGCTCCCAAAGGAAAAGGGCTCCAAACATTCCGGCACCGCGCTGTCTGTTTAGGATAATCTAATCCCTAAGGCCTGGTCGGCTCTTGAATGAGAAAGAGACTAGTGTTGCTGGAAATTTTTTCTTCTAAATCTATAATAAGTATAACCTAGCCTTCTGCATAATAAGAGAAATTTACATACCTTATGACCATTATTTCAGGAATAGGGTATGATAACAATCCAGCTCAGAAAGACGGTGGCGTGCAGCAGAACACAGATAAGTGCCTTCTCAATTTAACATACATGCCTTTACCAATCTTTTCTCACAAAAGATTTCTCTACACGAACTACTTCAAAGTACATTCGAAAAATCTTTACAAAGATCAAAACTTTTTTTCTCTGTACAAAAAGGCCAAAGTACGTTTCCCTTCCAACAGAAAACAATCAGTATGCAGTGTCTCTAATCAACCCCGCTACGTGTTAACAGCTCTAACGCTATACAACACAGGGGTGTCAGCGGTTGCTTCCAATGGAAATAGGGCCCTAAGTGATTCGGCAACGTGCTATTCACTATAGGTCATCTACACACCTGAGGACTGATTAACTCTAAGGAAGGGCGACTACAAAAACCTTTGCCAGATATTACATCTCAATACAAAATTTGTGTTATAGACCATATCAAATCAACACACCTCAATCTACCTTATCAAAACATTCACTCATACCACATTTTTTCTTTGCAGTAACAACTCGAAGAAGTTTTCCAACCCGCTGTGACGAAGTTGCAGTATAGCATCAACATTTCAACCCACACAATCCGTCAGCTGAGCTGGGATTTTTTCGCCAATGATACCGGTTATTCTGGCACACAAATAGCAAAACTATTTACTGGGTTTAGATTCAAAACCATGGTCTCACAGCCACGTTGGGGACTCAGTTAAGTAGCAAAGCTATCTTAACTTAATCATGACAGAGTCACGGCATGGTTCAAACCAACCAGCCCAAATGAAATTTGGCCTGCTCGATCTCACTCAAAGAGTGGTCGGAAACACATAAAGCACGATACCATAAGCAGGTCGTCTTTTTTAGACCCTGACATAACGTGTTCCACCTCATCTCAGGCTCGGGGACTACGTGGGCCCACGTCACCTCAGAGGTGACATGGGCTAGATCCTTCTTTTAGAGCTTGCTGCAACATATACTATCTTACAGCAACCTCGGGGACTACATGGGCCCACGTCATTTGCATAACTCGGCCTGATCTTTTTCTTTACTAAGGAGTTTAGTTCAAAACTGAGCTCAAGCGATGAACAAGTACGACAGATAACATGTGATGGCAGGCATCACACAGTAACGAGGGCCCACGTCTCCAGATTTGGGACCCTTTCAAAATTCTTTTTTCTTTACAGGAGCATCATAAATCTTTTGGTCAAACCAAAGCGTCAACCAAGTGTAGAGAAAAGAGTGGTCGGAAACACAAGACGGCCCTCCAGCACTGCTCGGACCATATGTCGAACGTGTGTCCGACCACCCATTCTCACTTAGCCAAGCGAAGACGGTGTTTTTCCCTCAAGATCCATGATGCTCGGGGACTAGCTGAGGAGGTATAAACTCCATATACCTGTTGATACTAGATACGCACACGAAAGAATCAAAGAGAAATAATCCGCAAGCGCACGGATATCGGTGAGCACTTCACCCGGAGATATTCCGAGTATCGTTATTTATTTATCCGCTAGGAGAAAACGTGCATCCGACTAACCCAAGTCTATACTTAACCCCTGAGCTACAGACAAGGTAAATGAGCGATATAGAGAGGATTACTATCACAGTCTTCTTCCAACCTATGGCAAGCTTTGCAACTACTACTCTATGGGAGCACCTAAGAAAAGACACCACAGAGGATGCTTAACCTAGCACTTTTGGACCTACCTTACCTACTGACGGGAAGTGGACTACAAAGGTAACAAAGGGACTGTCATCTCCCCCGCTACTACCACGGTTCCGGCCAGATAGGGAGCATCTACAAGTGAACTTAGCCCAAGCACCACGCTTACGCTACGAACGATTACTCTATTCCCAACCGGAAGCGAATAAAGTAAACTCGTAAACCAAAGAGCAATAATAACAAGAACTTACTAGTATTAGAAGTTGAATTGCGAATGATCCTAGAACCAAGCCTCGGGTTAGGAGACTTGATCCCGCGGTACAACCGGAGAGGAGACACCGACATGCCGGGCTTCCTCCAACTCTACCTCCACCCTATACTCTCTCTATCTATCTTGAATGCTAGGCTCTAGGGAGGAGATCCATTCAAGGGACCCCTATCACCCGATCCTCTCGGAAATAATGAATTAGGGTTTCATGGGATGCCTCCTCCGGGGGCGGGGGCCCTTCTTATATAGCCCCCTAAGATGCACCGCAGCCCTCGGATCAAACCGACCTAAATGGACGATTATTATTCATCCTCAAAGGCGGTGGAACAGGGATCCGCGAGGCTGACGCTGATTGGCTGAAGTGGGCAGTCGGCCGCCCAAGGTGGGGAGTCGGCCGACTCTCCACCGAGCCCGTTCGGGCTCCCGTTTGGTCCAAAGCCTTCTCGAACCTTCCAGATTACAGAATTTTCACCGGTTCCCGATTATCTCTATGTAAACCTGACATGTGGGCCTTCCTTGGGTATTTTCAGCTGACACCCTGCAGAAACAGACATTCACCAAAACTCGTGGAATTCCATTAGTGTAGGCCCTATATCTAGATGGTAATTATATTTAGGTCCTTTTTCATGTCTAGTTGACGGTAAAAATTGGCACTTAACGACCGTCAACAACTCCCCCAAGCTTACCCTTTGCTCGTCTCTGAGCAAAGATAAACTCAGTGATGGATCAGGAGTTGCTACAATGCTTTCGCGCCTCAAAAGTACACATGCGTTCAAACAAGAACTCTCCTCCGGATTAGAGTGAACTATTCTGACTCAAAACTTACTCGTATTACCTTTCACCATGGGGCTTGTAACCGTCACTTGGGTCTTGAGCGGTTGAAAGACGTAACGGTCAAGTCAAGCGCTATGTTTCTCGCTCTTTGATCAACTATTATTCCGAGTTTTTGCAAGATTTTCAAATAAAACTCGAGTTCCTTGTATGAACCTTTCGGGTCTCTCATTTGTGGTATTTTTGGATCCTCTCCAAGGCATGAGTAGTGTATGCCTTCCCTCTTCTCTCGAATATGTGGTATTTGTGGAACTAAGGCATAGTGAAAAGAGCCTTCTCTCTCTCACCCTACTTCTAATAGGCTTATGTGGAGCTCATAGGTGGGAAGACACTCAAACTCACTTGCATATATTGTACAGTTAAACCATGGATCCAACAGGAACTAAAATAATAATAAAGTCATATGTGCATGAGAAGGAGGAAATGGGATGAATGATAAGATGATGATGATAAGGAAATGATTATGAGGGGTGATCACTTGGTGAACATCTACTTCTACACTTGCTCCTTTGGGGATAACATAACTCCCTTTATTCGGAAACTTTGAAACTTCTTGAAAGGAAGGAATTGGCTACTCTTTCTTTCTCTTTTTTTTCTCATTTTTTTCTTTTTTTTCTTCTTTTCTTTTTTTTTAGAGCAACCAATCCTCTGAAAATGAAACTTCAGCAACGGAGAGTGTATAACTTGCAATGATAATGACTGGAGCTTTTATGTAGGCAAATGGAATGGCGATGATTATTTCTAGATGTTCACTCCCAGGATAGGAGTAGAACCTTTTCTGGATGAAGTGAAATGAGTGGCGTATGTATATGTGGATGGATAAATGAATGGATGCATGCGTACTCCCAGGGTAGGAGCAGCATAAGCGCGTATCTCCAGGGTAGAGACAGCACAATATGTGGGGGAATGCGTACTCCCAAGGTAGGAGGCAGCATAAGTGCGTATCTCCGGGGTAGAGATAGCACGATTTGTAGTGGATATGGATCTATATGTGGGTGGTACTTCTAGGGACAGAAGTAGCACGTAATGAATGTAGTATTTATAAAATGGGTGCATGCTTCGAGGACGTAAGTAGCATAGATCAATGGATGGAGAGCACATAGTATTGACTTTAACCGCATGACTGGTTCCTTATGGGTCCACAAAGATAACCACACTCAATGCCTATAAAGACTACACTTAAGCCTACAATATGATCTATATAAATAGATGAGTTTTCCTAATCTAGCAAGCATGAATGTATGGCTGTGGTAGGAATTTTGAACTCTCGTCATGCAGGAACTCATCATGCAGGAATTTTAAGATTTTAAAAGATAAACTCTCCAGAACTCTAGCATCTCTAGGAACAAGATGGACAGCAGCTCAAAACTTTCCCATATCATATCCGTCAACTACCTAGACTTAGATCAAGCATTCGCTACCCACAAGTTTCAGGTTCAGAGTAAATCTCAAATCTAAACAGTTGTGTCCAAAACTCGGGAGAGTGCATGGTTGAAAACTAGGTACTTGAAAGGAATTACGGCAGAGCAACTATTCATCATTTCCATATAAGAGCTTATTCTGTAGGGTTCATTTTAGCAGGCAGACTTTTCACATACTCTCCTCTATTTTATTTTGCAAACTTAACAAATAGATAGATAGATAGATAGATAATCTAGTGATACTTAGCCGGATACAAGGGGTGCTCTCCCCCAAGCCGGATGTTGACGTAGTCCCCGGTTGGTGTTGCTTGACGCGGTGAAGGCGTACGCTGCTCCTCCCGGAGTGTCGGGGATAATGGTAGAGACAAAGATCAGTGGATCGTTGTAGACAGCACTTTGATAAGGGACAGGACGTCCTTCTGCCTGTTAGCTCTTCTTGATCCTTCAAATTCTGTGAGGCTCAAATAGACAGCAAAGCTTGTGGAACTGATTAAGCGTTAGTGATAACCCTCTAAGCCTTGAATGTCTAGAACCTTCTTAACACATAAATCTTTTCGTAGGATCTTAATATTTTTACAATTTTATATTTATGATATGCGGCGAAAAATGCAACTAAGATGGAAACTTATTTTTATGCCACCACAAAGTGGATATCTTTGTGGGCCGTGTCGTACCACAAAATTATTCAATGGGGCTTAGCATTTTCTAGATGCAATGCAAGACAAAATTATTTTCTTTTCTAATGCGGATGCAACAAAGTAAATATGCTAAAGGAAAAACTTATGCAATGCTTTGAAGTGGGAAATATGGATAACTACCAAGTTACCTCCTTGGCAAGGGTTCGGTGTTTTAAGTCCTCTCGAATAGGACTTCTTGTCATGTTCAATCCTTTGGTGCATTTGATCCCAAAGGTAGAGACCTTGAGAACTACACCTCTTGAGTTGATATCTCTTGAGGAAGGGGTCATCTATGTTCTTTCCTTCTCCAATGGTTTGAAGTGAACCTTTAATTGTGATGCTAGCAGCATCTTGTTTAGTGTGCATGTTGCAGGTTCAGAACTTTATCACTGGAGCACCCTGGTATGAAGAGTAGATGCTTCTAGTGGTCCTTTCCCTAGAACTTGTGCTCCACTTATCATTTCTTCTCTGCAGAGGATTAGTGGACAACACATACCCGAAGGAATATAACAAGGGTAGATTTGTCATAGAGGTAAATTTTATGCTACAGAAAAGTTGGGGTGAAAATTTTAATTAGCATGGAACATTTGCTCAATATTAATTCTTCTCTTAAGGATTGATTTTATTTTGTCTAAAGCTTGATTGGTGTATGAAATCTATAGAAAACACTCAAACTTATAGAGAGGGAGTAATTGCGAATGGAGGGATTGCAAACCAGCGTGCCAGAGTGACGGGGTCTTGAGAAGAGGAAGAGCATTGCTTGGATCATCATTAGAGGAATCGGTATCCTTCCTTCCCCAAGCTTGCTGTTGCTCATCACTGGAAGCCAAGTGTATGTGTTGTAACTCCATGTTCTTTAGACACTGGCCATCCTCTATTCTTAAATCTGTTGGAATGGGTAATGAATCCAGTTCTAAACTAGACATTACTCGGCTTACTCCTTGTGCAATTTCAGTTCCAAATCGGATACCCGGGGTTCAATACGTGGAGATTACCGTGGTAGATGAATTTCGTGTATTCTTGTGCAATTGTACTTCTTATTTCTTGTTCTACCAAAGGTGGCCGTAGCCCCTCCTGGACAGGAGGGAATTCAGGCGTTGGCTGATTGACAGAAGGTTCTCCCCCGGAGGAAGGTGTCTGTGGCAAGGTTCCTCTTCCCCGTTCGTGATACCCATTAAGGGGAGAAGGATCCGGCTTATTCAAGCTCATAACTGGGCGACATCCAGGTCTGCTTTGTAACCGATTTAAGGAAGCGAGCGAAGCGCCAACCTCAATCCAAAGATTCCCGATAGGTTAATCTGGTATACCATATGCGGTGGGCTTGGGAAAGATTTTGTGGATGATCACTGACTGGTGGGCTGGGGAAGGATTTGGTGGACATAATTACCTTTGCCGGCTGTTGGATTGGTTCTGTGTCTCTTGATTCTAAGTCCGTTGAGCAAAGATCTCTCCTTTGACTTTGTCCAATCCGGGATATGAGGATGCGAGATAGTTGCATGATCTTCTTTTGTCAACCATTCTTGATTTTTGTTGAGCCTTGGTTGACTAATTGATGTTCATTGGAGATGTAGACTCGAGTTCTTCCTTGATGGTCTTTGTCTTCTAGCGGCATGGCGAAGAGTTGCGCTTAATGATACGCCATCCATATTGATGATCAAGGAAGGGACATCATTAATTATATGCAGGCTTCATCTCCAATGGCATAGGGACATCATCTTGCAAATGTAGTTGTTCATGTTCTTCTTGGGCTTGGTCGGTAGTCAACCCTTGATGGTGATTGGTTGACACAAGGATGCATGCTATCATGACATGCTTGTCCTTACCGCCGACGTGCAAGATGGTGTCTTCAAGAATAACAAGAGCAGTCTTTAATTGGCCAAAATGAGTTGAGTTTCTCCCAAACTTCTCATTGGTGTCCTAGCTCGAGTTTTGGGCTCAATGCTATGATGTCTTCAAGGTTGCTCATAGCTTGTCGCCTTGTTGATCAACTTCCTTTGGGTGAGTGCTATTGATGTAGATCCTTCTTGGGGCACTCTTGTCTCCTTTGTTCCATCACTGAGATGGTGATTTGGTAGGTTCACCATGAATAGGCATGCCATAAATTCCTTCAACTCTTTCTTGGACGATGAATGAGCTATGTCTTCTATGTGAAGTTGTTGGAGTTCATCATATGCCTTGATTCATCTCATATGTGAGTTCATCTCTTGACTTACCCGATTTGGATTTGGATGTTTCTCTGCAGGGGTTAGTCCAACAAAATATACCAATATCTACTACAACACAATTTTAGTTCAATAACCAAACTAGACTCCATGTCTAATCTAATTAAGGAAGGCAATTTAACCTAAGCACCACGCTTAATTTAAAAGCCTTTAGAAGTACTCATATGAAGCACCTCCAAACCAAAGCATATTATAGCAAACAAAGGCAGATGAGAGCACTACGTAGATTTACTCAAACAAAGTGATAACGAGCATGATTGATGTTTAGCAAATTGAGCATGCCAAAGGTAGGGACAACCAAAATAATGTAGCAACATGGCAAGAAATCTATTTATGGAAGTATATCCCCCAGCCTTGAATTTTGCAGAATTCAAGATTGGATGAATGCAATTCAATGTTGCATAATGATTGGTTGGACATACCTTGCATTTGTTGTTCCTTTGATCTTTTTGCTTCGAACCTGGAAAGGTTAGTGACACGAATACCCGAAGGAATATTTTCATAATTATAACTCTATGCTCAATTAACAAGGACAACACACTAGAAAGGTGAACAGTTATGCCATGGTCTGAACAGTGCTTGTTTTAGGACACTAAGCTTGTCCTTGGGAAACCTTCAAGATGTGAATTGGTGAAGTGGTTCCCCCTCCAATACCAGTCAATGTATACTATCTCAAGATTCAACACGACGAGATCTGCAATGTTTATGGAAAACATATGCATCTACAACCACCCTTTCAATGTCTTTAGAAACAAGGAGCATGATGGGGTTGCGTATCTCGTGTGTGGTAATGTTGGAGAGACTAAGTGAATCGGAGATTTTTCATATGAGCAAGGTCTTGATGGGGTGTTTAAGAAGTAACTACTTTGCTCATTGAAATCTCCATCATTTTCTACTTCCAAGGGTGATTCATCATAAATTTCCAAAAATTCCCTTGGATCGTCTCTCGAGTTGATCTTGTCTAAGGCCTTTTCCATCCATTCAATGGCAATAGCACATAGGTCTTTAATGCTCTCTAGCCATGGATGTTGCTCTCCGTGATCCTTTATATGGTTTTGATGATTCCTATGCGTGGGATAAGTAGATAGATTTCTAGGATCATCGGGAGGTTCAGGACAAAGAGCATAGAATGAGTCATAGGGATCAAGGATGGGTTTAAAGATGGGTTTGTATTCTATATCTAATGTGGGCAAAAAAGGAGAGAAGACAAAGATGGTTTCTAGATGGCTACGCTCTCCTTCCATGGCATCACTTGATATACCATCCTTGAGTCTTTCTAAGCGTCCTTCAAGGGAATTGGATGTGAGACGCTTTCTAAGAGACCTCTTCTTGAGAAGATTGGCAATGTATGCACTAAAAGATCTCTTATGAAGCAGGAAGTTTATGCTCCTCCCAAACTTGCCATCAAAAAGAATTTCTAAGGATAGAATTACTTCTTTCCTTAGAGAATTTTGGAGTACTACTGGTTTGGAATGGATAGCCAAATCATGGGATTGAAATGTTTGTAAAGTGGTCAGGAAACTTCCTCTTCTAGTTTGGGGGATGATTCCTTCTCTACCTCTAGGATGTTATCATAAAGGCTAGTGCAAGGAGTATGTCCATTAATAATAAGGACAAACCTCACTTCACTAAAGGGTAAAGAAAGCAAAACTCCTCCAAAGGTGATATTATCAAGACCCATAAAAATGTTGAAGAAGAACATGGTCTTGTAGGGCTAGGTCTAAACCTAAGTTTATAGGAAAATTGGAAGATTCCCTTAGTGTAGCCAAAAGTTCATTACCTACTTGATCAAAGGATAGGACTTGGGGTTCATTACCCTCTCCGGATGAGGATAGGACCTTGGGTACATTACCCTTTTGATTAGAAGATAGGACTCTAGCTGTAGAAAAGGGTTGGCTTTGACCTATTGCAACCACAAATTGGTGTAGCTCATAGCTAGATGTGAAAATCATGGGTTCTAGAGGCTCTAAGCATGTGCTCATGGGTGCAAGATATTGGTGGATAGGCGTGGAATTTGGGTTATCTATAAGGATATAAAATAAAAGGCAAAAGAAGAATACAAAAAGATAAAAGTATAATACAAGGTTAAGCATGACTTAAGGTTATCTCAATGAGACCGTCTTTCTCCCCGAAGAACGGCGCCGGAAATGCTTGTTGATACTAGATACGCACACGAAAGAATCAAAGAGAAATAATCCGCAAGCGCACGGATATCGGTGAGCACTTCACCCGGAGATATTCCGAGTATCGTTATTTATTTATCCGCTAGGAGAAAACGTGCATCCGACTAACCCAAGTCTATACTTAACCCCCGAGCTACGTACAAGGTAAATGAGCGATATAGAGAGGATTACTACCACGGTCTTCTTCCAACCTATGGCAAGCTTTGCAACTACTACTCTATGGGAGCACCTAAGAAAAGACACCACGAGAGGATGCTTAACCTAGCACTTTTGGACCTACCTTACCTACGACGGGAAGTGGATTACAAAGGTAACAAAGGGACCATCATCTCCCCCGCTACTACCACGGTTCCGGCCGGATAGGGAGCATCTACGAGTGAACTTAGCCCAAGCACCACGCTTACGCTACGAACGATTACTCTATTCCCAACCGGAAGCGAATAAAGTAAACTCGTAAACCAAAGAGCAATAATAACAAGAACTTACTAGTGTTAGAAGTTGAATTGCGAATGATCCTAGAACCAAGCCTCGGGTTAGGAGACTTGATCCCGCAGTACAACCGGAGAGGAGACACCGACATGCCGGGCTTCCTCCAACTCTACCTCCACCCTATACTCTCTCTATCTATCTTGAATGCTAGGCTCTAGGGAGGAGATCCATTCAAGGGACCCCTCTCACCCGATCCTCTCGGAAATAATGAATTAGGGTTTCATGGGATGCCTCCTCCGGGGGCCGGGGCCCCGCTTATATAGCCCCCTAAGATGCACCGCAGCCCTCGGATCAAACCGACCTAAATGGACGATTATTATTCATCCTCAAAGGCGGTGGAACAGGGGATCCGCGAGGCCGACGCCGATTGGCCGAAGTGGGCGTCGGCCGCCCAAGGTGGGAGTCGGCCGACTCTCCACCGAGCCCGTTCGGGCTCCCGTTTGGTCCGAGCCTTCTCGAACCTTCCAAATTACAGAATTTTCACCGGTTCCCGATTATCTCTATGTAAACCTGACATGTGGGCCTTCCTTGGGTATTTTCAGGTGACACCTACGTAAAACGACATTCACCAAAACTCGTGGAATTCCATTAGTGTAGGCCCTATATCTAGATGGTAATTATATTTAGGTCCTTTTTCATGTCTAGTTGACGGTAAAAATTGGCACTTAACGACCGTCAACAATACCCTCATGGCCTAGTTTGGGCCGACACGCTATCACCAGGCCGGCCCATCAAGCTCCAAGACCAATCGGCCCAGGCTGGTCGGACAGCCTAAAATGGGCAAGATTCTCGAAGACCGACAAGGAGGACAGACCTAGCTGAGATAGGAAAGTTTAGACTTGTAAAGCATGTAAACTTTGTACCAGATAGGCTAGATCCGACTTGTAATCTTGCTCCCCGTGATATATAAGGAGAGCAAGGACCCCCGTGCCAGAGGAGAGAATCTGGCATAACGCACAGACTCACACATCCACATCATAATTGAAACAGAGAGCAAGACTAGAGTTTTACGCATCCTTGCGGCCTGAACCTGGGTAAACCTCGCGTGATTGTTCTCTGTTTACATCTTGCTTGCAATCTCGTACGCCTTCCGCCAATCCATTACCGGTCAGGGCATACCCCTGGTCGGACTATCGCCGATATTTCGTCGACACCTTCTGTAGCACCTGGTTTTCCAAAGAAGACCAAGCACTAGCTATATGTGTGCCCAGGATATCCACATGACACATATAGAGACAAAATGGTAAATATCGAAGCAATGCTTTATTATAAAGGAACATATTTACAATAAAACTTACATATATATCGAGTACAACGGACATTATTCCTAATCCTAGACTTCGGGTCGCCATACTCCACAGGACGGTTGACTGGGGGAGCACTCCGCCTAGTACTCGCATAACTCCTTTGGAAAACCGACCACGCTTCCGCTACGCCACTTTGATCCACCATCTAGTACCCATCCGGGATTTTTATTGGTGACAACAACAAGCGTCGGCTCACCATGCTCAAGGCAAGTATAACATGAGGGGATGCAAGGCTCAAAAGGCTAGACACGGTTATACTTTGCGGTAAGCATTTTTAGTTGGCCATATTTTATTTATTAAGCCTATATTGCTAGGTTATGCTTAGGGCTCCTCCCAAGTTAAAGTAATTAATTATCATCAAGATTTACCATCTCCCAAACCATCCATAGAACCATCTATCTCGAAAAGGATCCAGGGCCGCTCGTGTCCGTGAGCACGGGCTGATATATCGCTTTGATCAAACTCTGCGCAGAGGTGTACACTTTCACCTTGAGTCATGATTCCCCTTTGCCCGAGGTAGCTAATCTCTTGACTCACTTCCAAGGTAAGTCGGCATGGTCTCACTACGAAGCCTTTCACTAATTACCCTAACCAGTTAGTAGCCGCGAGGTTTCGGCGTCTAGGCGAATGGAGGCCCCCTTCAAGACCGGCACACCTTGACCGCAGCCCAAAGACACATCTTGACGGGCAAGAAGCCATTCCGCAACCTAGTCCCCCTCTTGCGCCGAATGAATTCGGTAACTACTAACAAGCTAGAGAAAACTAGCTATACAACTAAGATCGTGCCCACTTTGATTCTCAAGGCCGTACGGATGTCCCGGGTTGTCGCTTTAAGATTAAGTCCTTACGGAGGGGGCGACTAGAGCACCCAACAAGGCCCAATGCTCTAGCCCCTCGCTGACCATGCTGCTCAAAAGCACCATCTTAACCGTTGATTCCATAAGCCATTAATCATGATTAACATTATTATATTTGGTGAAAGCAAGGCTAAGCAAAACTAACCATATGCATAAACCCAAGGTAAACAAGGAACATGGCATACAAGTTCTAGGTAAAGTCCTTAGCATCATATTAGACACATGCATATGAATGTGATTATAAGGTTATTAGGTAATCAAGGAAACTCATGTTACACTTGCCTTTGATAGGGATGTCTTCCAACTTTCCAATCTTCCTGGATCACCCTCGCATAGCTCCTTCTAACGATAGCAAACAACCGGCACAAGCATCTAAAGACAAACCTAGAAACAATACACCAAGCATTACAAAAACAAGCTATAAAGATTCCTAACGTATGAGTCTATCGCGTGAGCGCAAAAACACCTAAAATGGGTTTTGGTGAGCTTTTGAAGCTTTAGGGGTTAAATCATAAAATTTATAGTTTTAAATAACTAAATATTTGGAATAATAAACATGAAGCAACAAGGAATTATATGATGGGGTATCAAGTGCTAGCAACAAGGATGACATCGATGGTGGAGAATGGAAAGAATGAGCTAGATGGGTATTTATATGAATATTGGAATTATATCTTGGAAGAAAAGGTGCTCTGAACTTGCCCGAGGCTAGCACCCTGGTGGCCTTGGTTTTATGAAGCAAATCATGCATGGACGACGTAAGGATTGCCATGGGATCTTCTTAATAAATAGTGGATTATCAATGGAGCTCGGCTAGATATATTTTTGTGCTAGATGAATATATGTATAGAATGTGAGAACGGTTGGAGAGCTAGATAACAAGGAACGGTTGAACTACGATGTACAGAGTACGTGGCTAAGTTATGAATAGCTAGACAGATCGATGATTCTCACCATGCCGGTGGTCGACGGTTCGAGCAAGCCATAATGACATAGAGATGCTGGTGTATGAAAAGACCATGAGTTAGATTGCCTAAGTGATATTTATAGGAATACCGGAGTTATATTTATGAAGTAAAAGAATATGTGTATATATGAATCAACACGACGAAATGACATCATCAAGGATGATTGCTGCTGAACGTGGCTGGTTTACTACTAGCTTGTGTATACGTAGGTATATATGCATGAACCAGAAAAGCTTTAACGAGCTGTACAGCAAGACAGAGATCTTCTCACCGACGAGTGATGGTTGACAACAGCAGGTAAGCCAAAGGTTTGTGAGCCACGATGAAGAAGACGTGCAGCTCGATAACGACGAGAAGGCCACCACCAACCGTAGCTGCATTCGGGATGACGACTTTGCAGAGAGCCGTCGAGAAGAAGATGACTCGGCGCACGGCAGCGTTGCAGCGCGAGGGTAGGAGGTGCCTGGCGATGAAGGGCAGACCGGCAACGGTGAGGTCGAGGACTACGGCGAGTACGGATTGGCCTCCTTGCGGCGCTGATGCGATCCATGAAGCAGTGCGTCGGTTGCGGAGAGAGTGGCCGTGGTGTTCACCGATAAGGAGGGAAAGCAGTGCTCTCATCAATGAGATCGATGGCGGCGGCTCGAGCTGTAGCTTGCGGTGGTGCTGTGCAGTGCAGGAGATCGAAGGGGCGAGGAGCAGCTTGCTGGGTGGATGAGGGTGTTCTGCCATTTGCTTGTCCATATATAGAACCGAAGAGGGAGTCAAGGGGCCGGGCGGTGGAGCTATTGCTGCAGAAGAGCAGGAGGCGGCTGGTGGAGAGATGAAGAAATGATGCCTGGCAAAGAACGTAGGTGATCTCCTTATTATATAGGCACGGGCAAGGTAGCTGAGGGGTTGTTCAGGTGGTGGCACTGAAGGCTTGTTACTGCAGTTAGCAATCGCTGCTCGGTGGTGAAATAAACATTGCGGCTTTGAATTATGACCACTGAAGATGACGCTAGTAACCGACAATGGATATTGATAGCAAGGAGATAGTGGTAACTGGTTGTACTTGAACAGGCGCCGGTGAATTGTTACATGTATGCATGAGCAGGGACATGGCGCTTGGGAAGGATGAAAACCTGAACTGGCCACGCATGCTTGATATACTCTAGATGGCTTGGTCGGTAGCTAGCTTGAAGGATTTGTGTCATCTCACGTGCACAAGAAAATGGCCGAAGAAAGGAAATGTTGAAATTATTAATGGCAAGGTGAAACGTCCAAAGTGCTCACGTGAGAAGAATTAAGTAATATACATAAAGGAAATATATATGTATATGTGACAAAAAGGGAGAGGAAATGGGTTTTGCAATAAACACGATGGCTATTTGTTCAAGGATAATTATGATACGTGGAGACAACATTAGATGGGTAGATATTAGAATGAGGATATATCTGACTTGAGATAAAAATAAACAAACTTTTATTAAACAAAACTCATATTTTATTTTGGAAATAGAATAAAACCTTTCCGTATCTTAACGTGGTTTTTCATAAATTATTTTTCAAACAATAAATTAATGCTCTCAGCATGAATGCAACAAACATATTAAATTAAATTCGAAATATTTGGGAAAAACACATTTTTCACTATTTATATTTTAAACAACATAATTTAAATCTTGGATAATTTGAGAAAAATTATGAAATCACTTATTTTTCTTAGTGCTTTCTACGCACAACCCAAAATGAAAATTTTGGGGTGTGACAAACTACCCCCCTTAACAGAATCTCGTCCCGAGATTCGCTGAAGAAGAAATCATTACAAAGAACCAAGTCATACATGGACACAATAACAAAACAATCAACCGTGTAAGGACACACTAACATGATATTGTCCTTAATCGAGAACACACTAGCACTTTCCTTAGCATCGTTGCTAACGTAAAAGCGCTCGGGTGAAAACTTCCTATAACAGGCTTAGGTTAGGCGAGCTTGAACTGATCTATCTCCATGGCGAAGCTCCTTTGTTGATGTAGAGTATTGAACCTCATTGGCGCCTTCATGGATCTTGAAGAAATGAGGGGTTTCCGATAAAATCACTTTTATTTTTTTCATAACATATCAAGGGGGAGGAAGACAAGACAAGTTTTTAGCAAAATAAATTTGTAAAAACGACCATTTCTAACTAGGCTGAGCGTCCTACAGTCAACACTGCTCCGATACCACTTTGTAGCACCTGGTTTTCCAAAGAAGACCAAGCACTAGCTATATGTGTGCCCAGGATATCCACACGACACATATAGAGACAAAATGGTAAATATCAGAAGCAATGCTTTATTATAAAGGAACATATTTACAATAAAACTTACATATATATCAGAGTACAACGGACATTATTCCTAATCCTAGACTTCGGGTCGCCATACTCCACAGGGACGGTTGACTGGGGGAGCACTCCGCCTAGTACTCGCATAACTCCTTTGGAAAACTGACCACGCTTCCGCTACGCCACTTTGATCCACCATCTAGTACCCATCCGGGATTTTTATTGGTGACAACAACAAGCGTCAGCTCACCATGCTCAGCAAGTATAACATGAGGGGATGCAAGGCTCAAAAGGCTAGACACGGTTATACTGCGGTAAGCATTTTTAGTTGGCCATATTTTATTTATTAAGCCTATATTGCTAGGTTATGCTTAGGGCTCCTCCCAAGTTAAAGTAATTAATTATCATCAAGATTTACCATCTCCCAAACCATCCATAGAACCATCTATCTCGAAAAGGATCCAGGCCGCTCGTGTCCGTGAGCACGGCTGATATATCAGTTTGATCAAACTCTGCGCAGAGGTGTACACTTTCACCTTGAGTCATGATTCCCCTTTGCCCGAGGTAGCTAATCTCTTGACTCACTTCCAAGGTAAGTCGGCATGGTCTCACTACGAAGCCTTTCACTAATTACCCTAACCAGTTAGTAGCCGCGAGGTTTCAGCGTCTAGGCGAATGGAGGCCCCCTTCAAGACTGGCACACCTTGACCGCAGCCCAAAGACACATCTTGACGGGCAAGAAGCCATTCTCGCAACCTAGTCCCCCTCTTGCGCCGAATGAATTCGGTAACTACTAACAAGCTAGAGAAAACTAGCTATACAACTAAGATCGTGCCCACTTTGATTCTCAAGGCCGTACGGATGTCCCGGGTTGTCGCTTTAAGATTAAGTCCTTACGAGGGCGGACTAGAGCACCCAACAAGGCCCAATGCTCTAGCCCCCTGCTGACCATGCTGCTCAAAAGCACCATCTTAACCGTTGATTCCATAAGCCATTAATCATGATTAACATTATTATATTTGGTGAAAGCAAGGCTAAGCAAAACTAACCATATGCATAAACCCAAGGTAAACAAGGAACATGGCATACAAGTTCTAGGTAAAGTCCTTAGCATCATATTAGACACATGCATATGAATGTGATTATAAGGTTATTAGGTAATCAAGGAAACTCATGTTACACTTGCCTTTGATAGGGATGTCTTCCAACTTTCCAATCTTCCTGGATCACCCTCGCATAGCTCCTTCTAACGATAGCAAACAACTGGCACAAGCATCTAAAGACAAACCTAGAAACAATACACCAAGCATTACAAAAACAAGCTATAAAGATTCCTAACGTATGAGTCTATCGCGTGAGCGCAAAAACACCTAAAATGGGTTTTGGTGAGCTTTTGAAGCTTTAGGGGTTAAATCATAAAATTTATAGTTTTAAATAACTAAATATTTGGAATAATAAACATGAAGCAACAAGGAATTATATGATGGGGTATCAAGTGCTAACAACAAGGATGACATCGATGGTGGAGAATGGAAAGAATGAGCTAGATGGGTATTTATATGAATATTGGAATTATATCTTGGAAGAAAAGGTGCTCGAACTTGCCCGAGGCTAGCACCCTGGTGGCCTTGGTTTTATGAAGCAAATCATGCATGGACGACGTAAGGATTGCCATGGGATCTTCTTAATAAATAGTGGATTATCAATGGAGCTCGGCTAGATATATTTTTGTGCTAGATGAATATATGTATAGAATGTGAGAACGGTTGGAGAGCTAGATAACAAGGAACGGTTGAACTACGATGTACAGAGTACGTGGCTAAGTTATGAATAGCTAGACAGATCGATGATTCTCACCATGCCGGTGGTCGACAGTTCGAGCAAGCCATAATGACATAGAGATGCTGGTGTATGAAAAGACCATGAGTTAGATTGCCTAAGTGATATTTATAGGAATACCGGAGTTATATTTATGAAGTAAAAGAATATGTGTATATATGAATCAACACGACGAAATGACATCATCAAGGATGATTGCTGCTGAACGTGGCTGGTTTACTACTAGCTTGTGTATACGTAGGTATATATGCATGAACCAGAAAAGCTTTAACGAGCTGTACAGCAAGACAGAGATCTTCTCACCGACGAGTGATGGTTGACAACAGCAGGTAAGCCAAAGGTTTGTGAGCCACGATGAAGAAGACGTGCAGCTCGATAACGACGAGAAGGCCACCACCAACCGTAGCTGCATTCGGGATGACGACTTTGCAGAGAGCCGTCGAGAAGAAGATGACTCGGCGCACGGCAGCGTTGCAGCGCGAGGGTAGGAGGTGCCTGGCGATGAAGGGCAGACCGGCAATGGTGAGGTCGAGGACTACGGCGAGTACGGATTGGCCTCCTTGCGGCGCTGATGCGATCCATGAAGCAGTGCGTCGGTTGCGGAGAGAGTGGCCGTGGTGTTCACCGATAAGGAGGGAAAGCAGTGCTCTCATCAATGAGATCGATGGCGGCAGCTCGAGCTGTAGCTTGCGGTGGTGCTGTGCAGTGCAGGAGATCGAAGGGGCGAGGAGCAGCTTGCTGGGTGGATGAGGGTGTTCTGCCATTTGCTTGTCCATATATAGAACCGAAGAGGGAGTCAAGGGGCCGGGCGGTGGAGCTATTGCTGCAGAAGAGCAGGAGGCGGCTGGTGGAGAGATGAAGAAATGATGCCTGGCAAAGAACGTAGGTGATCTCCTTATTATATAGGCACGGGCAAGGTAGCTGAGGGGTTGTTCAGGTGGTGGCACTGAAGGCTTGTTACTGCAGTTAGCAATCGCTGCTCTGGTGGTGAAATAAACATTGCGGCTTTGAATTATGACCACTGAAGATGACGCTAGTAACTGACGATGGATATTGATAGCAAGGAGATAGTGGTAACTGGTTGTACTTGAACAGGCGCCGGTGAATTGTTACATGTATGCATGAGCAGGGACATGGCGCTTGGGAAGGATGAAAACCTGAACTGGCCACGCATGCTTGATATACTCTAGATGGCTTGGTCGGTAGCTAGCTTGAAGGATTTGTGTCATCTCACGTGCACAAGAAAATGGCCAGAAGAAAGGAAATGTTGAAATTATTAATGGCAAGGTGAAACGTCCAAAGTGCTCACGTGAGAAGAATTAAGTAATATACATAAAGGAAATATATATGTATATGTGACAAAAAGGGAGAGGAAATGGGTTTTGCAATAAACACGATGGCTATTTGTTCAAGGATAATTATGATACGTGGAGACAACATTAGATGGGTAGATATTAGAATGAGGATATATCTGACTTGAGATAAAAATAAACAAACTTTTATTAAACAAAACTCATATTTTATTTTGGAAATAGAATAAAACCTTTCCGTATCTTAACGTGGTTTTTCATAAATTATTTTTCAAACAATAAATTAATGCTCTCGACATGAATGCAACAAACATATTAAATTAAATTCGAAATATTTGGGAAAAACACATTTTTCACTATTTATATTTTAAACAACATAATTTAAATCTTGGATAATTTTAGAAAAATTATGAAATCACTTATTTTTCTTAGTGCTTTCTACGCACAACCCAAAATGGAAATTTTGGGGTGTGACAAACTACCCCTTAATGTAATCTCGTCCCGAGATTCGCCGAAGAAGAAATCATTACAAAGAGCCAAGTCATACATGGACACAATAACAAAACAATCAACCGTGTAAGGACACACTAACATGATATTGTCCTTAATCGAGAACACACTAGCACTTTCCTTAGCATCGTTGCTAACGTAAAAGCGCTCGGGTGAAAACTTCCTATAACAGGCTTAGGTTAGGCGAGCTTGAACTGATCTATCTCCATGGCGAAGCTCCTTTGTTGATGTAGAGTATTGAACCTCATTGGCGCCTTCATGGATCTTGAAGAAATGAGGGGTTTCCGATAAAATCACTTTTATTTTTTTCATAACATATCAAGGGGAGGAAGACAAGACAAGTTTTTAGCAAAATAAATTTGTAAAAACGACCATTTCTAACTAGGCCGAGCGTCCTACGATCCAACAACACCGCTCCGATACCACTTTGTAGCACCCGGTTTTCCAAAGAAGACCAAGCACTAGCTAAATGTGTGCCCAGGATATCCACACGACACATATAGAGACAAAATGGTAAATATCGAAGCAATGCTTTATTATAAAGGAACATATTTACAATAAAACTTACATATATATCGAGTACAACGGACATTATTCCTAATCCTAGACTTCGGGTCGCCATACTCCACAGGACGGTTGATCGGGGAGCACTCCGCCTAGTACTCGCATAACTCCTTTGGAAAACCGACCACGCTTCCGCTTACGCCACTTTGATCCACCATCTAGTACCCATCCGGGATTTTTATTGGTGACAACAACAAGCGTCGGCTCACCATGCTCAGCAAGTATAACATGAGGGGATGCAAGGCTCAAAAGGCTAGACACGGTTATCTTTGCGGTAAGCATTTTTAGTTGGCCATATTTTATTTATTAAGCCTATATTGCTAGGTTATGCTTAGGGCTCCTCCCAAGTTAAAGTAATTAATTATCATCAAGATTTACCATCTCCCAAACCATCCATAGAACCATCTATCTCGAAAAGGATCCAGGCCGCTCGTGTCCGTGAGCACGGCTGATATATCGCTTGATCAAACTCTGCTTGAGAGGTGTACACTTTCACCTTGAGTCATGATTCCCCTTTGCCCGAGGTAGCTAATCTCTTGACTCACTTCCAAGGTAAGTCGGCATGGTCTCACTACGAAGCCTTTCACTAATTACCCTAACCGTTAGTAGCCGCGAGGTTTCGCGTCTAGGCGAATGGAGGCCCCCTTCAAGACTCGGCACACCTTGACCGCAGCCCAAAGACACATCTTGACAGGCAAGAAGCCATTCTGCAACCTAGTCCCCCCTCTTGCGCCGAATGAATTCGGTAACTACTAACAAGCTAGAGAAAACTAGCTATACAACTAAGATCGTGCCCACTTTGATTCTCAAGGCTGTACGGATGTCCTGGGTTGTCGCTTTAAGATTAAGTCCTTACAGAGGGCAGACTAGAGCACCCAACAAGGCCCAATGCTCTAGCCCCCTGCTGACCATGCTGCTCAAAAGCACCATCTTAACCGTTGATTCCATAAGCCATTAATCATGATTAACATTATTATATTTGGTGAAAGCAAGGCTAAGCAAAACTAACCATATGCATAAACCCAAGGTAAACAAGGAACATGGCATACAAGTTCTAGGTAAAGTCCTTAGCATCATATTAGACACATGCATATGAATGTGATTATAAGGTTATTAGGTAATCAAGGAAACTCATGTTACACTTGCCTTTGATAGGGATGTCTTCCAACTTTCCAATCTTCCTGGATCACCCTCGCATAGCTCCTTCTAACGATAGCAAACAACTGGCACAAGCATCTAAAGACAAACCTAGAAACAATACACCAAGCATTACAAAAACAAGCTATAAAGATTCCTAACGTATGAGTCTATCGCGTGAGCGCAAAAACACCTAAAATGGGTTTTGGTGAGCTTTTGAAGCTTTAGGGGTTAAATCATAAAATTTATAGTTTTAAATAACTAAATATTTGGAATAATAAACATGAAGCAACAAGGAATTATATGATGGGGTATCAAGTGCTAGCAACAAGGATGACATCGATGGTGGAGAATGGAAAGAATGAGCTAGATGGGTATTTATATGAATATTGGAATTATATCTTGGAAGAAAAGGTGCTCTGAACTTGCCCGAGGCTAGCACCCTGGGTGGCCTTGGTTTTATGAAGCAAATCATGCATGGACGACGTAAGGATTGCCATGGGATCTTCTTAATAAATAGTGGATTATCAATGGAGCTCGGCTAGATATATTTTTGTGCTAGATGAATATATGTATAGAATGTGAGAACGGTTGGAGAGCTAGATAACAAGGAACGGTTGAACTACGATGTACAGAGTACGTGGCTAAGTTATGAATAGCTAGACAGATCGATGATTCTCACCATGCCGGTGGTCGACAGTTCGAGCAAGCCATAATGACATAGAGATGCTGGTGTATGAAAAGACCATGAGTTAGATTGCCTAAGTGATATTTATAGGAATACCGGAGTTATATTTATGAAGTAAAAGAATATGTGTATATATGAATCAACACGACGAAATGACATCATCAAGGATGATTGCTGCTGAACGTGGCTGGTTTACTACTAGCTTGTGTATACGTAGGTATATATGCATGAACCGTAAAAGCTTTAACGAGCTGTACAGCAAGACAGAGATCTTCTCACCGACGAGTGATGGTTGACAACAGCAGGTAAGCCAAAGGTTTGTGAGCCACGATGAAGAAGACGTGCAGCTCGATAACGACGAGAAGGCCACCACCAACCGTAGCTGCATTCGGGATGACGACTTTGCAGAGAGCCGTCGAGAAGAAGATGACTCGGCGCACGGCAGCGTTGCAGCGCGAGGGTAGGAGGTGCCTGGCGATGAAGGGCAGACCGGCAACGGTGAGGTCGAGGACTACGGCGAGTACGGATTGGCCTCCTTGCGGCGCTGATGCGATCCATGAAGCGGTGCGTCGGTTGCGGAGAGAGTGGCCGTGGTGTTCACCGATAAGGAGGGAAAGCAGTGCTCTCATCAATGAGATCGATGGCGGCGGCTCGAGCTGTAGCTTGCGGTGGTGCTGTGCAGTGCAGGAGATCGAAGGGGCGAGGAGCAGCTTGCTGGGTGGATGAGGGTGTTCTGCCATTTGCTTGTCCATATATAGAACCGAAGAGGGAGTCAAGGGGCCGGGCGGTGGAGCTATTGCTGCGAAGAGCAGGAGGCGGCTGGTGGAGAGATGAAGAAATGATGCCCGGCAAAGAACGTAGGTGATCTCCTTATTATATAGGCACGGGCAAGGTAGCTGAGGGGTTGTTCAGGTGGTGGCACTGAAGGCTTGTTACTGCAGTTAGCAATCGCTGCTCGGTGGTGAAATAAACATTGCGGCTTTGAATTATGACCACTGAAGATGACGCTAGTAACGACGATGGATATTGATAGCAAGGAGATAGTGGTAACTGGTTGTACTTGAACAGGCGCCGGTGAATTGTTACATGTATGCATGAGCAGGGACATGGCGCTTGGGAAGGATGAAAACCTGAACTGGCCACGCATGCTTGATATACTCTAGATGGCTTGGTCGGTAGCTAGCTTGAAGGATTTGTGTCATCTCACGTGCACAAGAAAATGGCCAAAGAAAGGAAATGTTGAAATTATTAATGGCAAGGTGAAACGTCCAAAGTGCTCACGTGAGAAGAATTAAGTAATATACATAAAGGAAATATATATGTATATGTGACAAAAAGGGAGAGGAAATGGGTTTTGCAATAAACACGATGGCTATTTGTTCAAGGATAATTATGATACGTGGAGACAACATTAGATGGGTAGATATTAGAATGAGGATATATCTGACTTGAGATAAAAATAAACAAACTTTTATTAAACAAAAACTCATATTTTATTTTGGAAATAGAATAAAACCTTTCCGTATCTTAACGTGGTTTTTCATAAATTATTTTTCAAACAATAAATTAATGCTCTCAGCATGAATGCAACAAACATATTAAATTAAATTCGAAATATTTGGGAAAAACACATTTTTCACTATTTATATTTTAAACAACATAATTTAAATCTTGGATAATTTTAGAAAAATTATGAAATCACTTATTTTTCTTAGTGCTTTCTACGCACAACCCAAAATGGAAATTTTGGGGTGTGACACCTTCTCAACATATGTTGCATTTTTGCCAGTGCCAAATTTTACACCAGCAACAATACCTTTGTCATAGTACCTTGCTCCAGCTAGAATCCCAACAGCATCATTAATCTGTTTCTTCCTCAAGATCTGCTGAAACCACAAGTTGGTTATAGAGGACTGACAACCAATGCAGCTACATGAATGTCCAGATCTTGCTTCTCCATAGGTGTTTGCAGTTCAGCCACCACATCTTCACCTGCCTGATTACATTGACATCAATTTAGCGAAAGGTTTTCATCAATAAGAACACATCCGGTGCATACAATTGATCCAATAAAACACAGTTAATAAAAATAGCTTCACGATAAAAAATCTCTACGACCATAAATGGAGCAGTAATACTGGATCTTTGAGAAGTTGCAGCTAACATAACCTTTTACGCCGCTTCACTGGGACTGGGAATGAAAATGTGAACCCAGGTTGTACTTTAAAGACATGCTCCTCTTGACATGCTAACATAACCTTTGAAGACATGGAAATTTGCTCCTCTTGTACTTTAAAGACATGCTAACATTACCTTTGAAGACATGGAAATTTGCTCCTCTTCTCTCGTAAAAACAGATAAATTCGCCTCTTGACAAAGATGATTGTACGGTATAATAATCCTTTTGTGCTATCAGACATAAAAGCTATTTCATATTTGCATCTGATGACCAAATGCGTTTCATAAATATATATCACGCCCTTTTACAGCCGATGATTGGTGTCAGTGTGCTCCGGTGAGTGCTACTCGTGCTTAGCTTTTTGACAAAAAGAAGGTTGTCAATTTAGTCAAATAGTTGATACACTTAATTGTTACCTTTCAATGGCGCAATTAAAAATGTAATGAAATCTGCCCCAGTGAAGCACACCCACTATGGACTGTGACTCTGTGAGTGTAGATAGCCATCTAAGAGAAGCACAGCGATGGACTTGTTTAGACATCAGCTCTATGTAGCAGGTGCCCAATCAATGCAATAATAACAGGCAATTGAACAATGCATAATTAGTCAAAAGAAAAGTAGCAGATGATACAATGTTTCTACAGGTTTCTTAATTTCATAATGGTGAGAAACATAGTGTAATTCTTTCTTTCCACTTCATCATAGTGAACCATTTTGTGTAATTCAGAGTATTAAAGATTAAATAACATACTATTTTGTGTAATCCAGAGAAGTCTCGACTCTCGAGTGCTGTGGTGGAAGGTGGTTTGCTCGTCATGACAAGAACTGGCCAATGCGGCTTCTCCGCGAGAGAACTAAATCAACCTGCAGATCCTGTGATATGATATTCCAAAAATCGTTCCTCCACGTATCTTTTAAACAACAATAGATCTTTGAAGAACAATCAAAGTCCGCTGAAGAAAATATGAAAGATGTACTAACCACAGGGCGCTGGTGTTCTCCATCATCACATTCCACATCGATGCAGCATCTCCATTCGGCAACATCCACGACGGCTAGCACAAAGAAGCATATCGGAACAGATCATATAGGGCGGAGTTGGCGGACTCAATCTAGTCGATGGTGGCAATGGTGAATGCGTCGAGCAGCCACGTGAGGTCCTGCCCAGCTGCCGATTCCGTGCTGCTGGGATCGGCGCCACGCGGAGTGGTCGCGCTGGGCTTGGATCTCGGCGGTGGACACGGAGGAGATGGCGCAGTCAGTCCAAGCGCTCGCGTATCCGTGGCGGTGGCGCGGCTGATGCCTCCGTGAGAGGTTCTCTCATGCTGGCCGATAGGCACCGCCTAGATGGGTTCAGCAACGGACTTGGAGGGGACAGCGGCTGTAGATGCACGGAGAGTAGAGTATCTTCCTTTTCCTTTCTCCGTCCGTGATTTCTGCTTCTGTGATGAGGGGGCGTGGGGTGGACGTGTGCGTGTGTTTGAATCTGCCATGTGGGCTAGAGGTGAGATTCAGACTTCCCACTCTTTTATAAGAATTGCATTATAGTAGAGATGACACACCGGTAATGTACGCGGCATACTATTCAACCAGCAGTGCAGTTCTTGCCCCTAGGATCAATACCAGTGAAAGCCTATATTCGTTAGCACTCACTTTTTCCATTATATATTAATCTTATTATAGACTTTTATTTATTAAATAAAAGTATTTATACTGAAGAAATTTTCAAAACGGGGATGTAGCTCAATTGGTAGAGCATTATGGATTGCATGCTTAAAGGTTTGGGGTTCAACTCCTCACATCTCCAGTTTTTAATTATTACAATTAATTTTTTTCACACAATTTTGGATATATGTTTGTTTGCTATTGTACATATCATCATGAAGTTTGTTAGAATTTAAGGTTTGGTTTGTGATCTCTAGCATAGGAGTCAAAAAAATGCTATCTAGCATAATGAAACATCAAGATTTGGGAAGTGCATTTTCACCTAAATTAATAGAGAAAATAGAAAATCCCATGTGAAACGACATTCTGTGTATAGTACGTTTTGTGCGTGTGTCAAAAACAAACCAATACCATTGGTCATCTATCCAATGTCAGGCACACATACTAGCTCCGGCGCAATGGGAGGCGCCAACTACCAAGCGTGTACACTTGTATAGACCGGAGTGCAGGCCACCGGCATAACGCATGAAGCTATTACTGGACTCGCCCGTGACAGAGGGAGGCACACACCTGCAAGCACCCATACATGGCGGCTGCCGTCACACCACGCAGAGTGGTTCTCTGACTCGCTAGCGTGTTGGGAGGCGCACACCAGCTAGCGTCCACACTTGCACGAGGAGTGGGGGTGCCGCATCGTATAGAGTCATTATTTTTCGTTTCACCCACGGCGGTGGGAGGCACACACTGCCAAGCATATGCCATGGGAGGTGGTGCTCGGCACCGCAAAAACATGCAGAGCTGCGATGGAGAGAGCCATGAACAACAAGTATAGGTGCTTGGTTGGAGGGTAGGGTACTTTCCACCATAGGAGGTTGCAACTGGCCAGATTTGGTTGTCGAGCCCACTAGACGTGCCTACTAGGCACTGCCCTGGCCACCTAGTGTCAGACCGTCGCCCAGCCTAGCAAGAATGAGCCGCTAGTCCATCCACCCTATCGGCCATCGGGGCCGGCCGAAGACAGGGTAGGAAGAGTTGCACTAGCTTTAGGTCAAGGGTGGTAGACCAGGAGGGGAACATCGGATCTAGATTTGAGTTTCCGACAATCGTCCTATGTTCACGGCGTCAGCCGACTAGATAATGGCTTCTGCACCAACTTGAGGTACTGCCAAACCGCCATCAATAGCGACACCTTGAGAATGGCCATGGGGAGAAGCTCTCCGCGCAGCGGCGTGCAGCCCATGCCTGGCCAAACATGTGCTCCCACGTGCCAGCAAGAAACCATCATCCTGGAACTCCAAGCGCCAGCTAGATGCGCCGTTCTCAGATCATTGAGGGCGTGAGAACTTCGCTGTTCACGTGCATGGGAGTTGCGCATGGATCAGTGTGGCTGCCGCCAGTGGCGAGGTAGAGCCGCAGAGGGGCTTTGGTGGCTAGCCGGACAGCCTAAGAAAAACGGGAAAAATACATAATACCATACTTGAGCTTTGGATGTTACAAGTGAGTTAATATGCTTTAAATCTTTTAGAGCTCTGAATGAATCTAGAGAAATTTAGAGGAGAGAATCTAGAGAAACGACTCGCATGCCAAAAGAAGAGTGAATTAATTTCCTTGCGATTTCTTTCTTTGTCTCTTAATTTTACTGATTCTTTTTCCCCCTAGTTTGAAAACTTTTGTTTTTCTATTCAATAACTTTCTGCAGTTCAAAAGCCACCAAAGCTCAAAAGCCACATCTTTGGAACCTGAGCTCGTCCAACGATGATCCGTGGAACCCGGAGCCGCAACTCTCACGAAACCTCAAAAGCCTGTTCGAGTGCTGTGTCGCAAGCAGAAAGGCAGCCAGCCATTGCCTGGGAATTAACTGCTTTTATTTATTCCCCAAAGGGGTCCCACATCATCGCCTCCCATTTCCACGCATCGGCCATCCCAGTCCCGGCTCGTCGCAACAGCTGCCGCCGGCACCCAACCCTTCCCAAGAAAAAACCCTAGCTCCCCTGCTACGCAAAACCCTAGTGGCGGCGCGATGGAGGAACAAAGGCGCGTCAGCGAGGCCGAGGAGGTGGTACAGCTGGAGGAGGCTGTGGCGCTGCTAGTGTCATGGTGCCGGCGCTGGCGCTCGGCCGGCAGCTCGGACTGGAGCAGGCCCTGTCGCCTGAGTATCAGCAGACCGTGGCGGATCAGGTATTCAGGTGAGGAACCTTGGGCTCGACCGAACCATATATCGCTCCTTCAATTTTGGCGATATTCACGGAGGGGTGGATCCGGCTGCAAAGCTTGCGCCTCCGATCCTCCCCGTGCGATAGATCGGTCACCGGCCGGGGCTTAAGAACGGAGCATGGCTCTTGCTTGCGCCTGCTCTAGGTGCGATTGGTTCGGGGCTAGATGGGAGTTAAGTCGCAAAGTGTCATGCGTGCGCCGAGTAGAAGCAAACCCCAGCGCCGTCAATGCCCGATCTCCCGATCCGGCCGGTGGCTTCAATCGAACTTGACCCCAATAGGATAGCCTCGATCCGACACACGCAGGTTCCATCTCCACGTCTTGTCGCGCGGCGTATTCGGAATTGCCGGCTTCTGTTCTACAGGCTCATCCCGTCGGATCAGTAGCATTCCATCCTCATCCCTTCGGATCAGTAGCAGCTCAATCACCATCCCATTGTTGCACGCGGCGAGGCAAAGAGGAGTTGGATGTCAACTCTATCCGATCAGCGTGGGGGGCGTGCCAACATTAGTCCACTTGCGCGCCACCGGTCGCTACGCTGTGGATGCTGCGGGCGGCGGCTTACACTGCACCCTTATAACTCCCGTGGGCGGCGGCTTTATCGTGCTTCCCTTGGCTTCTTGAGGTTGTCTGAGTTTGGATTCGTGCCGTGGATGATATGTACATTCCATGAACAAGTAGTACGCGATGGTACATATATATATATGCAGTCCGTGCAGCTTTTCTTCTCCTTGTCTATTTATTCTCATGTGCTTGAAGTTTGGGTCTGAGTTTGGATTTGTGGAGCCCATGATAAATTTCAGGAACAGGCAGCACACGCGATGGTACAAATGTAGTCTGTGATAGTTTCCTACCCCGTGTAGTTCGTTGTTTGTGTGGTTTAATCAAGTTTTCTAATGAAAATGTGGGGTTCTTTTTTTTTGTTTTGTTTTTGCAATTGCCGACAGAGCTGCAGCTTATTTGTTTCACGCTTTTCGCTTTTGGGATTCGCTTTTGCTTTTGCAATCACTTGTTGGCGACTTACTACACCACCATTGATGTGCTTTCAGGTCCACGCGACGGCTCTCCTGTACAACTACTACCGCAGGAAGCAGTTCCCGCAGCTCCAGTTCACCAGCCCCGAGCAGTTCTACCTGTCCACCTCCCTCACAATCACCAAAAATAACCTGCTCATGTATCTAGACCAGGCAGACAACTCGGTTACTAACAAGGCAATCATCGACGCCTGTGATATTGCCAACGCACTCGACCCTGTCAAGGACTCCCCCGATATGAGCACGTGGCCCATCTCCAAGGTCGCTGTTCTGCTTCTCAATCGGACGAAGAAAATGTGTTTGGTCCAGTATGTATCCCAAACCAAGGGCGTCTGGTCCATCATTGAGAAAGATATTGAGACAACATTAACTGGTTCTCTCACCAGCAGCATGCCGGTGCAGGGGTCGAGTAAACAATCTGTGGCGCTTCCTTCTGAACCGTATATGCTTCAGCAGATTGCATATATTCAGAGGTGGAGCTCAAAACAGGTTGGTAATATACACTAGTACAGTTTTCTTCTTCAACTTACAGTGCATTGTATATGTGTACCCTTATTCCTTTTCCACTTTAATAACTAGAACATGTAATGCAGCCTTATGTGGTTATTAGTAGCTACAGGTCTATGCCATAATTTGTAGTAGAATTGCAGTTCAGCCACAGGTACAGGGGCATAAATATGGTCACTGTGTGGAATTAGGGCTAGCTGCTGTGGTTTGCCTCCTCTCATTTAATTTTAGGCTATACAAGTTGTTTGGTACAGAAACATGATTTAATAAGGTTTCCACTAGCACATTGGGCATAGATGTTATCTTATCGAAATTACACCGGTTCGTGTCGGCAAATTCTATTGTGCACCTATTTGTATGTCTTAATAGGTATGCTTACACACTTTTATTTTAATAGGTATGAAGCGTCCAAATTTGCGTTTTATAGAAGAACATCGGGTGTACTCATTAAGTAAAAAAGGGAGAGCTACCATGTTGTGCCTTATGGACTATGATCAGAACATGGACAGCAAGATTAAGGAAATGAAGATTATGGAAATGCCTTTAGATGTCCTCATCGAAAGGTTTGTTTTTCCAGTGTGCCTACTTTGTACTGTTGCATGCTTTACACCTAGTCAAATAAGTACAGTATATTAGGAAAGTGGCAAGATTGACGCTCAATTTCATATACTAATAGCTAAAATTAATATTCTTTGAGGTAGCAAGTCATGAAAGTGGATAGATTGGTGCCCATAAGCTAGTGCTAACAAAGAAGCTTAGCAAGAGTGATTAATTGGGAGAAAATTATGAGGTGATTGGGCTATGTCAAGTAAGCCTCACTATATAAGGAGAATGCCTTCTTTCTTACTCGTCCATGGGAAAGGCCTCCAGACGACCGGTGTTGACTGTTACGAATACACGCCGTCCGGACCTCCTCTCCGGTTCCCGTCCCTCCCGATAGCACGTGAAGGCGTGAGATGTAGATGAAGATCGTCCTGTTCCCTCTCCCATGAACAGACACACAAGTAGAAAGACACAGAGACACATATGTATGGTGGAGCCAAATTGTATTAAGAATAGAGGTACAGTGGTCTCCTTTTATACTTGAGTCTACAGGACATAAAAGGTAGGAGCCCAATCAATCCTCCTAATGGAGGGATTTTCTCAATCCCGCTAATAGAGGATTCTTAACATTGACAACCTCGCCCAACAGGAGGTGTTGCTAGAATCTCGGCAACCGATGACCACCAAAATTAACCTTCATAATCAACGCCCATCATATCCAAGCCATGGGCGAGATGTTGCGCAGTGGATCAAGTTGCTGGTGAACATCATGATAGAGTCAACATAGAGGGTTCTTAGTTGTTAGGTATCAGCAACATTGCAACTGCAAGCCACTATGTGTGGCCACCTAGTGCATAGGTAGTCATGGAAGACGTGTGACCTGTAGCAAATTCAGCACCGTAATACTCACAGCTCCTCCACGTTGTGCATCGAGGGATGGAGGATGTCGATCCTGTCCGCTGTGCATGGATCTTGGGCACGTGGTTACCCCTACATGCGGCGGCATGCTATTTCCCATGAGGGAACTAAGAGTCTGCGGCGATGGGCATTGGGGAGGTGCACTTTTCATCGTTCTCTAGCGGAAGCCCTCCTGTCTTCCTTGTGTGACATGGACAACGTGATTTCACTATCTCAGGGTATATCTGTCACCCAGTTACAACAGTGCGTGATTATGCGCAGTGACATCCGAAGCGAGTGAATCATGTGGTTGACATTGAACCGTAACGTTTCCGTAACAAACCGAAAATCGTAATAGTTTCCACCGACTACATTTAATGTTATTGTTGGGCCGTAGCGATGTCAGACAACCAGTTGCATGTAGCTTGGACAGCAAGACGAGATCTCTTCACCCATCTTCCGTGTTCATTCAAACAACAAAGAAACATATCATGTAGCAACCTACCCATCGCAAACTAGATCCAATCTCCATCGCCATGGAACTAGGATCGGCGATATGCAACAACAGCAGTGTATTTCCGATGAATCAACCCATCGTCTCCGAAAGAGACAACACATCGTCGCTCCTCCATGATCCGATCCAGTCTCAACCTTGTCTTCTGATTGACGGAGAGCGAGAAGCAGCCGACTGCTCGGTGGACGCGGCAAGCAAGGAGGTGTTGACTACTTTCAGCTTCAGAAGAAGGTACGATCGACTACATGGACTGTCCAAACTTCGACATCGTAAACTAAAAACACATCGATTCATGTACTACAGGAAACGTGGCAAAGTTGGCCCTCCATCGTGCAGCGACACATCTATTGACAGCGCAATTACAAGAGCCATCGCTTCGTCCAAGAGCCGTCCAGGTGAACCGATATTCTACCCATATCTTGAAACAACGTTCATCAGCTACGAGGAGGCGAGGGAGTTCTACAACCTGTATTCCTGGGAGATTGGGTTTGGAATACGGGTATGGAAAGCAAAAACAAACGTCAATGGATACACCACGAGGAAGGATATAGCGTGCTCTTGTGAGGTAATTATGTAACCATATAACTATGTTCTGTTGGTTTCCACACTTACGATGTACAAAAAAGAAACTCCGAACTAACCAATGAATGCAAAACATTTCAGGGGCACTCCACCAACGTAAAAGGAGCGAGTGCTAGGACAGGATGCAGAGCATTGGTACGTCTTCACAGGACTGCAAACCACTCCTGGATTGTCACTAAAGTTGAGCCTGAACACAACCATCCACTGTCCCAATCTTATGGCGAGAAAAAACAATGGGGGTCCCATGCCCACATCGATCCAACAACAAGAGAGTTTATCAGAAAGTTAAGATCAAATAATGTAGCTCTTGGGAGAGTATGCAGCATAATTGGAGTGTCCTCGTCAGATTCACCTATTGCAATAAGGAAACAAACTGTCAAGAATCTATGTGTAAAACTGGCAAGGCAGGAAATAGCTGATGACCTAACGAAGACCATGGAACTGCTCAAAATAATGTGTGATAAAGATCCTTCTATGAAGATACGATTCAAGACCGACCAGGAGGATAGACTTCTAAACATGCTCTGGTGCACTGGGAAGAACCAACTAGATTACAGCCACTTCGATGATGTGGTAACATTTGATACAACATACAGAACAAACCTGTACCACTTGCCATTCGGTATATTCGTTGGCGCAAACAACCACTTCCAGTCCATTGTGTTTGGTGGAGTACTGCTCAGCCATGAGACGACGGAAGATTTCGAGTGGACGTTCATGAACTTCATCGACATAATGGGGGGAAAATACCCTCAAACAATACTCACAGGTACGAACACACGTTCTTATGTAATTCTAACAAACTTCAACGACAATACTGCAAATGAGCATACAAACTTAGTTGGTCAACTTTACCAAGCAGATGTATACTAAAAGTATCATGCACGGTATTGTTCAAACATGGTATGATTGATAAAATTTCATCACTGAAAGAGTTCAACATACTCATTACCTAGGAAGTATCTGATATTAATTTAATGTAGACCAATGCCAAGCTATGGCTTCAGCCATAAAGACAGTACTGCCACACACAAGGCACAGGTGGTGCAGATGGCATGTACTATGAAAGGCAAAACAAAAGATTGGACCCCCATATTCAAAGAAATCAACGTTCAAGAAAGAGTTCAACAGACTCATTACCTATGAAGTATCTCCTTCGACGTTCGAACAAAAATGGGGAGACCTAGTGGAAGAATACAAGCAACATGAAAACAAGTTTTTGATCAGGGCATACAAATTCAGGGCAATGTGGGCTAAACCTTACTTCATGGAGATTTTCTGTGCGGGAATGACAAGCACCCAGCAGAGTGAGAGCGCCAACCACATGCTAAAGAGGTTCATACAACGTTTAGCGCCAATGCACCTATTTGTATCCAAGTTCAATGATTTCCAATTTGACAGGAACCAAGAGGAGGAAAAGGAGAACTATGTAACCAGACAGGTGAGCCAATTCCATGTTACAAAATATTTCCTCACCAATTGAGCAAAGTTGCCTTTCCTAATATGTTTCGTACATCATGGTTCCAATATAGATAATGACTTGAAATACTACAAAACAATCATCGTTGTTAACAGGAGGATATTGAACATAATAAAAACCTACATGTCCATACCTTCGATGAAACTAAGTTCATTAGCTTTGAACTTCGTCCAGTAATGTCCCCATGAAACATGACATTATGTGTCGTAAGAATATATGAGCTGTGTGCCTCAGTATAATCGCAAGAATATTTACTACGAACTGGTTGTCATTCTAACTTATAGCTCATGCTAGACAATAGACAGGTAGTGAATAACCTAGTACCACGACTAATGACCCTGATAACATTACTGAGGCAAAGGTTCATATTCTTGTTGAGTTTATTTACAAGGCCATGTTATGTCAGGTATCATGAAGGAAGAGGAACGGATTTCCAATAGAAGAGCATGCAGAGAGCATATACACAAGATCAATGCATGAAAGATTCTGCGATGAACTGTATGAGTCTGTAGCCTACTTCATAGTAAAAAAGACGGAAAATGATACATGCTTCCATCTGACACACAATAAGAAAATTGGTGCACTGGATGCAAGGACGTACAAGGTAACTTACCCTGATGCCAACATAATACTATGCAGCTGCGGCCTATACGAGCACTCTGGAATGCTTTGCAAGCACAACAATGGATGTAGAAATAGCAAAGGAAGCGATTGTGAGCTTGCTTTCTTCCGAAACTATAAGGTCCTAGCCAACATTTCAAAATACCCAATCGGAAAGATATATTTTCCTATTCGTACAAACTAACAATGCATAGACGTTGATTCTAATCTCAGGAGTATAGAACACGGTCCTACAACAAAATACATACAAGAAGCGATGCACATGACGCTGCAGGATACATGGTAACCACATCAAGTTACCCACCCATGCATCTTTTATCTCACGGTACTCGTTTCATATAAGCTAAATTGTTCGGTGACATCAATTAACGATGCAATTAATACATGATCAGGTCAACACTATCGTTGATGCTTGACGAGGGCAGCATCTACAACACAATCGACTACAACCACTTCAAGCTAGCTGATAACAGCTAGGGCTCGAGAAAGAGGACGGATCACCTACAAAACTTACACAGCCATCGCACAACGAAATTCTTACCTACGATTGTACTTTCCACTACAACTATGCTGCGACAATATTTTCTCATCGACCTACTACTATTCAATGTCTTGACTAAAACATGCACAGCCATTGTTATCAATTGTGCTGAAATTACGAAACATTTCATTGTACCATCTTTCTGTTTACAGCAGCAAAGCAATGAAAAACTGCAAGCAAAAAAAGACCGCACAACTACACACCACTATCATCGGAACACCAAAAAAAAAATTTAAACCTCGAAAAATGTACATATTTGCCGCACAACTACAGGTTATAACAACCGGCCACATGCCAACAGTATACCAGACAATAAAATTTCCATGCTAAGATTGATCCTGTACTACGAGCAATTTGGTTACATACAACACATTGCAGTACTCTTGGCATATATCTATGTATCAGAGAAGGCATGCTTGTAGCCTTCCGATATTCCCCTTAAGAAGGCAGGCATCCTATACAAGCTTAGCGATGATGGAGTCCATATTACGCTGAAAACAACCAGACACCAAAATAAAATTTACATTACAAAACTCATGCGAAAAATTGAAAAATAGTCAGCAAACTCTGAAACAGCATTGTCTCACTAACCGTGTCAGCTTCGGAGACAATGGCATCCCCGTCAAAGCACCGGCAAAACAACGCACATAACACTCCTGTCCTGTTTAAACTGCACACAATAATCACAATTTAGTTAGGTCATCAACCACATTAGACATACTTCGACTACAATGCTGTGCCGAGGCAAAAAAAAAAAGGGGCAAGAATATCTATATTGCAAATGGTTCATCAACTAACCCCACTACGGATCTATCACACCAAGACATAAACTGGATTTCCGCTGATATCCATTGATTTTCCCAGCCACAGACAACATTACGAGCAATATTTTGCATGGCATTCTTCTGCATACAACAGACCATCTCATGCGAATCCCTGGCCTTAACACAAGTACTTCCTGACAGCGTCGGATCATACACTGTAATGACATTTGTCTCCATAGACCACACATAACAAACCCAGCGACACTGAATAAGAGCAGGAAAGAAAAGCTGCAAACAACACAACATAAATATAACGGTTCATGTCAGGTACAGTATCAAATTAGGACACCAGCGTCTGGTTCAATAGACACTTACAAGTTTGCAAGACCTTATATCGTACAACCCACACGACATCAAGAACATGTTGTACAGCTTCGAATCGAGAATCTCGAACGACCCAGAGGTAATACGTGCCTGTTGGAAAACATCATTCAGATACATTATTCACTTACAGTGTTTGAGAACATAGGAACAAAGTTTATCTATTTTCATAACGTCATAGGTTTCCAAATGATGGTAAATAAACTTACCATTAAATCAGACTCGAAGAAATGCCGCCACCTAATTGAACAATCATCACCACGTATCAAATCATCGTCCTACTTAAGAACACATATCAGAGCATCAAATAAGTCTTGTTCCATTTCTGAGAAACCCCCCATCTGACACTTGAAAGACCGAGCTATGACTTATATGTGTTTTGGACTCCTGTGTATAATAACGAACCTGCACATATGGCAATGCGAACTCAGGAATAAGATAAGACACCTCTCATAGATAAATATAACAAGATGTAAAGAATACCCACAATTACCGCTACAACTACTAGTACACCGACAAAAACATTCAGTAAGTACAAATAGAAGTTTAAATACTACACTTTACCCTTCTTCATCTTGCAAAGATCGTAACATCCTGAGCATGTCAGGTGCATCCACATCAACCGTGCTCCACGAATAACCAAGCTGCCAAGGCGAAACAGGCATTACTGACGTACCACCACAGACGCGCGATGGATGCGGATTAACAACTTCATGCCCAGGGGCAGCAGCATTGAGATCAATATGATCTGGCAGCTTCATCCTCCGCACCAGCGAATAAAACTGCGTCATAACTGTCATAAGACGGTGATTGACGTTGAGAGATGGTGCCATCATATCAAGACTGTCCAGCGCAGCTTTGATAGAACTCTGAATACTGCGTTCAGAACTCATATAATGCATCTTCCAAGACCCACCATGAGAAGACGACGGACCACTTGCATCCTGGCAATCTTCCTGGCTTCCACACAAGACCTCAGCCTGGACTGAGCCATCATGCCACTTCCGCTTCAACTGTGTAGGGCCAGATATAATCCTTAAACCACTAGAAACCGCATTTGATATAACATCTGCACTCGTATCAGTTGCTGTAAATAGCCACACATAGTAATATCCTCGTTAGCACTTTTGGTACATGCATCAAAACCCAATGAAAAACGTTTTTAGATATGTCACAGTAAATCGTCATGTAAAGCACCGATTCTTGTAGTGTTACCAGTGAAGGAAGCTCGGGATGGAGGCTAGCTTCGGTTGGAAGGAAACTCACATCTGATTTGAATGTAGGGTGGCGGCACATTTTTTTTATCTAGCTCAGGGTCTCTAAACGAGAATACTAAGGCACTACGGGGAGGTAAATGCAAAATATGCCAAGGGACTCTATGCACTGCACATATGATTTGTTCCTTTTCAAAATATGCTCCTTTTCATGTGGGGTTGAAGCGGGATTACGAGGGGGGGGGGGGCATGGCACTTGTGATTTGTTCCGGGGTTTGTTATGGATCGCGTGGTGTGCTGCGTGTTTGGCGTATATGGCTTTCACGGTTTCTTTAATGTCCGCACGTGCTCCTACACGCGCCATTTGAACGCTAGAAGCACCGTGTTAGGCCAGTCTTAGTGGAGGTTTTATAGAGGTGTCATGCACATTAATTAGAGTGCCACATTAGCAAATATGCACTTTTTGCATGAAATAGAGAGGAGAGAGAAGAAAAGAGTTTCACCATGGTGAAACTCGTACGCACTGTTTCCTAGACTTTGGTAACCGCGTGAAACCCCACTGAGGACCAGATTGTTTCACCATCTTGCATGTGATCCAATCATCTTGCAGCAATTAAATGCTTTGCTTAGTCTTGGAAACAACAAAATGAAATGCTCCATTGCTGGAGTTGTTTCATGAATGGTTTCATTTCAATCTTGATGACGTGTTAGTATGTGAAACCGTGCAGTGACACTGCCAATTGAGACTGGCCTTAAGGGCCTCCACCTGACCAAATGATACATTAATGACCGGATGTTAAAATTAAAGATACCGGCACGCGGGCTTGTCTTTTCTTGCTGCACGATTCATTTTGTTAGCCAATAATTCCTGGTAAGTACACTAGGGTAACAGTGCAGACTGGCATGGCAGGCCATAAAAACAATTTGCTAGACATCCCAACGGCGAAGCAACTGTGTAACAGTGTGGAGGGCGACACAGAAGCGTGTGGTACGCCTAGCCTGCTCAAAGTCTCGACCGTACGTTGTAGTGACCAGGGTCCTGGTAGTTGTGAGAAATAGGAGAACGAGGTTAGCCCTTGGGATCCTCGGGTGCGTGTTATATATACTGAGAACAGCCCTCAGCGTGGCTTGTACATCAAGTCAAGATTACAACAAACTATGGAAGGATATCTACAAGATTAACCTCCTCTACAAGTCAAGATCATTGCCGTGTTTATCACAACTACACGGCAATGCCTTGTTACAAGATATGCGGGATATCTATTATCTAACATCCCCCCTCAATCTTAGCCACTAACAAGGTTAAGATTGGTTCTAAAATGTCTCAACTTATCTGCACTAATAGCTTTGGTGAAACCATCCGCTAACTGATCATTGGTGGAGATAAACCGAACATCAAGCAATTTCTGAGCAACACGCTCTCGTACAAAATGGAAATCCACCTCGATGTGCTTTGTGCGTGCATGAAACACCGGGTTTGCAGACAAATATTTGGCTCCCAGGTTGTCACACCACAACCGAGCTGCAGGGGGATGAGGAACACGAAGTTCGGAGAGTAGCTTTTGAATCCACATAGTTTCGGCAGTAGCATTGGCTAATGCTTTGTACTCGGCCTCCGTACTCGAACGTGAGACAGTGGGTTGTTTTCTAGCTGTCCAAGAAATCAAATTATTCCCAAAAAATACAGCGAACCCACCTGTAGAGCGTCTATCATCAACGCATCCTGCCCAATCAGCGTCAGAGAAAGCGCTGATCATGGTAGACCGAGACCTCCGAACCTTGAGTCCAAAACCAAGTGTTCCTCGAATATATCTGAGAATCCGTTTAACAGCACTAAAATGAACCGTAGTTGGTGCATGAAGATATTGACAAACCTTGTTTACCGCAAAAGAAATGTCAGGGCGAGTGAGAGTAAGGTATTGAAGGGCACCAACAAGGCTTCTGTATTTTGTTGAGTCATCGGCCCCAAGTTTGCTTCCATCAGTGAGACTAAGCTTCTCTGTGGTCGATAACGGTGTGCTAACTGGTTTAGCAGACTGCATACCAGATCGTTGCAAAATATCCTTGGCATATTTGCTTTGCGAAAGAACTATGCCATCAGCAACCGACTTTACCTCAATCCCGAGGAAGTAGTGAAGATCTCCAAGATCCTTAAGAGCAAAATCTCGTTGCAGATCCTTCATGAGCGCATCTGTAGCTTCAGGAGAAGAGCTAGCAACAATTATGTCATCCACATAGACTAAGACAAAGATGCAATACTTGCCACGATTATAATAAAATAAGGAAGTATCTGCCTTGGAAGGAATAAAACCGAGAGCTTGCAACCTTTTGCATAATCTTTCATACCAGGCTCGAGGAGCTTGCTTTAGACCATAAATAGCCTTGTCAAGCTTGCACACATAGGTGGGATGAGTTTTGTCAACATAGCCAGGAGGTTGCTGCATATATACTTCTTCTTCTAGGATGCCATGAAGGAATGCATTTTGAACATCAAGTTGGCGTAACGACCATCCCCGAGAAACAGCTATAGAGAGAATAAGTCGAATGGTTCCTGCTTTTACAACAGGACTGAAAGTGTCCTCGTAGTCAAGTCCATACCTTTGCTTGAAGCCTTTTGCAACAAGACGTGCCTTGTACCTATCAATGGTTCCATCAGATTTTCTTTTAACTTTATAAACCCATTTGCAACCAATGATATTTTTCCCTCTTGGTCGTGGTACTAGATGCCAAGTTTGATTTCGCAGCAATGCTTGATGTTCATTTGCCATAGCTTGAGACCAAAGTTTGTTACCAAGAGCTTCTTTTAGCGAAGATGACCTTCAACACGGCCCTCTTTCGGATCTAGACACTTATATCCCTTGTGGAGACCGCTATAGCCTAAGAAAACACACTGTTTAGATCTAAAGGCAAGCTTCTTTGTGTTGTATGGACGCAAGTTAGGCCAAACTGCGCAGCCAAAAGTGCGGAGCAAGCTATAATCGGGATCTTGGCCATAGAGGCGCTGAAAAGGAGACTCATGGTTAATGACTTTGGAGGGAAGTCTATTTATGAGGTAAACAGCCGTGGAAAATGCCTCATCCCAAAATTTCAATGGCATGGATGCATGAGCGAGCAATGTAAGACCCATGTCTACGATATGGCGATGCTTGCGCTCAGCAGCGCCATTTTGTTGGTGCGCATGAGGGCATGAAACATGATGATCTATACCAACTTGCTGAAAAAAAGTGTTGAGGGATTGGTACTCGCCACCCCAATCCGTTTGCATAGCACGAATCTTGCGACCAAATTGTCGTTCAACAAGATTTTGGAACTCGTGAAAGCGTTGGAAAACTTCTGATTTGTGGCGTAAGAGATAAAGCCAAACAAATTTTGTATGATCATCAATAAAACTAACATAATAATTGTTGCGACCAACAGACTTGGGGGCAGGACCCCATACATCGGAGAAAATTAAATCCATGGGACTAGATGACACACTAGTCGACCTAGGGTAAGGCAACTGGTGACTCTTGCCTTGTTGACATGCATCACATACCCTATCTTTATTGGACTCTTTGGAAAAAGACAACTGAAAACGACTTAGAATCTCCTGAACTACATTTGTAGACGGGTGACCTAGTCGATGATGCCACAAAGATGCAGACGGCTTGGTGGCACCTAGAGCTTGTTTATTGGATGACGACGACTTATTGGTTGGAAGCAACAATGGATAAAGCCCGCCTTCACACCGACCTTTGTGAAGTGTTCTCCCCGTCACCTGTTCCTTGATAAGAAAGTGATTGGGATGAAATTCAACGAAGACATGATTATCTTTGGTGAGGCGATTAACGGAACAAAGACTTTTGTGGGATTTTGGAACATGAAGAATATTATTTAATTGAAGATTTCTACTAGGGGTATGCAAAGAGCTATGACCAACATTTGAAATCATCATACCTAGGCCGTCGGCGGCATGAACTTGTTCGCCACCGCGATACTTGTCGCGGAAGGAGAGCTTCTCCAACTCGCCAGTGATGTGGTCGGTGGCGCCGGAGTCGACGTACCAATTGGTGTCGACGCCGTACGAGGAAGTGTTGGCGGAAGAGGCAGACTTCTGTGGGGGCCCTCCATTGTAGTTGGAGTCGAAGCGCTTGTAGCATCGGAAGGCCGGGTGTCCCTCCTTGCCACAAACCTGGCAGAAAAGACCTTGGACGAAGTTGCTGCTGCGCCCTCCGTTGTTGCCGCCTCCATTGCGGCCAAAACCACCACGACCTCCATGACCATTGCGGCCGCCATTGCCGCCGCCACGGTTTGAAGAGCCGTTGCTGCGGTTGATGTTGCAGGAGTTGTTGTTGCGGCCCCCTTTGGCGGCGACGTTAGCCGAGGGCTGCTGATCGCCACCATTGCGCAGGCCCACCCTTTGCTCGTGGCTGGTGAGTTGCGCAAGAAGCTCGTGGACGGAGATCGGTTCGACGCGAGTGGAGATCGCCGCCACGATCGAGTCGAAGTCCTCCCCGAGGCCGGTGAGGACATAGGAGACAAGCTCCTCATCTTCAATCTTGCGTCCAGCTGCCGCCATCTGATCTGCAAGAGCTTTAATCTTGGTGTAGTACTCGCTGACAGTAGAGGTACCTTTGGTGATGGTGGCTAGCTGCATGCGCGTGGTGATGATCTTGGCCCGAGATTGGGACGCGAAGAGTCCCTCGATGGCCGCCCAGGCGCCGCGGGCGGTGATCTCGGTGTTGACGTGGGCGAGAACCTCCTTGGAGAGGTTGGTGAGCAGATAGCTCAACACGGTCTGATCCTTGGCCACCCATGTAGCGTAGTCAGGGTTGGGCGCATCAGGATCATCAGGTTTCGCCTTGGCCAGGAGCTGGGCCGGCGGCGATGCGGTGGCCTCCAGCCAATCTGCTAGCTGCGCACCGCGAAGCGCCGAGAGGACTTGCGCCTTCCACGATTGGTGGATCGACGGCACCGGCAGTGATGACTAACATTACTGCCGGTTTGTGTCCAGACCCGGCAGTGATATGGGGGAAGATATCACTGCCGGCTCTAGCCAGATGCCGGCAGGGATGAGAATTATCGCCGCCAGCGTCTAGCGAGAGCCGGCAGTGGCCGCCTGACAGCGCAAGATGGTCGCCTGCCTCTCCTTCCTCCCCAAGAACAGAGGGCAACAAAATAATAAAAAAATAAATAAAATGAAACTCGTAGTAATAGAAATTCATTATATATATAATATGATAAGATTTTCACTACATACTTAAAATTTCTTATAAATAAAAATACTAATAAAAAAATGGCGGCGGCATTCGACGTCCGCTCGCCGCGCCTAACGGGGCCCGTCGCCGCGAGCTGGCTGCGAGCAGCCGCCTCCTCCGCCTCGGCAACCGCGCGGGCCACCTGCTCGGACTCCAGCACATCGCGCAAGATGGCGGCCGCCTCCTCGGCCGCCGCGCGGGCCGTGCGCTCCACCTGCAGGGCCTCCTCGGCCGTCCTGCGCCAGCTCCGCTCTTGGGCAAGCTGCGTGCACAGGGCGAGGAGTTGGTTCTCCGGCGCGCGGACTTGGCGGCCGGCGGAGGACGTCGACGAGTAGTTGGGGTGCATCCAACGCGGTCCCCGGTGTCCCGCTCTGTTTCCACCGCCACGGCCACCACCGATGCCACCACCGAAGGAGAGAAGAGAGGATATATGGAAGTAGAGAAGAGAGGAAGGTGAGAGGAGAATGCAGCCGAGGAGGCCGCTTTATAAAGGCCACCGGCGTGGGACTCAAAGGCCACCGTCGCTGGTTGCCTTTCAGTTCACACCGCCATCAAGGCGGCGTCGGTTCCCCATTCGCGGCAAGGAAGACGAAGCGGGCACTTAACTGTTCGTTCCCGCCAACTTATCCCTGTCGGTTCTTGTTACGAGCTGGCAGTGATGATGGAGATGACGATGTGCGGTTAAGTAAAATTTACTGCTCCATTCTTCCGATCTCCCCTCTTTATCCCAGTGGTTAAAGGCCGCGCTCTCTGGAACCTACGACCCGCGCTCGAGTCCAGGCTGCCTCAATATTATTTAACTTTTTTTATACTTTTATACATATCACTGCCCGGCTCTTATTAAAAGCCGACAGTGATGTGTATTTTAAAAAACCTATTTAAATCGTCGGCCAGGGGAGAACGGCGCCTACTCATTCTCACGTTCATTCTCTTCTTCCACACTCGTGTTCATGGCCTCAGACGGCGGCGGTCCCTTCGACGGCCGCGAGGGTGCAGCATCCGGCGAGAGGGCCCGCCGCTTCCTGGCCAGGATCTCGGCCACCCAAGCCCTACCGCCGACGGAGCGTATCACCGGCCTGCGCGCCCAAGTCGCCGATGAGCGGCGTTGGTGCCGCTCTGCCGAGTTGGAGGCCCTCAATCTTCGATGGAGGCTGCATGCCGAGCATGCGGCCCGGGCCCCTGTCGAGGAGGAGTTGGTGGAGCTGCGATGCATGCTCGCCAACGCTGACGCCCGTGTGGCGGCCTTGGAGGTGGCCTTGTAGGTGGCGCTGGAGGAGCTCTCGTCATTTAGAATTAAATTATATATATAATATCTACTATTTTTTAATCAAGATATGTAATATCTACTGATCTTAATATTATCTTAAATGATGGAGAACAATTCAAGATCTTCTTTGATGTGGTGTATGTGTCATGTAATGCAGATGAATCGGCAATTCTATGTTTGAGTACATATATGTTTTGTTAACGACAACAAAATATTTATTTAGATAGAGCACAAGAGTACAAGATAAAACAAATAAAAAGATTACATATACGATATCAAAGACCTTACACTAAAATTACATATACGATAACAAAGACCTATTTCGTACAGATCAAAGCTATCGTCTATGAGTATCAACACATTATAATTTAACCACCTCAGTAGTATTCTTCTAGCATCCTTGTTAGCATAGATGAGGCGAGGTGGTTAGAGCAATGCTGGTTGGAGACAATCAAGGAATGCCGCAATCCTTCCCTTCTTGCTCTTGGTTCGAGGCTGTCGGTGGGGATAAATGACTGTATGGCCTCTTCCGGATTGAAGAGACAATTCCGCGTGAGCTGGCATCGAATGCAAGCATATATGTGCAAGCACTTCTCAAGAGCCTCGCTGGAAACCACAACATCTAGCATTGCTATATCAGTAGAATTCTTCTAACACCTATTGTGTGCACTATTGTGGTGGAGTACAACGCGTAACAATATCTGTATGTGAAGGGCTTTCTCCCACAGAGAGGCCATCTTCACAAAAACTAGCAAACTAACCTAGAGAACTAAGCAAGATGGATAATGGAAAAAATAAACACAAGAAGCCAGACATATGCGCCCTCGATGTGTGCCATATATATAGGCGTGTTGGTGGCGTGGTAGCTGGCAGCAGTGTCATGTTTTAAAATATACATCAATGTCGGCTTGTAATAATCGCCGACAGTGATATATATAAAAAAAAGTTCAAAAATTTTGAGGCCGCCTGGACTCGACCATGGTCACAGGTTCCAGAGCACACGGCCTTACCTCGGCGATATAAACCCTTTATTTGGTTTCTGTTTTTCCTTATAAATCTTTATGTTATTTTGCTCCCATTTTTTATTTTTTATTTAAAAAAGGATGCTCGTCCACCTAGGTTCAAATCCAACGCTGCGGGTACAGTCCTTCGACCACTGTGGCCGGCCGGAAGCGATGTGAGCCTGTGGCCGCAGTGGGCTCGCCTTTTAAAAAGTACCGTTGGATCCATCACTGCCGGCTCCTTTCACAAGCCGGCAGTGATAAATTGGCGCGCCTTTTAAAAAATGTCGTTGGATCCATCAGTGCCGGCTTGTCGAAGGAGCCAACGATGATGGACTGGGCGTGCCTTTTAAAAAATGTCGTTGGTCCATCACTGCCGGCTCTGTCCACAGTCCGGCGGTGATGGGGCCATCGCTGCCGTGTCCATCCAGGCGCCGGCAGTGATATGAAGTAGAGATCGTTTCTTAAAAAAATATCTCTGCCCTCTCTAATCAATACAGTAAGAGCACTGCTCCCACCTATCACGACAACACGGGGCCTATAAAATGGCCATCGTGCTTGGAACCTCCCTATGACATTAGCTAGCAGGTTATCTGAGTTTGTGATCCTTTTTCTGCCTCTTTCTCTAGTTGTTTGCTAGTTTTCCAAATACATGGGTTGCCTTTGGGAGAAAGCCCTCCGCATACATATATCGTCATACATTGTAGTAGTCTACCAAAATAGTGCACACAAGTGGTGCTAGAAGAATGCTACTGAAGATGAGCTGAGACGCATGTTGGGGTGCCCGGTGAGATTGACAGAGCCGTCCCACGAGCTGGATTCTCTGGGTCTCTATAAATCATGTGCGCTGTAGACAGTACATTCATTCCTTGAAATGTACCTCTACAGTGGCATGCATTCATTTAAGGTGCTATGAGATTGACGGGACCTCGTCGGTGTGCTTTGTGCAATTTTCTCCTGGGGTGGTGTTAGTACTCTAAGGCGACGCCAGAAGTTTATGCACGAGTTGGTCGTGCATTTCTCTGGGTTGCAGTACGATTGCCCCATCGAGGAGTAACTGCTGGTGCGGTTCGAACTGCATCCGACCCTTGCCCCTGTGCTAGAGATGGCCAGTCGGCCACCACCGAGGAAGAAAGCAGGTGGTCAAATTATAATGTGTTGATACATATGGATGATAACATTGACGGTGAAGAAAAATATGTCTTTGTTATTGTATATGTAATTAATAACTTTCATTTATTTTGCATTCTATCTATGTATTTTTTCTAAATAAATATTTCACAAAGTTTCTTTTTGTACCAAATGTTGAACATGAATAGTTTGTGTCAAACCGGATTTGGTCTTTGTTTCAAATTTGTAAAATAATTAAAAACCCAAAAAAATTGTCCAGATTAGGACTCGAGCGTGGGCCTTGCAGGCCGGAGCACGCGGCCTTAAACGCTGTGTTAGAGACGACTGTTCGTACGAAAACATGAAATGATTCTACTTAACCAGCGTACCCAACAGGTAACCGGCAGTGATAAAGCTAAGGTATATATGGCACATGTGGATTTGGAGCTATACTTTTCTAACACTTTGTCAGATGCAAAAATGGCCTATGTATGAAATATAGGTCATGATGAGTCGACCAAAGTTAGTATTCAAGACATTTCAATTTGAGACCATCTAGGGTTTCGAAAACTGGATCTGAGGTGCCAAAATTTAAAAATTCAATGTTCTAGTGGTACAAGCTTTGTCAAATGAAAAGTTGACCATTACACCAAATGCTGATCATGATGGGTGTGACAAACTTCCTGTTCATGACTTTTGCATTTGAGGCCATCTAGGGTTGGATCAAAGTGGATTATCACAAAAATCCAAGATTTGACCAAGTCAAACATGATCATATTGTGGCACCAAACGATCTCAGATGGAATACATCTGAATACAAGGGTGATAGAACTCATCAAGATACACATTTGATACATAGGCCACTTTTGCATTTGAGACAGTGTTACCCAACACCAGTTACAAATTCTTGAATCTCACATGGACTTTATGGAAGTATATATGGCACGTGTGGATTTGGAGCTACACTTTCCTAACACTTTGTTAGATGCAAAAATAGACTATGTATGAAATATAGGTCATGACGAGCGGACCAAAGTTGGTATTCAAGACATTTCAATTTGAGACCATCTAGGGTTTCGAAAACTGGATCCGAGGTGCCAAAATTCAAAAATTCAAAGTTTTAGTGGTACAAGCTTTGTCAAATGAAAAGTTGACCATTACACCAAATGCTGATCATGATGAGTGTGACAAACTTCATGTTCATGACTTTTGCATTTGAGGCCATCTAGGGTTGGGTCAAAGTGGATTATCACAAAAATCCAAGATTTGACCAAGTCAAACATGGTCGAATTATGTCAAATCTCTAGAAAAAAATGAGATCATGTGTGGGGACTTAGTTTATTGTTTATGTGCTTTTAAAAAATTTGAAGCCAATATGACATGGGAATACAAAGTTTTCTCTTTATTTCTATTATATCTAGTTTTTTCAATAAATAATCATCACTGTGTCAAGTGTGGCACCGGCAGTGATGTTATTTTGAAAACTAAAAATTTTAAAAAACTTTTGGCACCGCTGCGACTCGAACGCGGGTCCAGGGGATCATAGATTTATGCCTTAACCACTGCGCTCAGAGTGGATAATTGGTTTATTTACTACTTAATGTTATTTATTTGTTTTTGTTTCAAATTTGTAAATAATTAAAACCTCGAAAAAATGAGCAGAGATTAGGACTCGAGCGCGGGCCTGAGGACGCGACCATAACCGCCGTGGTAGAGGCACCAGTTCGTATGAAAATAGGAAATGATTCCACTTAACCGGTGCGCGCAACACGTAATCACTTTCGGGGCGCGTTTAGCCCCGACAGTGATGTACTTATCACTGCCGGTGCTTAGTTGGAACCGGCAGTGATAAGTATATCACTGCCGGTGCTTGGTTGGAACCGGCAGTGATGACTCGGGGCGTATATAAGCGGGCGCGCGCGCTTCTGAAAATTTGCCAAGTCTTTTTAACCACGCACCCTTTCCCCACTCTGCAGAGCAGCCTCGACGCCGTCCGCCGCCCCCTCCGACGCCGTCCGCTGCCCCGACGACACCCTCCTCCGCCACCGACGTCGCCATCTACCGCCCCGCTCCACCACCGACGGCCATGCGACCCGCAGCCCCATTCAGCATCGGCGCCAGCGGCACCACCGGTGCCGCCGCCACCACACCAGAGCTCGCGCGCCACTGCCCCAAATGCCACGATCTCCGGAGCATCGTCCACCCTCACAGGCATCTAGGAGCGCGCGGAAGCGGTCACCATCAGTTTACGCGGTTCGCTCCTCTCTTCCTGCCCCTACCTGTTCGACAGAATGCCTCTATAGGATTCTATTGCTACAATGATCTCTGAACTTTTGTCAATTCGACCTTGTTAACTTATGAACCTATTGATGCTCAGAACGTGTTGATGTTGTAAGATTTTGGAGATGCTTTAGAGGGTGCTAGTAGCTAGTATAAGCAAATAAATTCACCATCTTAATTCTACTTAGGATTTGAGCTTGATAAATTTTGTGTGATGGTTCTATGCTGATAGTTAGCCATCCATGTGCTCAAATCTTGTATTGGACATGTTTCATAGTGCAAAGTAATTTAGACCTATTTAATGTGGGTTTAATGTTGCTAGCTTGTGAATTTTGTGTAGCTTTAACCATAAGTCCAAATGGGATGAAATTTGGTCAGCAAGCTAGTGTGGACCTGATGGTGCATTGGATAATCTATTGTTTGTAATGCATACTTTAAAAAAAATGTGGGTGAACTCGAGCATAAGCCGACTTCATACTTCAATGAAAAACACCCAAGATATTGGTTCATATACTTTATGAACTATGTACTCGAAGGCTTAACATAAAAATCACAACAATACTGTACAATATAATTTTCATTCAAATAGCAAATCTCTTAATTTCTAATACACTTTTGCTTTTATTATTATGTTTCATTGCATTTGACTGATTGCTCAACTCCATCACATCTCACATCTTACAGACGTCCTTTGTTCCTCCAATTTGTAGAACACACTGCCATCATATATGCCTCTTGCAAAGTCCTTGTGGAGGAGTCCTTGCTTATCATTTGCAAGCCTGTATGTCAGTCCCCATTCTGCTTTTGGCAAAGGCCTATTTACAAATAGTAATATAAGTTATGTTATTTTCATATATGGAAAGAAAACTTAGATGAATCAAGAAAATGATAAATTTTAACTTTTGTGCAGTGTCTTATTCAAAGGGAATTATTGCAATTCATTAGTAGCAAGAATCAATATGCATATTACAAAAAAATTACCATGATTTGGGGTCTAATGGATCTAGATTGGCTAGAATCATCTCCTCAATCTCCTTGGAAGTTAATGCATCTGGCAAGACCTTTGCATGCTTTGTAAATATTTCTTTAAACTTTGCAGGAACAAACCTACAATAGTAGCATGGCATGTCTCATTACGCAGAGGTAAATTTGAGAACATTTTAACAAAACACAAAATGGTGTTATTGATATCCATGTGGCATGTTTGTACAATATACAATAATATAAATGCCATTTGTACATGTAATGTTGAGCTAAAGTAACGATGCACTCTGTCGCTTGTATATATAACCTGGTGTAACAATGCATTCACTAGTACTTGTACAGTTACCTCCCTTAGCGTCGTATGCACCTGTATCACTTCCATGCATTGCTTTATGGATATACTGGACGTATATGGATAAATGAGGCTGTGATGCGTTATCCTGCTTTGATATTTTTTTGTAAAGAAAAAGCAGAGAGATTTCTTAGGTTCCATACTACTGCGTGCGAATCAACACGTTGTAGAAACGGCTTAACTAGAGATGCGAAAATAACTTACACTGGACTGTACAGGGCTTGTTATGGGACCAACAGCAGCACTGATGTTTGCGGCTTTACTTCTGGAAAACACGCCATCACATCCAAGTGCAACAAATCCTACAGAACCAAGTGTGAGCTTAAAGTACTGCATGATAGGAAAGTTTAATTAAACTGCTAAAATGTATGTATGAAATTGTGAATGAATTTTATTATTGGGGATCTTGTATTTCTAACCCTACTTTGTATCAAAATTGTGATTTTGCCCTTGTTTTTTAACTTGGTGAATTTACACCTACGTTTTCAAGATGAAGCATCACTTGCCCTTGTTTTTTAACTTGGTGAATTTACACCTACATCTTTCCCTAACAGTGTTACGCTTTTGTATGATTCGACAAAAATGGCGCTCATGTGGTTTTAACCCTTGGTTCTGATGGGTATTTGTGATTTTAGCCCTGATTTGGATAATACATTTATATTGTGTTTTGACAAAAATGGCAACATTTGGTCAAACATTTGGCACAGTTTGTAATTATACTTCAAAATCATATTTAATATTAAAAATATTCATCGGTATTGGGTTGAAGTTATGAGGATAGAAAACAAGGTGTGGGCTTCGGATGAGGATATAGAATCCTTTATTCATTTCCCACGTTATTAATTGGGAAATTAGGTTGGGTTATGTGTTGGGACCCACAAAATAAAAAGACCAAAAAATGGTGTTTCTCAAGGGATATACAACCCAATTCTATAGGTGTGCAATGTTTTTTTACCAAATCTAGCTGCTCATATAGTCGAACTTTTTTATATAATATAATTTAAAAAGCACATTTGTTCATACTTTCGTTCATCTTGGCCTTGGGGACGAGACCAAATCAGACCAAAGCACGCGCGCCGCCGCGGCTGGCCAGCCGGCCGTTGCTGCACCAGAAGTCCATAACTACAAGCAGGAGCAACAGCACAGAGGACACCAGCAGCTCGGCTTCCTCCATGGACGGCGTGCACAGCGGCCGGCGCCGTGGATGAGAGCCCCGCGGCTGGCGTCGACGAAGTGCTCGGTCTCGGCTCAGCTAGCACAGCGTCGATTTGACTTTGGACCACGAGCCGATGCAGCGTCTCCAGCTCGTCAGGGACTTCTTTGCAGAAATTATATCATGCAGACGGCTTGAATAGACGGGCTGTACATGCCCTCATCTTTCTGGTCACCTCGCTGCACTCCGTCAAACCCAATAACGAAAACGGCGCCGGTGGTCGTCGGAACCTGTGATGCTTTAGTTGCTCCTACCGACGGTGCATGGGAGGAGCTGGAGATCGAGTCCGTGGCCTGCGGCGGGCGACACTCCTCGGCAGCAGATCATGCGGATGCAGACGCGGCAGGGCGGCGGTGGCTGAGCGAGCATCTGTCACGGCAGACGGCGGCGGTGTCTAGTGACGTGCCTGGTGAGGCGGCTACACTAGTGGAGCGTGTGGAGCCGGCTCCCCGGCTACCCCTCGCCTTTTAGCTAACGACTAAAATGTAGTTTATAACATATTTCTAGCCAACACAAGGTAATTAAAATATCAAATAAGTTCAAATACAGATTTCAAAAACTAAGAGCGAAAATTGGTTCTTAAGAATTGGAAACTGATCAAATAGGGCCTCAGCCATTCACCTTCAAAGAGCTCTGATTGTGTAATAATGCCATCCTTATTCCGGTCGAAAAACTCAACGTGCTTCTGAAGAGCAGTCATGTTGCCGAAATCAATGCTTGCCTCCACATGCCCACCTTACATAACAGAATATGATAACAGTAGTATGTCAGACAAAACAATGGAGCAGCAATTGTCTCGCTAGCAAGCTGCATGCTTGGGTACAGTTATGCCAATACGTCATGGGCATGATTGTTGTCCCGTAAATTCTTGAACAAATGAATTAAGGAGATTAAACGAATAAGAACTTACAGCTAAAGACCCATAGAAACAGAGACGCTGTCATCACTGGCAGCAAATATGAAGAAGAAGCTGCTGCCATTGCTGCGGTCTGCAGAGTGCAGACTGCAAGGGTGTCTGATTTTGACTCAGAGCAGGTAGCGCCCATGGCTCAGCTTAAGTACTACCTCCATCCTAAAAAAAATATTATGTGCTGCCAAACTCTACATCGGCCAATTAGGCTTGGAGTTCAAATCAAGTTATTTCTCCATTGCTTTGAATTTGATCGTCTTGTGGAAGATAAAATCAATATTAAAGAATATTTGTTATTGATTTCCTAGACAATTATGGTCAAGAATGAGTGTCTTTTTTAAGTATGCAAGATTTACTAAGAAATAAGAAGACATATGTTAGTGATAAAAATTGATAGTCTAGGAAAACAGACGTGGCCCCAGTTTGCTGATTTTAATTTGGCGACACTGCTAAAGCATCAAATGGACTTCACCGTTACCTAACTCTTGGTGAGATGATGAAAGATGAAAAAAAATACATATATCGAGTCATGGGCATTTTGATGATGCGTGTCTACAAATTAGTTAAGTTGACATTCAGACCTAGATAAGCTAGAATTTCAGCAACACCATGTAAAAGTTGTAATTTTGAAAGTATTTTAAGGGATCCAACTGAATATAAGAGATAACACTTCTCTACACATAGTAAATATAAATGGTTGCAGCTGATTGAGGTTACGTTACTTAACCTTTTTTTTTTTTCTTTGCTGGCTATGAGTTTCATCCAGACCACTAATAGTTGCTATTTATTTATCTTTGATGGTATTTTAAGATGCTCGTTAGTGCCTCGCGAAAAACAAAGAAGATGTTCTTTAGTGCTTTGGCAAAACCCAGTAAATAAAACCAGCGAAGCTGGTTGTCATAAAGGTCCTACAATGAGTGCCATGTGGGCTTATGTAGCAGCATGTTCTATGTACCCATACGTCATTCAGTCTGAGAAGTACGTGCCAAGAGAGAATGTACCTAGGGCCGCATTTTTTAAAATCTGAAGCCGACAGATAATCTTTAAATTTACGACATCACATGAGGGGACTCACTATTAATGGACACGTTACCCTAACCACTGAATCAATAACATTTCTGCAGCTATCTATTCACAATTGACGGTTCCTTCTTACTACATCAGCATGAATGCAATATGATGTGCTGGGCTCCAATGTGGATCTGTTATGTGCTAGAAAACGCCTGCCGTGTAGCATTGACTGACCTGTTCCTCTCCAGTGGTATCCTTTCTGACTTACTGTAGCTGCATTAGATTTTAATAATATGAATTACGCCGCTACCCTTGAAATCTAGGTTGAGTTAGAGAGTATAGTACTTGAAGTCCTTCCTATCTCAGATTTGGCTCGTTGTGCAGAGGTCAGGGTGACAATTAAACAAATTCAGCATTTACCCTGATTATAGCATATGAATTGAGGACATCTCCCACAGTAGCATATCCGCTGATTATAGCATATCTGCTGCCATAAGGTTGCTTACATCAATCTGTTTTTTTACCAATATGCGTGGCACACAGAAATTGGTCTTGCCCCTTTATCCCCCTTTTTTACTAGATATTTTAAACAAAGCAAGCAGAGCACATTCAAACCCAAATTACAGTATTCTAAACAGATACCTGGTGCGTACATGTACTCTCTTTCTTAGCACATCAGATAAAAGCTGACTAGAAATGCTTATAACAGATTTGAACACGCAAGCAGATTATGTGCGGCGCCATATTACTTTTTGAAAAGCAGATTATTGCTAGACTTATATATAAATATGAATTATACTATCAATAGTGACATGAACCTGGATAGCTAACAAACTATCTTAACTACCGGAGACATTTGGTGGTGCTAAGGTTGATGGTAAGTGATAAGACTCGGGCCTGATATTCGCAGCCTACAATCGCAAACAGGATAACTTGCTGAAGAACATTTGAATAACTTTCTGCAAGGAGCTGATAACTAGCGCAATCACACTACAAAGGACAACTGTCTCTTTATGGTGGCTTGAACCATGGATCCACTGAACCACACTTTTGAAAAACTAACCTACACAACTTTGGAATCAATGGACCAGTTCCACATATCAGGTGTTGATGACATGGCGACTTCTATAATAAGTTCCACGAAAGGGAAACGCAAGAACAGAGAGAGGTTCTATAACAAGTTCCGCGACCCTCTCCTCCCGAGCGCCCCCGCACGGGCGACTCGGGGCACCCACCTCGCCGCTGTCCCCCCCCCCCCCCATAGCTCCTCCCGGCCGCCGTCGCCGCCCTCCTCTCGGCGGCGGCGGCGGCCAGCGGCCGGCACCCTCAAAAGGGGGTGCTCCCGCGCGCCCCCCTGCGTCCCCCCTTCTTCCCCCACCTCCAACACCTCCAACAATGGCGTCCTGGCGGCCGCGGCGCACGCCGACGGGGCAGATCCTCGACCCGGCGGCCGGGATCTGGCGGATCCGCCCCTACTTCGACCGGATCCGCCTCTTCCCCATCCTGGCGGCCTGGCGGGCGGCCGGCTTGGCCGGCGGCGAGGAGCGCCGGTGCACTTCCCCTCCTGGCGGCCTGGTGGAAGGCCGGCTTGGCCGGCGGCAGGGAGCGCCGGTGCGGGGCCGGATCCGGGTGCTCTGGCACCGGATCTGGTGCCGGCCGGCCCAGCCATCCCCACCCTCCCCCGTTGATGGTGCGGACGGCGTGGCCCCTCCGGGCCCGCGCTGGTGGCCGGGCTGGCGTCCAAGGCCGCCGCCGGCGGGCCGGATCTGGCGGCGGACGGCCATGGGCTGGCGGAGGGCCGTCCGGGCGTGCTGGTGGGTTCCACCGGCGGATGGCTGGCGCGCTGGCTGCTGGGCTAGGTGCCGCCGGCCGGACCTGGGTCCCTTGATGGCCGTCAGCCGGCCAGGGCCTGGCGGGGGGCCTCTGGGCGTGTGTGCCTGGTGCCCCTCCTTCCCCCTCCCCCCTGCAGCGGTCGACATGCAGATCACGGCGAAAGCTCAGCCCGGCAGTGCTCGGGCGGACGACGGTGACGCCTTTGGCGTCACATCCTTCCTGGAGGCGTCGTTTTCAGATCTCATGCCATGGTCATCGGCGAGTTTTCTGGGCGAAAGCCCTGCCTTAGTTTTCTAAGGCCAGCGGTGATGGCGCCGTCGGCGTCAACTCCTTCGTGAAGGCATCGCTGAAGAACCCTTCGCCGCCGCGCCTACCTCCTGCCACCCTCGTCAGTATCGCTCGATGTATGTGCCTGCGTGTGCCTCATAGTCATCTTCGTAATGGTTTGTCAATGCTTGGTGTCGCGGTCGTCGTTCTACCCCGCAATGGCTACCTGGTCATTGGCGGATGTGGTGGTTTCTACCCCACAGTGGCTACCTGGTCACTGGGGGAGCTCTCTTCTGCTCAACGGCTACCTGGTCGACGGCTACCTGGTCATTGGTGCGCTACTCCGCGGCTACCTGGTCGTTGGCGGACACTGTCGTTCATACCCTGCAGCGGCTTCCTGGTCGCTGGGGAAGATCTACCATCTTGGCAACCATTGCGTTGATGTTTTTCTTTTGCAGGCTTAGTTGGTTAGTGTGGAGGCGGGGTTGTCCCCTCCCTGTGTTTTCTTGCTGTTCTGTATGTGCTTTGTGTTGTTGTCTTTGGGGCTTCGCCGGTAATCCCTGGATTACTTGCGTGCTCTTTGTATCCGTGTTCCGGCCTTTTCTTGGCCCTTCCTCTTAATGAAATACGGGTAAAAGACCCGATCGCGAAAAAAAACAAGTTCCACGACTTCTATTATTGTCAAGATTTGTTTGCACACAACAGAATAAAGGGGTTCTGTATTCAATTATCAGAAGTCTTTTTGAGAAAAGATACAAAGGGATATTTACACCAGTAACAACCACACTAGTTGGGTGTGAACTGGACTTTCAGTTCTTGAAGATTGGGTAGGTCAAAATGCTCCGCAGATGCAATTCGCCTCAAGTCTGGTGCGGCGTAGTTTCAACTTATGTAGTATTCACCAAATTTGCCATTACTCCTTAATGTGAAAGTCGACAAGTTGTTTGCAGGGATAGAAAATAGATTTGATAAGCTTAATTAATGTATAATATTAAACCCAGATATACAAAGGCTAGTGCATAGATTGTGGAATTTGGTGCATCATAGGGATTGAAGTATAACAATTTGGTGAGATGTTCCACGAACATTTGTCATCTTCATGTAATCTTGTCTCTACTTGTGCATCATACGTGTTGGCCTCTCTGCAAATATCATTGTACTCCATGCAATAATCTCCAGGCTTGGATGATGACTTGTTCCATTTTGCATAATCAATTTTGTAATCTTCATGGAACAAATTTCAGCTTGTGCAATAAATGTCCTATTGCAAGTAAACCACTTCAAATAAATGATCTTGTAAAAATTAAAATATGGTTTAAAGAATGAATTCACCGCTTGATATTGTAACTTGTTGGCATGTTTTTTTCTAAAAAAAGATTGGTTTGTGCTGGTTTATCTACGGTTGACGCTCATTACTAGTTTAATTGTGATGATGGCTGATTAGTTGAGATGTCCTCGTCACTAACAAACTATGTAACCAGTCACTTGCAGACCTACGTAAGGTTTCCATTTAATATAAAGAGAGGGTCGAGGCTTTATATGAGAACCTCAGTGTCTTCTAGTATGAGAACAATACAAGCTGCTCGACCAAGTACCTATGGTCGGGAATATTAATGCAGGACATTCAACTTATTTCTTTTGTTTTGAGATATAATATGGTCAGTAGACACAACACGCCTAAAAAAAACAAACATGAGGAGCAAGATATCCTTTTTGCCAAGGAGACCGTTGTAGCCAAAATGTGAAGGAAGTGTCGAATAGGGAACACAAGATCAAATAGCTGGGAGAGAGGGAACATTTTAAGTTTGGTTGTGAAAAGGAAAGAAGTTTTTTGTTTCAAAAAGTGAAGGAAAACTGAATGATTCTACAGAGTAATTGTATAAAAAATAAGGCATGCATGTATTTGTAGTGGCTGCAATAAAATTTTTCCATCGAGAAGTAGTGGATTGTGGTGTAGCTAGTTAATTTGTAGTTGATTTTTATATTTCTCTAGTGTTTAAAGGGAAGTCCACCTATTGCAGCATTCGTGGTTTTGTCATTTGCAATGAAATGGCCAATGGTTATGGTACGGTTGTCTCTAGTATCTTATGAAAAAATATGATTCTAGTTAAAACTAGTGTAATTTTTTTAAAAAAACTGTTGAAACGTATTATTATGTATATTTTATCATAGTAAAAAATGCGATCACATTTGTTCGGCCCCCCTTAATCATGGTCGCTGGTTCCGTCACTGGAATGGTCAACATCGAATGAGTTGAACGAATATGCCTTACATTACTGAAGAACATTTTAATTTGCCCACGTATCCAAAGTTGGCGCATATTTGTAAACGGAACACGCATATTTTCTGGAGCAGGAATTAACAACAATAAATTTACTTTTTTTATCCATACTTGTATATAGAAGGGTCAACATCGAATGAGTTGGATGGAATATGCCTTACATTACTGCAGAACACTTTAATTTGCCCACGTATCCAAAGTGGGCATATATTTGTAAACGAAATAGATATAGTATCTGGGCGTAACTGTTCGGCGCACGCGCGCTACCAACGATACCGGCGCGCGTGCACCGGAAGCGAAAGCGGCGCGCGGTGACCTGTCAACGAGCACATGAGTAGCAGCGCGCGGGCGTACTATCCAGATTCTCATGTCTGGTTTCTACGGGCCAGATTTAAATTTCTACGGCCCATATTACTTTCTGGGTTCTCCTGATTTTTCCTGGGCCAAATCTTTTGTCTGGTTTCTCCTATCTGGTTTTATTAGGCCAAATTTTGTCTATTTTTCTCCTAGGCCAAATTTAAATTTCTACAGGCTATAATTTTCTCTTTCGGGACAGCGGGGTTGTGGGAGAAGAAAAGGGCGGGGGGATGGTTTCACATCCATATGGAAGCGAAAGTAAAAAGCCATTTTTTTTAAAAAAAAACCAAAAAGTATTGTGTTCATAATACTTTATACAACATTTTTCATTCACATTATACTTGAAAAAAATTATGGTTCTCAAAGAAAGGCAAAAAGGGTGTACAACTTATTTTGTGATATGTATATGTATTCGCAAAAGACCTAATATGAAAAATGGTACAATTTTGCTTGTGTTCTTCAATACTCATAAAATGAAAGTTGTCAATTGTGAATACCCCTGAAAATAACAAAAAAAAATGATTGATTAAAAACACATCAAATTTCCTTGAAAAACTTCACATTTGTATATACTTCAAAAAAATGAATACTATAAAATTATGAAATTAAATCCAGAATATTTAAAATATAAGAAGGCTAATATTGAAATTCAGATTATAGAAGATTAGTAGGGGTCCACAACATCATATACAAGAAAAAAGTAAAAAGATTTTTGAATTCCAAACCTACGGCATATGATAAAGCTACAAGAGTTTGGCAAAGCACCTAAAAAAATGATGTTATGCATGTCACAAACAGGACCATTGGGAACCTCTAAATGTTTCAAAATCAATCTACACATTAAATAAGAAAACATTACATTTTGTTAAACAGTAGTAAAAAAATTGATATTTCGAGCATTTCATTACTTCATCATTATTGAGTTGATGAGTAAATCACTAGTATGTTGCATGCATAACTGCAGCAAAAAGGATCAATATGACCAATCACTTGACAATAATAGTTCCTGGTATTTTACCAGTAAGAATAAGCCTAATATAAAGTGAAAGAAAGCAATGTTACTACTTGCACATATCTGGGGAAGAGTGGAACCATATACCACTCTCTTTGCTGCCTGCCCTTGCCTAGAATGATTCAAGACTTTCAGTGGTTCAAATGTTTATCATATAGTGAAGCCTACTCGATGTTGCGGTTTCCCCAAAGAATATCATTAACTTTTATTTGTGGAATAGTCAAAAAGAAGAATGATGCATTCTGTTTACCCAAAACACATGAAAAAGTGCTGGCAAGTCAAATGTAGCTTTATATGTTAGAACACTGCTAGTTGTGATTCCATGGTGTGTTGGTTAGTTGATAATCCGTTTCCTTATATTTCAGGTAGTAGAAGGTTTTGTCAAACAAATCAATTAGAGGAACCATGTGTTAACCTGAGATTCTGAAGCAGTTAAGGCTCACAAGAAGTTTAGCCTAACAGGTTGCCTAACCAGTTAATCTGAATCTGTATTGCTAAAATGAAGGGTGTTTTAGTACTCAATCTTAACACTTCACATGAACATAATTAGAAGAGATGGAGAGGAAAAACGTAAGGAAATGTTAGGGGCTGTAACTCGAGGAGCACATGAAGCATCATGATGGTTGTAAGGAATGTTAGGGGCTGTACCTTGAAGTGCAAAGGAAGCATTATGATGGCCATCCTGACACATTGCTACAACAGATAGGGACAAGGTCAAATAAAATTGAAATGAGCAACAACAATATGCATCTAAGAAGATACTACAAACCTGAAAGTAATCAATGCATCACAGTATCGATTCCCCGATGCAGCCAGAGGAGAAAGCCCTCACACCACAAAAAACATCCTTGAGAGGGAAAGATGGGAGTCAATTGCTTGATGATCCAGTTTTTTTATTCACAACACATTATGTAAATAGATGCTTCTATTACATAATATCCTAAAAGAATTTGTGCCAACTGAAGTAATATTGCAAAGCAAAAAGAAAATGAATAAGCAGTAGGGTTTAAATGGCACCACACCTATGCAAATGAGAGATGAATGGCGAGCATATTAAAGAAGGGCATGGATAGTCTTGAACCTTGTATATTATCTTTTTTGAGGTGTACCATTATTACCTAAGTACCATTTTATCCTAGGAAATAGAAAAAAGAAAATGGTTAGAAAGAGCTAAGTTATTCATAGATTATCATAAAAGAATCAGCGGTAGTAAGAGCAATCTTGCAAAGCATGAAGGAAAAAGAATATGCGGTGTTTAAATAGCACCATACTTATGCATATGAGGATTGAATGGCAGAGAAGATTAGTAAGCATTGATTCTAGCTCTCTCTTATTACAGTTAACGTTTAAGTGAATACTACAACTTAAAATAAAGGTTGATCATGAAAGCTATATCCGAAGAGAAAACATGCTAGTTGCCTTGCCGACATCACATACGAGATGAAGCAATAGAAATGAATTTGAAAGCATAATGAGGCTAGAGAACATCTCGAACACTCTTTTGCCGACGGGGAGTTTAAGCACAAAAAGTTACATTGTATAGAAAAAGTTGAGGGAAAACGATGTCTCTCTTTGTGTTACTTGGAGAGATGTTTGCTTAGGTTTAAAACTTTACACTCGGTATTTATAAAACTTTGAACCATAAAAATACAAAACTTTGTACACCTAGGTTCAAAACTTTGAGCTGTCACACTATAAACTTTGTACTTGCTAGGTACAAAACTATACGCTAACAAATTATGAACTTTCAACTATGACCTTATAAACAGTGTATGGCTAGGTTCACACTTTGAACTACCAAATATAGTGTATGGCTAGGTTCAAAAACTTTCCCCTCGAATTAGTAAACTTTGAAGTATCACTGTAGAAACTTTATACTACTAGATTCCATACTTGGATGTATCACATAATTTATAAACTTTGAACTATCATATTAGAAACTTTACACTCAGAATTTATAAACTTTAAATCATGACATTATAAATTTTTACTTGCTAGGTTTAAAACTTTGAGCTATCACATTATAAACTTGTATTTTCTAGGTTCAAATCTTTATACTTAGAATTTATAAAAGTTTAAACTATCACATTAAAAACTTTGTACCAAATAGCTCTAAAACTTTACACTCGAAATTATAAATATTTAAACTGTCACATTAAAAAACTTTACACCGCTAGATTCAAAAACTTTAAACTCAGAATTTATAAACTTAACTATGACATTATAAATTTTATAAACTTTAAACTATAATATTTTATTATGCTAAGGTTCAGAACTTTATACTTAGTATTTAAAAACTTTAAAATATGACATTAAAAACTTTGTACCTTTAGGTTTAAAACTTTACACTCAGAATTTAAAAAGCTTTGAACTATGACATTACAAACTTTATACAGCTAGGTTCAAACTTTGAATTATCATATTACAAACTTTATATTGCTGGGTTCAATACTTTATACTAAGAATTTGCAAACTTTGAAATATCATATTATAAAACTTTGTACCACTAGGTTCAAAACTTTAGACTCGAGACTTTATAAACTTTGAACTACCATATTACAAACTTTGAATTGATAGGTTCAAACAAATAGGGGATTTGAGAGGCACCACCACCCGTGCGGAATAGAGAGTGAGCAAACTAGGCATTGTACAGAAAATCCCCCATAAATGGAGTGTGTGTGTGTGGTGTTACAAATTATCGAACTAAAGTAAAAAAATAGTACCAAAAAAATGTAGAAACCGCCTCCAAAAAGGATTTAGAACTACAACGTACATGCCACAACTGAATTGAGAAAAAAGTCAATAGACTAAAAGTAATTAACAAAAGAAAAGGGTATTTCCATATTTCCATCAATGACTAACCTGATGAGTCAATAGAGACTAATGCAAAGGCTGGCCACTTGAGAATCAAAAACATCAATGACTACAACATCTTAGTGCCTGAGAGTGAAGTCATCATTAACAACAAAAAGTGCTGAAAGTGAAAAAATAGAGATGGGATCAGCATACTTAGGTAAACACATACCAACAAAGTCTAGAAGTTGCAGCATAGAGACAGAAATGAAGCTACAATCTAATGACTTATTATTATTGAAATTAGATTAACAAAACATCATACTGAAAATATATACTGAAGCCATTTTTAAGAAACTTATACCAAAGATTCAGAACAATTTACTGAAACTTATACTGAATATATACTAAAATCAAAGAATAACCAAGAAAGAACATGGTGGCCCCTGCCTCTTGATATTTGATATTGAAGATTGAACAGTTTACTATAACTAAGTCTTCAGGAGCTCTAAATTTGTGTGAACCTAGATCATCAAATGAGCTGGCAAAAAGTCCAATGAAATGGGACAAAGCGAGTACTTAGTTAAAGTATATGAATATATGTTGTAGTATCTGCTTATTAGTTACTTCCGCATAGAGAATGCAAAAATCTATTGCGATAGATCCCTCACCCGAATGAGTGCTAAAACAAGAAGCACTATGATGGAAGAGAACAAAGAAATAACCCAGGAAGTTGAGCACAATCAATGTTATAAAAAATTGCGGAATCCAGAATGACCTTGCCTGTTTACACAACAGAAGATATTATCAAATAATTGTTGGCAATTGCTAGAACTTAGGGGGTTCAACTAGAACTAAGGGCGGGGGAAGAAAATGTTTAAAAAAAGAATATAATGCCAGCTAAGACTCATGTTTCATATACTGAAATGAAGATATATATAAAAAACTCATTAGTCATACGAGTATGGAAAATGGCCGAGCAATTTCTAGATAGGGGGTTTCAGACATTGTAAAAAAAATGCAAACTTTGAAGTAGGACAGCATATACTTCACATTCCATTAATAAAACTTTAAATGGTTCAATTCAAATCTTTAACAAAACAGTGGCACATTTTGATTTGCATAAATCTGCTTCATTTTTGCCACTGCTTGTACCTTGCTCGAAGCTACAATCAGTGGCAAAAAATATAATCTCTACATTTCCATAAGTAACAGTCTATCACAAAAAAAAAAAAAAATCAGGCATCCATTCACCCATACTGAGTAACAAAATGCACAGTTTTAGAGAGAGACCAAAAAGATCAAATATGTTATATACAAACTCTCACAAATGTTCAAAGGAAGTTAGATATATTCAGAGCCTTGCCATGCTGAAAAAAACTCTATACTAAATGTAAGAATATGGGTCATGGCACAAGAAGTTTCAGAGAGCTTATATCTGCAATGCTACTTCTAACCATATACTGGATCTACTATGATGATGAGGTGATCAAATTCAACATCTTAGTAGCTGCATTTAACATATTGACCAACGATAAAGGTGAATTCGATATAATGAATCTGTAAATCATTAGATCAAGTCTACTAACAAGGTCTAAATACAAAATTGTAGTCAGGATAGATTAAAGCTACACAAAGTTGCCCGAAGAACTTATAAATCAAATATTTGAAAAACTATGTGCTCCAAGTTCTAAAGCACATTTTGACAAACTTTGTATTTGTGCATACAAAACTTATAAAATCACATATTAAGTTGTCCAAAAAAGCTCATTTGAAAAAAGAACTTTGTACATGCAGATAATAAACATTATAGTCACATATTAGAAACTTCCTGCTTAAATATATCAATTCCTGAACAGTAAGATAAATTCATGGCAATGGTAAACTATGAAACAGGGTAAAGCCTGAAGTGACATGACAATCGAAGAGAGGATTGCAGCTGTAGACATGAGAAAAATTGAGGGGCAATAGATAAATCGAAGAAAAAAGAAGATTGAGGAGGCCATGCAGCAATATGAAAAATGGTTAGTTGCATGCTATACTTTGAATATGATAAAAGTTATTAGCATATTCTGATTTCAGTTAACCTATTTCACTTTTACGGCAATTGCGTACAATGGGAGGTGATTTTCATGTTACAATTTGGAAAGTACAGAGAGGTGGCCTTAGTTGTGAAAAATCCATCCATCTCCATATGGTTGCATGCCTGATAAAAAATTGAATATATAGCGTAGTGCAGTATTGTATGTTACTCTACCATGTCCATGCATACATTGTCTTTACTACGTAAATGCTTTCTTGGCTGATGTTTATACAAAACTGAGGTCGAATTACAGGTGAAAAAAGAGAAACATAGAGACGGGACAGGCTGTAGTAATGATATAATAAATGAGCAAGGAGAGAGCATGTATGGGTTCCCGTTAGTGTCTAGAAAGTAACTGCAATATCAGACTGACAACCTTGCATCTTTTGTTGAAATATTTAAATTGAATAAAAAAATCATCCCAATTAATTTAGCCCTTGGTACATTACCTTCGAAGGATGTGGTAATATAATATCAATGCACCTGAAGCCAACACAAGTGTTGATTCGGACACTGAAGCCATCCTGTGATGAATTGAACATTAAAATGGTAATATTTAGATCTTCAAAAAATTACAAGGAAAAGTTGCAAAAAATGACAAGCCTATAAAACTCTTAACACAGTACAATACATATATGCCTCAATTAAAAATGTCACTACAAATACATGTATTGGCTTTTGTTTTTAGAGTACTTAAAGAAATATAGCAAAGCAATACCTATTGGAGCTCTTCACTCCTGTCGTGTTGTTTTCTTTGGCAACCTTGCAGATGGCTTGATCCTACAAGGGGAAAGAACAGTTGTACACATTATCCAGTAACCTTCAAAAATTGAGACACCATATCCAATGAGTATAATATTAATATAACAGCACATACCGTGCTTAAAAGAAGCACCTAAAGTTTTTTAGAAAAGTAGGTTGATTCGAAACAGGCACATGCCACCCAATTTTATACATATATGAGATGATTGTGCATTGATGCATCCAAAGTAAGTCAGAAGCTGCTTCTGTTAGTTGAACATAGTTTCATTCACTATATGTATGGTCCCAGCTCTCAAGATACTAAGGAAGTGAGTACAAACGTAATGGATATTACAACATACTCCATGTCAATTATTGACTAGAATTGATCTCGAACATCTATAGATGAGCAGCCTAATGGATCAAAATAGATTCTCACCAAAAAAATGAATATTACAGCATACTCCATGTCTCCACTAACGAAGCATGATATTACAGCATACTCCATGTCTCCACTAACAAAGCACGATTGGAGAGCTGACTGAATTTGAAAATCAATATGTTTTGAGCATTCGACTTTGGCATCCATCGAGTGCAGCTGCCAGTGGATGATATCATGTGAATGGAAGAAATACCGTGCCAAACAAAATAGATATATGCTTAGAACTAGCTGTAGGGCATGCAGACTATGCAAGCGCTGCCAATTCAGTCAATTAACCCCTGACAGAATTTACAAGCCATCCTTCTTAAACATGACTTACAAACAAAGGTGTCTGCATGGAGTAGCAAATAATATTTTGCAGGCAGGCTTAACAGGTAGCAGGAAAAAGCCCATTTATGCTAGCATCCCTTCCAATCGTTATCTCAAAAAAATAATAAATGTAGTTTTCAAAAAACATAATATGTGAAAAGCAATTTGCGCACCTAAAATCTCCCAAAGTAACACAAAAAAATCCATTCCCTAAAAATTAAGATAGTGCCCCTTGCTTATACTAAAAAAACAATACACAAGGTAACAATACACAGTTAAAGAATTCAAAATCAATTTGCACTATTCAGACATACATCCAACAATTCTAATTTTGGAAAACCATATATAATAGATATGCACATGATGCCCCAGTGAAATCTCACCAAACTATCCATCACTGAAAACGATGTATGCCTTCCTGATTTTAGTTTTATGCTCCCTTCATTGTCTCACACAAACTTCACAACAAAAAAAACAAACATGGTCTCTTATATGCAAATCTATTGTAATCATGCCTTTTCAAGTAAATCATCCATGGAGAATTGAAATCAAGGTATCCTAATCCTTATCAAGCTCCCCCACACAAAAATAACATGCCTGTTATATGCAAATATTGTTGCATCTCAAAGCAGATTATCATATCTAGCATCACTAGCATACTTGAATGGAATTGTAGATAGCAGATTACCTTGTGTGCACACAGGAATCTGACTACAATTCACCTAGGCCTTCCCCTCTACTTCGAAGCAGACAAACAGGGCATGTCGCTGATCCCCTTTGTCCTCCCTAGAACGCGTCTGGGCACATTAGTCAGATGACACCCCAAGCTTCGAGTCGATTCAGATGCTTAGGGAAACATAGATGGTGTGCTTACCACTGGAGAAATATGAATGCAGACATCACGAGAAGACCGCCGAGGCGACAAACCCGTGACACGAGTGGCCGGATCTAGAGGCTGCTGCTGGATCTGGACGATCAGCAGGCGTCAGACTCGTCGAGCCCCTCGCCGCTCCGAGCATCTCGCTTGGTCTCGCCGTCCTCGTCGGCCTCCCGTGCCCTCCACCGCACCGCCGTCCGCCATCGCACTGCCCTCGCCCTGCCCCGCACCGCGACGCTTGCCACTACCGCCCCAGCACCAGATCTGCGGGCGTGAACTTCTTCGTCAACTCCGACCCGGACGCCACAGCCAGGAGCGGCGGCGCCGGCGCTACCCTCGTCCTTGAGGCACGCAAGCTGGAGGCGGAGCTCAGTGCGCGGGACGCCGAAGCCGAGTGCGCGCGCACCACGCTGGTCCGACGAGCTCCGCACCATGTGGGGCCTGGAGGACTTGCTCGCCGCTGCGGCACTTGATGGTGTGCCGAGGATGGGGAGGAACGCGCCACCGCGGACCTCGGCAGAGAGAACGAGGCGACAGAGGAGGTAGAGGAGGCGGAGCTCGTCCCCGCCGCGGTCGAGGATTCACCGAGCAGTGCGGCAAGGGTGGCCCCGCAGCCCGTGAGGCGGAGGCGGAGGAGGGGGGGTTGGGGCTGCTGGACGAGGACACGAGGCCGGCGAGGCGGAGCGCGGAGACGGGCTTGGGGAGGTTCCTGTGCAGGTCTCCGATGGCGACGAGACGGAACGAGGAGGAAGAAGATGCCGACTAGAAGAAGAGAGGAGAAACGGGGAAAGGGGAAGGAAAAACACGGGCTGTTCGGTTTTTGAATTTTTTTTAAATGGCCGCTACGACGTGAGGCTTTCTGAATCGAACCGAGAAACGCGACAGGAAACGGAGGTACTGGACGGATTGGGTATGGTTTCTGTAAAGGGAAAGTGTGCACCGCTAAATCAAATCGCGCGCGTGCGCCAAATAGCGCTTGGGGACAAGGATCCTCACCTATCCATGTTGGCATAATTGGTTTCTTGAAGCACTGTGGATGAAGGTCGCAACGCAGGGTGCCCTGAAGCTGGAATGGCGATATACCTGGAAACTAAAGTGCATGTTTTGGGGACAAGTTCGGATGAGATGGTCCTGTTTCTAGATGGAATTATGTTTGGTTAGAAGGATCAAAATGATGGAAGCCGATAACGTTTTGACTTTTGACATCGTAATCCACAGTAGTTAGTGGGCCCACCCAATTAGTGTAGGCGCACCCAATTAGAACTGCATGGCATCAATCGGGCACGAGCTGTTGGGCTGTTTGGACTTTGGTGCCAAGAATTAGGGTCTTCCAATATAGCAGGATTCTATTGTACACTAGTACAGTGCCCGTGCTAACGCTACGGCTTCATTCTAGAAATAGCCCGTCCTACCACTCATGAGCAAGAAAGTGACCCACCACACCCTGCTGTTTTAGAGGAGGATCCCACCACTCATGAGAAAGCTGAGGACCCACCACGCCATACTGTTTCAGAGGAGGAGAGTGCTAAAGGTGTTTCAGAGGAGGAGAGTGCTAAAGGTGATCAGGGGGTCTCTTGCCCATCACCCCCCACTGCAGAACCACATACTTCCGCACCACTACCAAGCTCAGTTGAGGTGATCAAGCATGTTGTATTTGGCCCACAGCCACGCAGCCCTTCGTATATTGATGACACGCCCTCTTTTGACCTCTTCCCGGAAGGTGATGACTTGCATGATGATATTTTTGCTTTCAAACCCATCAACCCCATGAGCAAAACGCCTCCAGCTATGTGTACGTTCTCTGCCTTGTTTTATCTTTTCTTTTTTTCTCTATTTCCCATTTTTTCATATGTCATCATACAAATAACATGGCTGTCCAAAATGGTTTTCTGTTTATTAATTCACGTTTCAGATTCATGAAATCCATGTGTTTCAGATTAGCGAAACCATACGTTTCATAGTAATTGAATTGAATGTTTTAGATTAGCGACACCCATGTTTCAGATTAGTCTATAGCGTTCATAATTAGTCCGTGTGTCCAGATTTTTTTTTGGCTGCTGCATTATGTGTTTTCTCTAACCTATCATGTTTCTCTTTTTTTTCCTCATGTTTTTTCAGGTGCCAACACCACGGACCCTATGAATGAGAAAGAAGCTGGAACTAGCACAATTGAAAAGATGGATAGAAAGAAGAGGAAACACATTGAGCTTCACGTTGCTCCAAAACCAAAAAGGACTCATGGTGATTGTGAAGCAGGAGCCAAAGATGTTTGGAACAAGTATTTGGCAAAAAGAGCCTTTAAGGAGGGTTTCAAGCTTCGAGATCAAATTGAACCGTGAGTTCGCCCCTTTTTTCGACTCCATATGTAGAGTTTGCTGTTTCACTTTTGCTTCACATTGCTTTTTCATAGTTCCATTTGATATATTGTGCCACCAGGGATATTTTTACCTTATTTTCGTGCTTTCATGAATTATTGGGCTATATTTGAAGTCTGAATGTAACATCTTGTTTTTAGGCCTAGTTTCATTTCAATTGGTGGATATCATATTACATATGATGACTTCTATAAAGCATTGAAATCAAGGGGGTGGATCAGCAATTCAGTTTTGAATACATGGTGTAACAACTACAATCTTGATTGGCTTAAAGAGTCCAAATTTCAAGGAAGACCGATCACAAGATATGCTGCCTCTCAGTTGGCTACGGTAACCCTTGCATTGTTAAGGCATTTTTTCATCTCTCAAAGCATTTTTATGTTTGTCTACTTGTCTAAGCTTTTTTTTTATCCTCATCCCTGCCCCAGGACTGGTTGAGTGTTGATCCAGAGTCTTTCAATCACCTGTCTACCATGAAAAACTTGTTCAAAACGGTGAATGAAAACGCGCCCATGAAGGATATCGACCTGGTATGTAGTTTCAGTCATGCCTTTTTTTCCAAGTTTGAAACTTGAATCTCAGAAATTGATATGTAGCTTTTTTATGCCTTTTTTCTGTTTTTTCAGATGTTTTTCCCCATAGTGCGTGACCTCCACTGGACATTGCTTTGTATCTGCAAATACCGGAAACAACTTCAGTTCTTTGATTCACAGGGCACCGGTGAAAAAAGCGAATATTTGAAGTACGCCAAGAACTTGGTTAGTGTGTTTTACCTTTCTCCCTATTGCCCCATCTTTTTTCTTTTTCCTGTACATGTAACATATTCAGATTATAGCTGTTCAATTACCATCCCCCAATCTATTTCATTGCCATTTCGTCATTTTGCGTGTGTGTTTCTTTTTCTTTCCACCCAGGTTGTCAACTTCGCAGCAACGGTAAACGAGCTAGGCTTTCTTAAACATGATGTTTCAACCTTCAAGTGGAGCTTCCCTGATTTCACTGAACAGAGGAACAAGTATGTGTTTTTAACATTGCTGAAATCTTTAATTGGGGTCTATAATCAGATTTTTCTTTGAAACTTTTTGGGGCACAAACACACCCTTACATTATGTCCTTTTTTTGCTCTCCCCCCCCCCAAAGCTATGATTGCGGGCTGTATGCAATTGACTTCATGGATTCATGGAATGGCAAGGAGTTTCTGTATTCGGAAGTTCTAAAAGTACGTGGCCCCTATTAGTTTGTTTGTTATTTTGTCCTCTTTCTTTTTCCCAATTGATATCTATGTTTTGTTTTATCTCCCCACTAAAAATGGCAAGTTCTTTTTGTGTTTTTTACAGGGGCCAAGCCATGCCCTAGACCTCAGGAAGCGCGTCGCTGCAACCCTGCTACGCTCCGATCACAACGACGTCAAACTTCACGATTTTGAGGCGGACTACATGGCTGGGAGGAAGACCATGATCAAGCCGCTGCTACAGTAGTTGTGCTGTGTGCTGACCAAAACTTTCTTTTTTTTGTTGGGGATGTTGTGATGTGTCCAACATTTCTTTTCTGTAATATAATTCAAAGTATGGGATGAACGTTGGATGAATGTTATGTATAACAAAGTATGGCTGAAATGTGGGATGGGATGTTTGGAGGGCACAACATGTGTCAAATGCTGTCTTAGATTTACATATATGGATTTCTATGTGTCACGGAACATCTTTTTTCCCTGTATGTTTCATTTGAAGACTCTATGTTGTGTCAAAGGCTAAAGTATGAGTGTTTCAGCCACATCATGCCAAAAATTTTTAAAATTTTTATTACCCAATGATACACTTATTTCAGTTTGTTCAATCAAAATATTTCATTAAGAATTTGAGATTCTTAATGAAATAATTTTGAGTTTATCGAGATTTTTTATACATGGGGTTTATGTTGTTTCATTTGCCTACTTCCATATGTAACAATATAAAATATTTTATTGTTTCAGTAACATGTTCCCTGTTGTTTCAGAACACACACCCATCCCTTTTTTTATATTTGTGTTTTTTTACATGTTTCATTGCCCCCCCAAAGTGTAACAAAGAGCGCGCAATAATGTTGCATACGAAAAGGGTATTAGTAGCACCGACTGAGATCAGGTGTCGAAGAGTTTTTTCAACGTGTCAAATACATCGTGCGCAAAGATCAGGGGTTAGGAGCGGTGATTGATATTTGGGTTAGGAGTTTTGACTGAGATTAGGGTTCGTTTCGTGCGCAGATTTTTTAGGGGTTACGAGCGTTTACTGAGATTAGGGTTAGTAGCGTTTTTGACTTGAGAGTAGGGTTTGTTTCATGTGCAGAGATTAGGGTTAGGAGCATTGAGTGAGATTAGGGATAGGAGCGTTGACTGATATTAGGGTTCGTTTTGTGTGCAGATATTTTAGGGTTAGGAGCGTTGACTGAGATTAGGGTTAGTAGCGTTGATTGAGATTAGGGTTCGTTTCGTGTGCAGAGATTAGGGTTAGGAGCGTTGAGTGATATTAGGGATAGGAGCGTTGATTGAGATTAGGGTTCGAGTAATGTTGTTTGAGTTTAGGGGTTCGTTTCGTGTGCAGAAGTTAGGGTTAAGAGCGTTGACTGAAATTAGGGTTTATGTTGTTTCAGAACTCACACTTATCCCTTTTTTATCTTTTTTAATGTTTCATTGGCATTTCTCAAGTGTAACATATAGTGTACAATAATGTTTCAGCTTGTTTTTTTACCACACACCATACATGTAACACTGCCAAAATCACATGTTTCATCAGGGCTCTCAACCATGTAACAAATGCCTAATAATTAATGTTTCACTTATATGTTTCATAATGTAACATTTTTCTGCTAACATGGCTGTTTTTTCATGTACCATTTTTTCAACAGTATTTTTTTGGTTTTTAAACAGCAGCCAACCTCCCTATCCTTCCACTATACATTGCAAACCTGACTATTTTCTCATGTAACAAAATGATCAACAATGATGTTTCAATTATTAGCTTATGAGTGTAACAGTATGCAAACCTGACTATTTCCTCATGTAAAACAGCAGCCAACATGCCATTTTTTCACTTTACAATGTCAGAAATATGAACATAACATATCATCCATGTAAACATTTTTCAATATTCATCTTTGCTCAGTTTTTTCGAAGCATATCATCCATGGCAGCTAAGTAACATGTAAAAATGTAAAAATGTTTGTGTGAATGCTATAAATTACATCATAATTGGAGATCAGTAACTTTTTCTTTTTTTACGTATGCTATAGCTTCAGTTGTGTTTGGTTCAGTTCCTTCAAATCCCGCACAAGTTGTTCTGCCCTTTGCATGACTTCACAATCTTTCGCACCATGGCCTTCTCCATTGCAATATGAGCACGGCAGAGGCTTTGCACTCTTGCTTTGCTTCTTTACTGCAGCTTCCTTCTTCTTTTTGCCCTTCTCTACCTCTTGTTCTATAAGGGTCTTATGGCGATCAACTTTCTCCTTTGGCCTCCCTTGTCGATCCAAGGCTGGAGGGTTCTTCACCATGGGGATGCCCCCCGCGTCCCCCTCCCCCTGTTGTTGCTGTTCTTGGCCATGCTGGTGTTGACCCATCCGCATCATCGCTCTTCTTCTTGCTTCCTTAACTTCTTGCCGACTCACAATTCCAGTGAAGCAATTTTGTACTCTTCATCATTGAAACATGCATCACCACCACCTATTTCCTTTTTTCTCGCATAACGCATTGTATCTTGACTTGTTTGTAGGTGGCACACCGAAACAAGCCTCAGGTTCCAAGTAAGCTTCACTGATCTTTATTGTTGCTTCCTCTGACCACCTTCTTTTTAGATATTTATCTGGAATCTCATCCAAATTATTGTCACAGAACTTTAAGAATGTGGGGACACAGCAACCCATCTCGTTCAAACATGTTGCAGCTGCAACAGTAAGTTGTCCCTTCATCCTGTACTAAAACATTGAAGGTTTTCTAGGTTAGCTCACCACCATACATGCGTACTCTTTTCAGTATCTCCATCCTTATTCCTTCAGCCTCAACAAACACTTGCCCCTTCTTGCACGTAGTCGAGTCGCGCAGGAGCTCTTGGAACTTGTGGAACACACTCCTTGTGTAGAACTCAGATGCTTGCTTTTCAAAGCCATGTCTTGACCAGAGGTCTGGATTTGTAATCTGAGACCTACAAGCTTCCATGTTCTCCTTCTCCTCCCTAGTGTCCATGATGAACTCGTAGCCCTTTATGAACTGTAGCACCGAATCATTTGGATTCACCATCTTTTTGAACAGGGAATTCATGCTCTCCGACCTTCCTGTCGTGCTGGTGAACGGAAAGAACGACTTCCTGAAGTACGCCGGAGCCCACATGGTCCTAGCGACTGACATGTTCTGGAAGGCTTCGTTTCATTGCAGGCTGTACTTCTCTTCCAAATTGTGCCATAGTTCCTCAAACTCTGCTGGCGTTTCAGTGTGGTTGATGCAGTAGTCGAACTCTTTAGCAAAATCTGGGCTCTTCCGGATCAGCCATCCAAGCTTGTCACACCCCTTGCTTAAGACATGGAACTTGCAACATCTGTGCACAGCCTGAGGAAACACCAGAGGTATTGCTGCTTTCATCGCTTTGTCCTGGTCTGTCATAATGTGCATGGGCTCTAGGCCTCCCATTGCTTGCTTTAGCGTTTCAAACACCCACACGAAGGACTCTGTTGTTTGGTCTGGTACAAACGCACAGCCAAGGAGAATTGATTGCATATGGTTATTGATTCCAACTATCGGAGCAAAGGGGAGATTGTACTTATCGACACAGAAGGTTGTGTCGAAGAAGATACAATCCCTGAACATCTTGCACAGCTCTCTTGTTCTTCCGTCCATCCAGAATAGCGCCCTTACTGCATTATCGCTATCAGTTTGAACAACATGGAAGAACGAGGGGTCCTCGGCTTGTTGTTTCTGGAAATATTGCAACGTTGCTTCCAGGTCCCTGCAACCCACTGCCCTCCTCATGTTACTTCTGGCATTCGAAACATCCTTGGAAGTGCATGTTGTGTTCAGCATCCCACCGTGGATATCAGAAATCACTGCCATTATCTTCATTGTAGGTATGTTCCTGTTGTGCAATGCCTCCAGCATCTCGTAATCTGCACGGGTGATTCTCCGATGAGACCTCAAGTGCTTCCTCCTCCCAATCTGTTTCACAAGGGGGTGTGTGTGATCTGCGTCAAAGACAATGCATTCCCACCCCCCTTCTCGCAGCCCGATCGCTATGCGTGCTTTGCACTTCATTTTCTTGAGGGTGCTGCATTTCCTTGAGCCAATGGTCAGTACGGCTGAAGAACTTTTCTGGTTTGAGGCCCTTGCTTCTTCTACATCCTTTGCTGATCTTTTCCTCTTCGTCATGCCACATATTGGAATCCCACTAGCAGATGTTTCATCACCCTCTTCATCTTCAGGGGTACCAGCGTGAGAGCAGTCAAATTGTTTCCTGATGTACTCATTATTAACCGAATTCCTCCTTGATGGGCCACTATGAATACTGAAACCCATCTTCCAAGCATAATCATTATAGAACTCTCTTGCTTGATCTGGACTTTCAAACTTCATCCCAACATACGGCTCAGTCGGCTGTGAGCAGACAACATCCTCTTCCTCATGGTATGAGGCCTTTCCCTCATTGGTCGCTGCTGCCGTTTCACCTGATAGCACTTCAACATCCATGTATTCTTGCCCAGTAGCTGTGCTGCCCGAGGGAGTGTGATTTAGGCTGATTTCACCCCGGCCCTGCGTTTCAATAAAGTAAATAGTATGTTTTTAGCCAATCACATATATATGCATCCTTTTTTCTTTTTCTTCGAAACAACAACATTTGTGCTTTTTGCTGATACAATGCTACATCTAGTAAAAGATTCTCACCATAGCAACTTTTCCTATGCTGCAGTTGTTTGCACTTGAGCTTGCTGCATTTTGTGGGACAGCAACATCCGCCCATTGTCCCATATCACTGCTACTCACAGCCTGCAGACACATATGTGTAAGCATATGGATTTTTCTCATGTTTTCCAAAAACGCTTTTTCAATGTGCTTTTTTGAGACATAAAATGCAATTACACTACATGTTTTAGTACAAGCAAAAAGAAGATTTCATGAGTGTTTATTACACAGGACAGCAGCACATGTGTGAGCAAAGATGCTAAAATAAAAATCAGCGCACCAAGCTGCGAGCTGCGAGCTGCTTATTGTCTCAAAGAAGAAAGCAACATTCAGTTTTTTTTCAGTTTGTTTCGTGCTGTTGTTAAAATCTGTATGCATACAGTTTCTAGCACACTTTTTGATTAATTTGCCTTTGATGAAACAGTACATAAGATGGTGCATCCAAAAGACCATGTGCTTCAGCTATATGTGCTGCCAAACATGTTGTACTAAACTACTAAATTACAGGAATCAAAAACCAGTAATCGATGTCTGAATAACTTGTCAACTTTTCCATTTCTTATGAGGTGCAGTACAAGTAACAAACATGAGACTAAGGAAACTAGTTTTTTACAAGGGGGAGATGGGATTCAAATTTTTACCTCAGACACGCCATGTAGAGTTTGTGGCAGGGTGTTGGAATTAGTTGTGGGGACATCAACTCCTAGTTGTTTAGCCGGCAAATTTCGACTTGAAACACCTCCTTCAGATAGGTTGTTCATCGATCCTAGTCCTCCATGCACCTGTTCGAAGAACTCATCATAATGGGCTCCAACAAATTGTTGCGGCCGGCTGCCACAGGGTTGTTTCTTCGGGGGGAATTCGACCCCAAAGAGTATGTGAGGCCTAGACATGTTTCACTGTGTGTTTTCAGGGGTGCTCTTGACGGCGTGAGGTGGCTAGCAGCAGCAAGGCAGCTTGCTTTTGTGGCGATTTGAGAGCTGGGGAGACCCGAGGATGTTTCAAGAGGGCTTCGACGACGGATTGTCCCGGCAGCGTGGGGGAGGCGGCTAGTTAGGGCGGGCGGAGGTGCGGCCGCGGCGGCGATGGTGGATTTTTCCGGCGGCGATGGCGATGGTGTGTTTGGCGGCGGGGGTTGGATGTTTCGACGGCGGATGTTCCCGGCGGCCGTGGCTAGCTGGGGCGGGGAGGTGGCTAGCCGGGGCGGCGGCCTGGAGGCGCGGCCGCGACGGCGACCTCGGTCCTACGCGCCAACATCCCGGCCGCGGGGGGCGAGCTCGGTTCGATGCGTTCGGTTCGATGCCGGGGGGGGTGGAAGCGATGCGGGGCGGTTGCGGGGATGGTGTGGGTTCGTACTGGGCCTCAACCGTTGATGGGCCGTTCTACCGATAGAACGTTCTATCGGCAGTCGCGCCCTTTATATTCTCCTTCGGGTCCATCTGCTTCGGTTCGAGCTCTCCACAACAGCCACGCTAGTCCGAGCTCCAACGGAGGTGACACAGGCTACCTCTCCTCAGAAGAGGTTAGGACCGCACAACCATTTGAAGAGGTGGGAGGGGAGAGGGCCACCATCGGTGCAAACGCAGCTGATCCGAGATCCACCAAGGCACCAACATCATTGCAGCCGACCGGCACCAGCCTGAGCAGTCCGAGAATGGGGCCGGGGAACAGCCGATTGGTGGCTCCTCCATGCCGGCGCAGCTGCGGAGAACCGGCCAGCGTCGACGCAGCCGATCGGTGCATCTATGCCGGCGCAACAGCCGACAACCGCGCCAACGTCGACGCAGCTGACCGGTGGCTCCTCCATCCCGGTGCAGCCGCAGACAACCAGCCAGCATCGATGCAGCCGATCGGGTGGCTCCTCCATGCGAGCACAGGCATTTACCACTGAACACGGAACTGCTGATGCTAGATTGGCTTGCAAAGTGGAAGACACTACGACGGCGTGGCGGCGGCTTGCTGCATGTGGAAAGGTGATAGTCTAAACCCTATTTTTATACCATGGTCGGCGGCACCGGCCAGATGGGCCAAATGGCTAACCCCAGCCCAGGTTGCGGCCTCTAGCGTGGGGAGGTCAGGAAGCATCGAAGCAACCTCAGCTTTCCCACGAGATTATTGTATTGCATTGACAAATATTATGTCATTAGATGAAATAGATGTAAAAGTCATCTCTAATTCCATTACTAACTTTCAAACATCTATCTCCAAATCCTGTGGCAACGCGTGGGGAATTCTCCTAGTACCTTTATTTTGGAGTGTACCAAACTTTTTCAGAATATTCTATTACAAACTTCAGTTACAAGAATGGGTTACATTTAAAAAAAAAAAAAATAGCCACAAAGTTTCTACTTGCTCTCGTAAGGTGCCTTTGTATTCCGGTAGACTAGTGGTTCGCTTTGTGAAAGTAGGAGAGAACTGTTAGAGTATGTACTCAGTGTATTGTATCCTAGATATGGTCTAGGTACATTAGCGATAGAATAGGCAACTAGCCTAGGATTGTGGAGAGTTTGTTGAGTAATTGATGTATAATTGTAACCTACCATGTAAGCCACACAGGGGGCTATTCCCTGTCTATATAACACGTAACCCAGCGCCCCAACTATAGTTCACTGGAGTGCTGTGAAGCGAATTCTTCGGTACATCCGAGGGGCGCTAGGTTACGTGTTATATAGACAGGGAATAGCCCCCTGTGTGACTTACATGGTAGGTTACAATTATACATCAATTACTCAACAAACTCTCCACAATTCTAGGCTAGTTGCCTATTCTATCGCTAATGTACCTAGACCATATCTAGGATACAATACACTGAGTACATACTCTAACACGCTTGGCTGTTAGAAAACAAGAGCTAGTGGCACACTCTTTAGTAAGGAAAATCGGTTAGAAAAAATTCATTAGAAAAACAATTTTTTTTATTTACTTCTTTTTGTTCTCTTCTAAGACGCTCGTTACTTTCTTCCAAATCGAATGTAAATTTAGATAAACCTGTTTTTATGGGCTCTATCTCTGACAGTGCTGTCACTTTAAAACAAGGCATCATTGGGCCTAGCTATCTAGCATATTTACTATTGAAAAAATTAGCATCTTTGTAGCAGAATGTGGTTATGGAAATTTCCTTAGACGAAGTTTGTTAGAATTTAAGGTTTGGATTGTGATCTCTAGCCTAGAATTCCAAAGAAATGCTATCTAGCATAATGAAACATCAAGATTTGGGAAGTGCATTTTCACCTAAATTAATAGAGAAAATAGAAAATCCCATGTGAAACGACATTCTGTGTATAGTAAGTTTTGTGCGTGTGTAAAAAAAACAAACCAATACCATTGGTCATCTATCCAATGTCAGGCACACATACTAGCTCCGGCACAATGGGAGGCGCCAACTACCAAGCATGTACACCTGTATAGACCGGAGTGCAGCCCACCGGCATAACGCAGGAAGCTATTACTGGACTCACCCGTGACAGAGGGAGGCACACACCGGCAAGCACCCATACGTGGCGGCTGCCGTCACACCACACAGAGTGGTTCTCTGACTCGCCAGCGTTGTTGGGAGGCGCACACCGGCTAGCGTCCACACTTGCACGAGGAGTGGGGGTGCCGCATCGTATAGAGTCATTATTTTTCGTTTCATCCACGGCGGTGGGAGGCACACACTTCCAAGTGCATGCCATGCATGGGAGGTGGTGCTCGGCACCGCAAGAACATGCAGAGCTGCGATGGAGAGAGACATGCACAACAAGTGTAGGTGCTTGGTTGGAGGGTGGGGTACTTTCCACCATAGGAGGTTGCAACTGGCCAGATTCGGTTGTCGAGCCCACTAGACATGCCTACTAGGCACTGCCCTGGCCACCTGGTGTGAGACCGTCGCCCCAGCCTAGCAAGAATGAGCCGCTAGTCCATCCACCCTATCGGCCATCGGGGCTGGCCGGAGACGGGGTAGGAAGAGTTGCACTAGCTTTAGGTCAAGGGTGGTAGACCAGAAGGGGAACATCGGATCTAGATTTGAGTTCCCGACAGTCGTCCTATGTTCACGGTGTCAGCTGACTAGATAATGGCTTCTGCACCAACTTCAGGTACTGCCAAACCGCCATCAATAGCGACACCATGAGAAGGGCCATGGGGAGAAGCTCTCCGTGTAGCGACGTGCAGCCCATGCCCGGGCCAACATGTGCTCCCACTTGCCAGCTAGAAACCATCATCCCGGAACTCCAAGCGCCAGCTAGATGCGCCGTTCGCAGATCATTGAGGGCGTGAGAACTTCACTGTTGACGTGCATGGGAGTTGCACAGGGATCAGTGTGGCTGCCGCCAGTGGCAAGGTAGAGCCACAGAGGGGCTTTGGTGGCTAGGGCAGAAAGCTCGCCGCCTTTGTCGCCCTGTAGGAGGGCGACATGGGTGCTTGCCGGATAGCCTAAACAAAACGGAAAAAATACCTCATACCATACTTGAGCTTTAGATGTTACAAGTAAGTTAATATGCTTTTAATCTTTTAGAGCTCTAAATGAATCTAGAGAAATTTATAGGAGGGAATCTAGAGACACGACTCGCGTGCCAAAACAAGAGTCAATTAATTTCCTTGCGATCTCTTTCTTTGTCTCTTAGTTTTACTGATTCTTTTTCCCCATAGTTTGAAAACTTTGTTATTCTATTCAATAAATTTCTGCCCCTTCAGTTCAGTCAAAAAAAACTCAAACCTCAAAAGCTCTCACGAATCTGGAGCCCGTCCGCCGTAGCTGATCAACTGGGCCCGTCCAATGATGATCCGTGGTACCTAGCCGCAAATCTCGGCAACTCTCACGAAACCTGAAACGCCTGTTCGAGTGCTGTGCCGCAAGCAGAAAGGCAGCCAGCGCCAGCCAGCCTTTCTCCGCGTACAACTCCTCGTGGACGTCGCCTGGCCTGCCCAAAGGGGTCCCACACCATCGCCTTCCATTTCCTCGCGTCGGCCATCCTAGTTCCGGCTCGTCGCAACAGCCGCCGCCGGCACCCAGCCCTTCCCAAGAAAAAACCCTAGCTACCCTGCTGCGCAAAACCCTAGAGGCGGCGCGATGGAGGAAGAAAGGCGCGTCGCCACCAGTGACAGCGAGGCCGAGGAGGTGGTGCAGCTGGAGCGCTGGCGCTCGGCAGGCAGCTCGGCCTCGAGCAGGCCCTGTCGCCTGAGCATCAGCAGATCGTGGCGGGTCAGGTGAGGATCCATTATCGCTCCATTAATTTCGGCTTGGCGAGATTCATGGACTGGAGAATCCGGCTACTAGCTAGCTTGCGCGGTTGCGCCTCCCATCCTCCCCGTGAGATTCTATTGTGGTAGATCGGGGTTGAGGCATGGAGTTGAAGCATGGCGCTTGCTTGCGTCGGCTCTACGTGCGATTCGTTCTGGGTGTAGATCGGAGTTGGATCGCAAAGTGTCATCCGTGCGCCGAGCAGAAGCGAAGCTCAACGCCGTCTATGCCCGATCTCCCGATCCAGCCACGGACGACTTCAATCGAACTTGACTCTAAGGATCCGGCCACGGACTGTTAGCCCTAGGATCAACTAGCAGTGACATCTAGATGGGTACATGCTCTGGTAATCATAGGCAGTGAGGGAGAGAGAGAAGAGAGAGTGGGAAGGATCATCACCAGAGGGCTTGACTGGAGCGGAGGAAGAGGATCCGGCGGCGGCGCTGCTTCCCTCGGCCATCGTGTCGAGGGAGAAGGGAGGGGCGTCGTCGGGGAAGAAGATGTACGGCGCAGTGCAGTGGCGGCGGCGCGGAGGAGCTTCCCGTCACTGGCTGCGCCCCTCGGATCGGATTAGGGTTTTGTCGGTGGGTGTGGCGGCTCACGGTGAACCTCGTACTGAGAGCCGCCGGCCCCCACCTCTTTTTATAGCGCAGGGTGACAGGGGCCCTCCAGCCATAGTGGGCTGGGCGCCCCCGATCAGGGCGCGTGGGTCAAGGGGCCCGAGTTGGGCCGTTGGGCCCAACTCGGGATTGATCTCATCTTTAGCTTTATCTTTAACTTTACTCTTTCACTTTAACCTTTTCATTTTACTTATTCCATCTCGATTTGTGCATAGAACATGTTTCATCGTCATGGTCTATTGCCGTTGGATTTCACAACTACAATACACATCTTTGGTTTGAAATAAATAAATACTTTATCTTTGGGCACTTATTATTATCCAGGAATCAAAGGCTTCTCCTTAAACCCATGCCGGCTACGTGTTCAATGAACACTTTGGGTGGTAAGCCTTTTGTAAGCGGATCCGCGAGCATCTTTTCAGTGCTTATGTGCTCAAGATTTATAACACGATCCTGGATTTTCTCTTTCACAACATAGTACTTTATGTCAATGTGTTTGGCAGCACCACTTGACCTATTGTTGTGAGCATACTCTATAGCTGGATTATTATCACAGTATAGAGTCATTGGTCCATTGATGTCATCGACCACTTTTAAACCGGGTATGAATTTTTTTAGCCAATTCACCTGCCCCGATGCCTCATAGCATGCTACAAACTCGGCATACATAGTGGAGTTTGTAGTAACTGTTTGTTTTGAGCTTTTCCATGATATAGCTCCTTCGGCGTGAGTGAACACATATCCGGATGTGGACTTTCTCATCTCCCGCATAATCAGAATCTGAGTATCCTAAGATCTTTAGGGAGTCAGATCTTCTATACGTTAGCATCAGGTCTTTTGTACCTTGTAAATATCGCAAAACTTTCTTTACCAATTTCGAGTGTTCAACACCTGGATTACTTTGAAATCTGCCAAGCAACCCGGTTACATAAGCCAAGTCAGGGCGTGTGCATACTTGAGCATATTGTAAGTGTCCAACAGCTGAAGCATATGGCACACTTTTCATTTGGTTGAGCTCATACTCATTCTTGGGACACTGAAAATCCCCATACTTATCGCCCTTGACTATAGGTGCAGGTGAAGGACTACATTTATGCATCTGGAATTTCTCCAAGACCCTTTCAATGTATGCCTTTTGAGACAATCCTAATACCCCCTTTCTTCTATCTCGGTGAATTTCTATGCCCAAAACATAAGAAGCTTCACCAAGATCTTTCATCTCAAACTTTGAGGACAAAAATCTTTTTGTTTCTGTAATAGACTCATATCATTACTTGCAAGTAAAATATCGTCTACGTACGGGACTAGGAAAATGTATTTCCCATTCTTAAACTTTGTATAGACACAATTGTCCTCGACATTCGCTTTAAACCCAAAATTCTTTATAGTTTTATCAAACTTCAAGTTCCACTTTGCCTTGAAGCTTGCTTTACTCCATAAATTGATTTCTTTAGGCGACATCCCATCTTTTCTTTGCCTTCCACGATAAAACCTTTCGGTTGTGCCATGTAGACATTTTCCTCCAAATCCCCATTTAGGAATGCCGTCTTCACATCCATCTCGATGCAACTCTAAATCATAGTGTGCCACCAATGCCATTATTATTCTCGAGAGAATCTTTACATGAGACTCGGAGAAAAGGTCTCGGTGTAGTCAATTCCCTCCCTTTGCGTGAAACCTTTAGCCACAAGTCGCGCTTTAAATCTCTCTATGTTCCCTTGGGAGTCATATTTTATTTTGTAGACCCATTTACAGCCTCTTGTTTTGGCTCCTTTGGGAATTTCTTCCAAGTCCCAAACATCGTTGGCACTCATCGATCTCATTTCATCTTCCATGGCTTCAAACCACTTGGATGAATGATCGCTTCTCATGGCTTGTTCAAATGAGGTGGGATCACCCTCCATTTGATATTCTTCGATGATGTTATTTAACTCATATATGTCACTTGGAGATAGCTGGCCTTCTTTCTCTTTGAGACCTTCTAGGAGCCTCTACATTTGGCACATCTACTATTGGAGGCCGAGGTTGCTCCCCCTCATTTGTGGCAACATTTTCAATAGGTTCCCGATGAACAGTTCCTCGGGTTCCTCATTTTCCTCGATGTTACCACGGGAGGAACAACGACAGGTTCTTGCTCCACGGTGTCATGCACTATTGGTGCGGGAACAATAGGTAGCTCGAAAAATGGCTCCCGAATCACGGATTGGGTGCACACACCCGCTTCTCTTCAAGATCAATTTTTCGAGCAGCCATACTCCCCTCATCATTTCATCCTCTAGAAAAATAGCGTGTCTCGTTTCCACAAACTTTGTGAGTCTATCGGGACAAGAGAAACGATAACCTTTTGACCTTTCGGGATAGCCAATAAAATGGCAACTCACTTGTTTTTGGATCAAGTTTCTCAATATTTGGGTTAAACACTTTAGCCTCAAAGACACCCCCACACACGCAAGTGATCTAGTGAAGGTACCCTTCCTGTCCATAATTCATACGGTGTTTTGGGCACCAATTTACTTGGCACTCTATTGAGAATATGAATAGATGTTTTTAATGCCTCTATCCATAAACTCAATGGTAAGTCAGAGTAACTCATCATACTGCGCACCATATCCATCAGGGTACGATTACGCCTTTCAGCTACTCCATTTTGCTTGAGGTTCACCCGGCATGGAATATTGGGCAACTATACCATTTTCCCGTAGAAACCTTGCGAAAGGTCCAGGGAACTTGACCATATGGGGTATGCCGACCATAGTACTCCCCCCACGGTCGGACCGGACTAGCTTAATCTTTAAACTATGCTGATTTTCCACTTCAGCCTTAAATATTTTAAATTTATCCAATGCTTCATCTCTTCCTTTAATTGGATAAACATAGCCAAACCGGAGTAATCGTCGGTGAATGTAATGAACGAATCATAGCCATCCACACTCTTTACGGGAAAAGGACCACAAATGTCGGTGTGAATGATCTCTAATATTCCCGTGCTTCGTTTGGCATTCTTTTTAATTTGCTTTACATATTTTCCTTTTATGCAATCGATGCATTGCTCTAATTCAAATAACTCCAAAGGAGGAAGAATTTCATTCTTTACTAGTCTTTCTATTCTCCCCTCGAAATATGGCCTAAACGACGATGCCATAATTTCGCCGTTGCGTTTGTAGTTCGCTTTCTTTTTCTTTTCTCATTTGTAGACGAGGAAACGCTATCATTCACATTACATATGGAATTCACACTTTCAAATAGCGATAACATATATAATTCGTCTTGTCGGAAGGCAAGACCAACACAAATATCATTAAACCAAATGACACATTTGCCATGTCCAAAATTACAGGTAAAACCTGAATCATCCAACTTTATTACACTTATCAAATTGCGCTGTAGTGTAGGAACATAAAAAACATCTCTCAAAGTAAGACTATAGCCATTAGGTAAATCTAATGCTACATCTCCAATTGCCTCCACTGCAGCCTCTACGCCATTCGCAACGCTAATGGCCTCTTCTCTTTTTAGCGTAGTTCTCGTCGAAGTGAATCCCTGTAAAGAATTTGCAACATGAATGGTTGCACCAGAGTCAATAAACCATGTTGACTTTGAAAACTTTGCATACAGAGATTCATTTACAAATGAAATAATGTTCTCACCCTTTTTCTTCATAAGCTCCCTTAACCATCCAGGGCAGTCAGTCTTCTTGTGCCCCTCCTTACCACAGTGCCAGCACAAGTTTTCACCTGCCTGTGGGTTGCCCTGTTGCTGAAGCTGTGGTTTCTGTTGCATAGGACCTCTCTTTCTTTGCCGGGGAGCCGGGATTGAAGGGCCTTTTGCCCTTCCCTTTGACCATGTTCGCTTGGCCACCTTGTTGGCCATTGATCTGAGCTCCTCATCAACACACCGAGCAATGAGCTTGTCTAAGTCCCATTTCTCGAGCTGCATGTTGTAGTTGATGACAAGGTTGTCATACTCTTTAGGCAAGGAAGCAAAAACAAAATGGATAAGGAGCTGTGGTTGTATCTCCAATTCCATTGTTTTCGGCTTATTTGCCAAGTGACTCATTTTCGGAATGTGGTCACGTATGCTACATCCTTTGAACTTTTCATTTGTCAATTGCTTGAACAAATGGGTAGCATACATTTTGGAGGAACCAGTGAACTGGTTCTTGATCCTCTCAAAGTAAGCAACAAGCGGTGTCACACTTTTCAATTGAGCCTGACAGGGTGGGCTCAATTGTATTCTCAATGACAGCACAACATTTCTTGTTGTCACTGACCCATCGAGCATGCTTTATGTCATAGGCCATCCTGATGGGGCCATAATCTTTCTTTCTTTTGTCCCATGCTTCGTCACTTTCACTGGCCTCCCTCACCGGTTCCACAGGCACTGTGGGACACGGTTCATTGAGCACCCAGTCAACCTCAGCTATAGTGAAAGTGAAGTCAATCTTCCTCTTCCACTCAATGTAGTTGTCTCCCTTCAGTGGTGGAATCTCTCTTAAGGCAGACATCAGGGAGGTACTACCTGAAATTACAATTCATATGAGGTGAGAACATAGTATAAAATTTTCTTTGCAATAATTCTAAATCACCGTTGGGCAGAAATAGAATTAATGTAGGGCAACAACTATTAATCAACATCATAATATTGCTATTAATCAACGTTGGTCAGAATAATAACAACATTATAATCACAGTAAAATTATCCATTTTCAAATATTAAACTCTCCCGTTGGTTCGAATTTAACAATGAAAATGATAACAACTTTAAATACGCAGCGGAAACTTTAACTTTGCATAATCAATTTTCCAGAAACATAAAGGCACTTTACTAATCTCTGAATAAAATTATCGTTGGATAAAAAATTGTACAGAAATTAGCATCAAAATCATTTCAAATCGAGCAAAATATGCTTCTATTCAGTTTCTGGAAATTGAAAATACAAAAGAAATTGCATTTTCCTATTCTTTCGGCCAAACTGGCCCGAAGGCCCATTCGCGGCCCACAGGCGCGCACGCGCTCGAGTACTGCAGCGGCCCACTCACTCGCTCGCTGCAGCGGCCCACTCGGCGCCCTTTTTTTTTATTTCTTAGCTCTGGCCCAACAGAAAAGACAGCCCAGCAGCCAAAACCGCATCGCGGCCCAGAGACACGCGCGCGCGCGCTCTCTCAGCGCGGCCCAGCGCGGCACGCGCTTTTTTTTTTGTTTCGTTGTTCAGGCCAGCCCGGCCAGCAGAAACGGCCCGGCCCAGTTCGGCCTTGAGCGCAGGCGGGGCAGCCGATCGGGCGCCAGGCCCTAACGTGGGCCTGGGCCGTGAATCAGGCCTGCCTCGCGCGCCCACCTGGGCCGATTCTAGCCCGAGTAATCTCGGACGTTGATTCATTAGGGTTTGGATCCGACGGCTGTGCGGCGTTTTCGGAGGAACAAAAACCCCACAGGCGGCCAGTCCATCCGAAACCCTAATCATTTCCATTTCTCTCCTTCTCCCTCGCGCCGCAGCGCAGCCGAGCGAGTCGCCGCCGCCGGCTCGCCGGCGAGGCACTGCTCCACCGGAGCTCGGCGCTGGCGGCTCCACCCGCCCCTTCTCTTTTCTCCTCCCCCTGCTCTCCACCATCGCCGACTGCGCCCCATTGGGACGACGACGAGCGGCCGAAGGCCATGGGGAGGCGCGCGGCCGGTGGGGTATGGCGCCGGCGGCCTGGGCCTTTTCCCCCCGGCGGATCCGGCCGGCACCCCTTCTTCTTTCCCTGCGCCGCGCAAGAGCAGCAGCAGGCCGGGTGAAGGACGCGGCGCCGCCGTGGAGCCCTTGGCCGGTGTGCGCGCTCCCCTTGCGGTGAGCGCGCCGCCGTCCAGTGGCCTCTCGGCGTTGCCCTTGAGTTCCGGCCATGAGGGGAGAACATGACGGACGGGCCCCAGGTAGGCAGCACCGTCTCCTTTTCTTTTCCCTTTCCCGATCCAAGATCTAGGGTTAGGGTTTGACTTTTCCGATTCGAAATCGGTCGATCTGTTCACTCTTAGTTCTTTCCTAGTCTAGATCCACTAGCTATTAGGCGTCTGATACCATTGTTAGCCCTAGGATCAACTAGCAGTGACATCTAGATGGGTACATGCTCTGGTAATCATAGGCAGTGAGGGAGAGAGAGAAGAGAGAGTGGGAAGGATCATCACCAGAGGGCTTGACTGGAGCGGAGGAAGAGGATCCGGCGGCGGCGCTGCTTCCCTCGGCCATCGTGTCGAGGGAGAAGGGAGGGGCGTCGTCGGGGAAGAAGATGTACGACGCAGTGCAGTGGCGGCGGCGCGGAGGAGCTTCCCGTCACTGGCTGCGCCCCTCGGATCGGATTAGGGTTTTGTCGGTGGGTGTGGCGGCTCACGGTGAACCTCGTACTGAGAGCCGCCGGCCCCCACCTCTTTTTATAGCGCAGGGTGACAGGGGCCCTCCAGCCATAGTGGGCTGGGCGCCCCCGATCAGGGCGCGTGGGTCAAGGGGCCCGAGTTGGGCCGTTGGGCCCAACTCGGGATTGAGATCATCCTAACACGGACGACTTCAATCGCCTGCTCGGTAGCCGCTGTTGTCTCTTTGGCGCCTCAACCCATCATGCCGGTTCCATCTGCATATTCAGAATTGCCGGCTTCTATTCTACCGGTTGCGGCTTATTACATGGGCGAAGCTAGGAGTTCGCCGTCAACTCTATCCGATCGGCGTGGGGGTGTGGGAGCGTGGCAACTTTGGTCTAGGCGCCACTGGTTGCTGCGGACGCTACCCGTGTAACCCCTGTTGAGTCACAGTTTTGAGTACACGAGATTAGCCAGTCAGGATGGCACGCCCAAGACCCGAGCGTCGTGCGCTCCATGCGCACGCTTCTAGGCTAGCTGTATATTTTCACCATGAGCTGGCAATATAACGGTTGTTGGCTCCCATTCTATCTTCTACATGGTATCAATTGCTCAGGTTCTTCCTTAAAACTGCCATCTTCTCGGCTCACCGCCATTGCCACGTCGCGGAATACCTTCCCACTGCTGTCACAGATTTCCTGCCACCGATTCCATGGATCGTAATCCTCACTTCGACGCTCGTGCTTCGATCAGACACCGACTCCTCTTCCCTTCCTCCCTCGATGGCGAGACCTACACCGGCGCCACCATCGTTCCTACTCATAGTTTAAATAGCCGGCTATGGATGCCGCTGTAGCCTTTTAGGGCAGGGTGTCACTGTTTTTGGTCATGTACAATTTAGCCACTATAACCTGCTATAGCCTAATATAGCTCCGCTATTAGCTGTTTTGGAGACAAACTGCTCCGATTTCCAGACAGTGAACATAAAGTCCCACATTCCCGTCGTTCTTGCCCTTGTCGGTGCCAACTATGATGAATGGAACTGCTTAATGGATGCCTTCCTCAGCAAGTTCAACCTCACTTCCCACGTCTCCACGCCGCCAAACGTTCTCCAGCGCCGTGATCTCGAGTGGTGCATCATCGATGGATGCATCCTCAACTAGATTTACATCTCCATCGCCAAAGATGTGTGCGATATCATGCGCACCACCAAGGCTACGGCGTACGAGATCTGGACCACTGCTCATGATTAATTCTGCGACAATGAACTCCATCGCGCGGTCTATCTGGAAGCTGAATACCAGATCTTCGTCCAAGGCAGCATGGATGTGACTGCGTACACGAGGTGCCTCAAGTAGCACGCCGACTCTTGACCTCTCAGGTTCTCAATATGCTACGCGGACTCACCTTGAAGTACCAAGACGCCGCCATGCCACGCCATGAAAGTTGCGCTTTATCGTGCTTCCCTTGGCTTCTTGATTTTCTGTCTGAGTTTGGATTCGTGCAGCGGATGATATGTACATTCCAACAACAGATAGCACACGATGGTACATATGCAGTCCATGTCCATGGTAGTTTCGTAGCCCGTGTAGTTCGTTGTTTCGGCTGTTTAATCAAGTTTTCTCACGAAAATGTGGGTTTCTTTTTTTATATATTTTGCAATTGCTTATCGAGCTGCTGCTTATTTGTTTCCTGCTTTTTGCTTCTGGGATTTGCTTTTGTTTTCCCAATAACTTCTCTACCTCACTACGCCACCATTGATGTGGTTTCAGGTCCGCGCAGCGGTTCTGCTGTACAACTACTACCACAGGAAGCAGTTCCAGCAGCTTGAGTTCGCCAACCCCGAGCGGTTCTACCTGTCCGCCTCCCTCACAATCACCAAAAATAATCTGCTCATGTATCTAGACCAGGCACACAACTCGGTTACTAACAAGGCAATCATTGACGCCTGTGATATTGCCAAGGCACTCGACCCTAGCAAGGACTCCCCCGATATGATCACGTCGCCCATCTCCAAGGTCGCTGTTTTCCTTCGACATCGAACAAAGAAAGTGTGTTTGCTTCAGTATGGATCCCAAACGAAGGGTGTCTTGTCCATCATTGAGAAAGACATTGAGACGACATTAACTGGTTCGCTTAGCAGCGGCATGCTGGTACAGGGGTCGAGTAAGCAATCTGTGGAACTTCCTTCTGAACCGTATATTCTTCAGCAGATTGCGTATTCAGAGGTGGAGCTCAAAACAGGTTGGTAATATACACTTGTACAGTTTTCTGTTTCAACTTACAGTGCATTGTGTATTTGTAGCCGTATTCCTTTTCCACTTTAATAACTAGAACGTGTAATTGGATGCAGCCTTATGTGGTAGCTACAGGTCTATGCCATAATTTGTAGTAGAATTGCAGTTCGGCCTTATGTTGGCAAATTCTATTGTGCACGTATTTTACGTATGTCTTAATAGGTATGCTCACACACACTTTTATTTTAATAGGTATGAAGCGTCCAAATTTGCGTTTTATCGAAGAACATCGTGTGTACTCATTAAGTAAAAAAGGGACATCTACCATGTTGTACCTTATGGACTTTGATGAGAACATGGATAGCAAAATTAAGGAAATGAAGATTATGGAAATGCCTTTAGATGTCGTCATCGAAAGGTTTGCTTTTTCACTGTGCCTACTTTGTACTGTTGCATACTGTATACCTAGTCAAATAAGAACAGTATATTAGGAAAGTGGCTAGATTGACGCCCAATTTCATATATTCATAGCTAAGACTAATATTCTTAGAGGTAGCAAATCATGAATGTGGCTAGATTGGCGCCCATAAGCTGGTGCTAATATAGAAGCTTAGCAAGAGTGATTGGGAGAAAATTATGAGGTGATTGGGCTATGTCATGGTCGTATCAATACAGATCCCTTTCTTAGGTGTCAAGTAAGCCTCACTGTGTAAGGAGAGTAGATGTATCAATCTCATCAAGCAAGAAGTGTACCAAGGAAAATGCCTTCTTTCTTGCTCGTCCATGGGAAAAGCCTCCAGCTGACCCCCTCTCACTCCCTCACAACCATAGCCACCATCAGATCCTATGGCCGGGTGTTGACCACCTTGCCCAACAGGAGGTGTCTCTCTGGGCGGGTTTGGAGGCGCTAGAATCCCGACAATCGATGACCACCAAAATTAACCATCATAATCAGTGCCCATCATATCCAAGCCAAGGGCTAGATGTTGGAGTGGATCGAGTAGCTGATGAACATCATGATAGAGTCAACATGGAGGGTTCTTAGTTGTTAGATATCCGCAACGTTGCAGCTGCAAGCCACTATGTGTGTGGCCTCTTAGTGAATAGGTAGTCAAGGAAGATGCATGACAAATTCAGCACCGCACCACTTCGCAGCTCCTTCAAATGTTCTGCATCGATGGATGGAGGACGTCGATCCTGTCCGCGGCGCATGGATCTTGGGCATGTGGTTACACCCACATGCGGCAGCATGCTATTTCCCCTGAGGGAACAAAGAGTCTGCGGCGATTGGGGAGGTGCACCTCTCATCGTTCTCCAGCGGAAGCCTTCCTCTCTTCCTTCTGCGGCACAAACGAGCAGCCATCTGGTAGTGAGAAGGCATCCAGCGGAAGCCCTCCTCTCTTCATAGGTCAGAACGCACCGCGTAGTACCGCAACATTCTGCCACCAGTCGCCACGAGGCACCCAGGTGGCTCTAAATGTGCAGCTCCAGAGTGTGGATGATGTTCACTTTATGTTTTGGGGGCAAGAAGTTAGGGTTGCAGCTCAAGGACGAGTTGCTTGTCCCAAAGGCATGCAATTTTAGAGGTAGGAAATCAGTAAAGTGGCTGCATTGACACCCAGTTGAGGGAAATCAATGGCACACCATTAGCAGGTGCTAATATGGAAGTTTAGCAAGAGTTTAGCAATGGTGATGGGCTATGTCAGGGGTCAATTAGGACTCTCTATACAAGGAGAGGAGATGTATAAATATAATCAAGCAAACATTAAAAGGAAAATGCCTATTCTCTTGCTCGACCTTGGACAATGCCCCTAGCCGGCCCACTCTCTCCCTCGCAACCATAACAACCAACATACATAACAAATTTCAGCAATGGTTACTTTGCTAAATATCTTTCCACCTTTTTCAAGATACTTGGTTTCATGTTTATATGATATAATGTTGCTGGCTGTCCCTCCTAAATAAGTTACTTTGCTTAGTGTTAATTTCCAATCGTATTAATATATAAAATTGTCACTATTGTATTTCTTCCTTTCCTCTATTAGGATGAGTGGTCCTATATTTGAAAGTGGTCCGTGCCCAAGAACGACATCTGTTGTTGCGTGCTACCATTTACTGCCTTATAAGGAGGTCCTGTTAAATATCCTGCTAAGGTATACAAAAAGATTTATTACAGCTGATTATGCATGAAACCATTGATGATATCAAAATCTTCTTCTTATAACTCATTTAGGTTAATTACTAAAGATTTTCACTCTTGATATGCTGCATGGATTGGCCTTTGGGTTCTTCACAGATGAAAGATAGAAGTTTGAAGGAACAAGAAGCAAATATTAATAGCAACTCTAAAATGAAAACCTCAAACATTTCAACTCCGAAGAAAAATAAGAAGGGGGTACAAGGAGGTGGTGATAGTGGCACCAACAACTGCAGGACCAGCAAAAATAGAAAAGATGGCAACACGAAAAACAAAAGAAAATATGAGGCCATCAAGATTAAAGTTTCTACTTACACAGAGCTCGGGGATGGTCGGAGCAACACAAAAGACTTACAAGCCAGTGAGTCTATCAATCTTGTAGCACTTATTACTTTGATTTAACTGATCTATAGTCACTCTATTTCAGGTGTCCAAATGGATGATAACAGAATAGACAACTCTAAAAGTGGAAATTTGCTACGAGATATCATTCCGGTAAAGATATGTTTATGACCTTGAGAAAAAATGCATTGAAATCAGGCCTGATGTCTCCAGTTCAATATAGTTAGAATATGCCAATTTATGTGTTAAACATCAACTTAAAAAATTATTTAAAAAAACTTCAAGTTAAAGAATTAATTATCTTTCAGATATCGGATGTTGATCCAATAAATAATAACCAAGCCTCAAAAACCCAAAAGGAGAAAGTCACTGAAAAGTCTGGTAATTACAATCCTAATCTACATTTCAGTTGATTATCTTTCAGTGATACCGGATGTTGATTTCAGTCTCTTAATTTCAGGTGTCCAAATGGACGAGAACAGAACAGAGAGCAACTCTAATAGTGGAAATTGGCCACAAGATAACATTCCGGTAAAGATATGTGTATGACCTTGACAAAAAATGCATTGCAATCATGCTAGATGTTTCCAGTTCAATATAGTTTAAATATACCAATTTATGTGTTAAACTTCAACATAAAGAATTCTTTTAAAAGAACTTCAAACTAAACAATTAATTATATTTCAGATATCAGATGTCGATCCATTAAACAATGACCATGCCTGGAAAAGCCAAAAGGAGAAAGTCACTGAGAAGTCTGGTAATTACAATCCTAATCTACTTTTCATTTGATTATTTTTCGATACTGGATGTTGATTCCTATCACTTAATTTCAGGTGTCCAAATGGACGAGAACAGAATAGAGAACAACTCTAAAAGTGGAAATTCGCCACTAGATATCATTCCGGTATAGATATCTGTTTGACCTTGAGAAAAAAAATGCATTGAAATCAGGCTTAATGTTTCCAGTTCAATATATTTAAAATATTCCTATTTATGTGTCAAACTTCAACATAAAGAATTCTTTACAAAACTTCAAATTAAAGAATTAATTATCTTTCAGATATTGGATGTTGATCCAGTAAATAATGACCATGCCTTGAAAAGCGAAAAGGAGAAAGTCACTGAAAAGTCTGGTAATTACAATGCTAATCTACATTTCAGTTGATTATCTTTCAGAGATATAGGATGTTGATTTCAGTCACTTAATTTCAGGTATACAAATAGACGAGAACAGAACAGACAGCAACTCCGAAAGTAGAAATTTGCCCCAAGATACCATTCTGGTAAATATGAGCTTGAGGAAAAAGGCATTCAAATCAGGCGTGATATTTCTTTCAGTATAATAAATATATGCAAATTTATGTATTAACTTCAACTTAAAGAATTTATTATCTTCCAGACACCAGTAAGTAACGACGATGCCTTGGAAAGCCAAAAGGAGAATGTCCCTGAAAAGTCTAGTAAGGACAATCCTATCCAGGAAAAGAGATTTCTTTCTCCTATTATTGATTAGATCCAAATCTTAATCTGTATGCTTCAAATTGCATTTCAGATGGCATTATAGGTAACATGAATGTTCAGATGTATGCGACACTGCAATTACTTTGGAAGATGCGAGATGATACAGTATGTTACAGATTGCAATTCATTTTTGAAGTTACATTCATGCTTGCTATTCATAATTCATCAATTACTTTGATAACCAATTGTTTACTCATCTTAGTCTATCTACATTTCAGCTCCGTGAGCATTTTGTGCTTGGAGATCGAAGTGCTGAGTATGAAATGGACATTCAAACAATTTTGGCAGGTATTTGTCTTTACACCTAAATCTATATAAAATGGACAATAACAGTGGGAAATAAAATGATCTTGTGACAAACAACTTGTCTTTACATTCCACATAGCACGAGGGCCTAGTACTCTTAGGCTTCGATTTGTATACGTGAACCTTAGTCCAGAATGATGGAGTTGGGCATCACCATCCCATCCAAACAAGGTTGCAGAATACAGGTGCATGAACAGTATTTAGCCTCCCAAAGACTACTAGCAAGATAACTTCAGTTACTGTAGAATAATTGTAGACCAATATTTTACCTGTGTGATGGTTGCTAATCAAACGCAATATTTTACCGTGAAGTTATATCAATTCAGTGTGTATCATTTTGAAACCATGCGCAGAAACGGACATGACACCTAAAGTAACGTCAATCCTAAAGAAATATGAGAATAGTTGGAACATGATGGACGTTGCCAATCGAATTTCTTCTAGAGAAGGATGCCAAACCATGAGCAAGAGGAAGAAACTAAAAGAAGCCATACTTCTACGCAACAAATGCCAGGCAAGCAACATCTTCTGATGTAAATTATTATCATGACCGCCTACACAATACCTCTGTCTGACTGTAGTCACTGCAGGAACTGGATGTCATATGCCGTGAGAGCAATTGGATTCTTCCAAGATACAGGGTACTTCCTTCACTTACTGGAGGTATGTGGTTGATAATCATTGATTGTTCAAGTTCATGCATGTCGTCATGGGATGGTGTCCTTGGACCATAAAGATAGGCATCGTACGTAAAAATGCAGTCAGATCTGCCTTAAAAAAATGCGGTCAGACCTTTGGCTTCAGAGTCTGCTCTTCTTGCACTGTAAAACTGACACACATATAGCGGGTGATAGTTTTCATATAAAGCTACATTTAAACTCGGATTCTGAGAGGTACTACAGGAGTTGTTCCTATACCATAGTATATGCATGATCTTAGAACAGATACATCCTAAGCACAATTTAAACTAATTAGTCAACAATCTGTTGGTAAATATAATCGGAATCCTTTTTCCAGCTCAGCTGCTTGGCAATCTTTCTAGTTTTTAATTCCTACATGTTCGTGTTTTACAGTTTGTACTCTTATATTCGCAGATATGTACCAGGCCCATGTCCACCTTACGGTCCCAGATTTCAACTTGAGTGCAGAGGGTGATATGAAGGTCAACCCTCATGAGGCACGAGACTCAGCGGCATCCAACATGCTGTCTCAGCTTCAACAGAAGGCAAGGGAAGGCTAGGAGAACATCATGTCTCCACATAACCCCTGATGTTGCATCCCTCTGCTGATACAAATCATCCTGATCTTTTGACTAGAATGATGACATTCAGATTATTTAGTCGTGCGTTGTTACAAAGGCTTTAAGCACACTTGTGGTGTGGGCATGTTCATACGTTGGTTTCATGGTTGTTTGTGACGTGTGTATGACAGTTGATGTAATTTGATCTGGATAGCTACAACATGGTGGGTTCGTGTTTTTTTATTTGAACTTGTTGCTACCTCTGTTTTTTCAATAAATTTTTCTGCAGGGACCCCGCCCCTCCAGGTTTGTCAAAAAAAAACATGGTGGGTCCTTACTCGCTACCTGTTGTTGTCTCTAGCGCCGTTGTATAGCCTCTATGATGCTCTTGTTCTAGTTTATTTTGGTTCTTCTGCCTTTCTTTTCAAGTTTTTCTCTAGTTTATCGTTATTGCTTTGGTAATTGTAGGCTTACCAAAGCATTGTGATTGCTTTCCTCATAAAATAAGTGCATAAGCACGGTCGTGTAAAAAAACATGCCATCCACAGAAAGTCAAGCAAGATTGTTGTGCTGTTAAATTCAATTTTCTTCATTATAAGCAATATAGTTTGTGCGGACAACATGATTTAGACCATTATCTGAAAGATGAGTTACCAGGATTTTAGGTGTTCATATTTTAATGGTGGTGATATAAATTGCTCATCCTTTCCATATGCAGTTGGAATCATGATATATGATATATGTGCTTAGTCTATTTTGGACATTAAAGTGGCTACTGCTGGTAGGGTTGTGTCGTCTGTACTAGCTCTGCTTTCTATAACTAGAACACGTTGCTGTACCAATAGATGCCCTTTTGGCCCTCACGCCGGACGTAGATGCACTCTTTGACCTCGCGCCAGATGGCTACGCCGATGGGCGTGGTGTCGGACCGGTAGTAGTCGCCGGGGACGGGACTGTTGGTACAAACGCTTGCCCCTCTACCTTCGCCGGGGTCCGGAGGAGGAGGGCGAAGGTTTCCCAAACAGAGTGTGGGATCCAAACGATTGCCCAAGTGAGACAAGAGCTAGTGGGCCTCCTTTGGGGTTTTTGCATTAATTGGGACCAAAAATGTCAAGGGTCCTCTCCCTCTTACACTTGCCATACCCTTGGTATTTATAGGCTATACCAAGGGTCAAATGGCTTTTTACAATAGGGTTTCAACTTTGATCACACTTACATGCGGGCCTCAACAAGGGCAATACTGTACATTGTAAAATTAAATACACCTTCATCTCATCCTATCCCAAGACGCCAAGTGTCATGCCTTCCAGGACTCCACGTGTCGCCCTCTGGTGCCACCACGCGTCGGGTCATCGGCGCCGCCTTGCGTCCGTCTTGCAAGCAGTCGTCCGGAGGTCTTCCGCCGCCTGTAGGGCTAGGTGGCTGAATACCTCCTTCGAAGGTCTTCGGGGACCCTGCTCATCGCGGAGGTCTTGGGAGACTCCTCCGAATCGTCAAGTACCTGCGCTATAAGAGGTTTGAAGAGCTCGACTGCGGAGGTATGACGTACCTTCGCCGAATCGCTGAGACGGACCTGACGACCTTCGCCATGAAAGGGCATACGACGGCGAAGGTCGTCCGTGGTTGCTCAGTAGTTTTGCCTGTCTTGGCCCATGCTAGGGCCGCGGAGCTAAGTAGGGGGGTCCTAGCGGAGGTTGTTCCCCCCAACAGGGACGGATCGCCCTGCGGGATGGCGGGGAAGAGATGATGAGCGACGTGGGTGTCGGCGATGTGGTGGAAGACGCGGTTGAGGACGCCGTAGTCGCGGTCGACGGTGGCTAGCGCCGCGCGCATCCAGTCCCACTCGCCGGAGTCATAGTGCGGGAGCGCCCGGTGCGTGTGGTGCAGGTACGTGACGGTCACCAGCCAGGCGTTGGTCACCAGCAGCGGCACGGCGTAGACGCTGAACACCGGCCAGAGCCCGTTGGCCGTGGCGAGCCTGTACAGCGCGACCGACACGGCCAGGACGCCGGCGTCGGAGAGGACGATCTGGGCACGCTCCCGGTCGCCGTAGATGGGGCTGTAGCCTGTAGGGGTCGAAGTGGCACGCAAAGCGGTCGTAGGTGCGGCCCCAGGTGTTGAACGACAGGTACATGGGCCACCCGACGGCCGGTGAGCTGCACGGCGAGGAGCGCTAGCCGGGCGGCAGGGTTGTCGCGCCCGTACACGAGCGGGGAGTACCACGGCAGCGCGGGTTTCTGCTTGGGGACGAACACCTCGTCGCGCTCCAGGGAGGCGGTGTTGGCGTGGTGGCGCTGGACCGCTGGTGGCTGTACTTCCACGCAAAGTAGGGCGCGAGCAGGCACGAGTGCAGCACCAGGCCCAGGGTGTCGTTCAGCAAGCCGTAGCTGGAGAAGCTGCTGTGGCCGCACTCGTGCGCGATCACCCACACGCCGAACATGACGCTGCCCTGCACCGCCCAGTATAGCGGCCAGGCGGTGTACCGGAGGATGCTCGGGTGCGCAGGCACGACAGCCAGAGCCAGGTAGAGCAGGCCCCCGGCGATGGCCAGGTCGTGGGCAAGATAGGAGCAGGACTTGATCAGGGAGCGCTGGAAGCAGTGAGGCGGGATAGCCTTCTTGATGTCCCGCAGCGTGAACGGCGGCTTGTCCACGGGCGGCCGCTGCACCTCTTGCTGTGTCATCGTCGTGTTCTCCATCATCCGCCCTTCGTGTTGCTGCCGATTAGAAACACAAACGAACAACATGATTGTTTTAGTAGGTAAGTGTAAATCATGAATGAACACAACTGAAATAGAACCAACCTACTAATAAACATTTCTGACTAATAATTACTTCAAGAGTTTAGGAGCCACCATGAGCGTGCCAAAACAATTAAGCTCAGATGCGACTTGCTTCGGGCAACCTGAGACTTGACGATGGGAGAAGCAAGTACTGCGAACAACACCCTCTACTTCGAATCGATTTTAAAGGTAGTGCCTCTCTCTTTGGCACACATTTGTTTTTTTGGAGCAAGTTGCAATGGAGATGGACCCTACTTAGAGTATACTAGGAGTTTTTTTTTTTCTATAATCTACTCTCTAAATTATAATTATATCTTGTGCTCACTGTATACATAGAGTCATCTTTAGAGAAGCGTCGGACGGTTTCTTTTTTTCAACAAAAATCTGTGTTCCTACGTATTAGATAGGATATAAAGAGTCTCTTGGCCGTAGTAATAGTTTACAGACCGTAGGTATAATATACTCCGAAGTAAATTTTCCAGTCACTACTGGATCCGGCCTGTTTGCCGATGGCTGGCCGCCGTCGGCAAAGTCCCGATTGCCATTGCCGATGGCAATCCGACGTGGCCGTCGGCAAACCGCCATCGGCAAAAATTTATACGGTAAAGCAAACTTTGCCAATTGCCACGTGTCAGGCCGTGGGCAAAGCTTTGCCGATGGCCACGTCAGCCATCGGCAAAGGCGCCACGTCAGCCGACGCGAAGTTATGGTCAGTTTGCCGATAGCCTGCCAGCCGTCGGCAAACCTGGGTATTTGCTGACACATAATCCCAGGTTTGCCGACGGCTGCAAACTTGGGAATTTTTTTCCTTTTTTTCTGTTTTCTTGCATTTCCACGACATTTCAACACATACATCACATATATAGCATATAACTCACATATATAGCAACAAAATACCATTTTCATCCATACATCACATATATAGCATGTAACCCACATATCCAACTCATCCATACACAAGCGGCAAATGTCGATCGTCATCCATACATAGTCATCCATACAAGTCATCCGTACAAGGTCCAAAAGCGACAAGTGTAGTACCTAGCTTGAGGCGCCGTCCCCAGGGGTCCTAGAGCCCCCACCACCTTGCTCCCACGGAGACCAAGCTGACTGCGGGGCCTGACCGTAGTGCCAGTAGCCCTGCTGTTGCGGAGGGAACACGGCAGGCCCAGAGTGCCCCTACTGCGGAGGGAACGCGGCAGGCCCGGAGTGCCCCTGCTGCGGCCACGAGTACCCCTACGGCTGTGGAGGAGCCCAGACGTACGGCTGCGTGGGGAAGCTCTGGTAAGGTGTCCAGCCGTGCGGTGGAGAAGGACCCTGTGGAGAAGGACCCGGTGGAGGGCTAGCACTTGGAGTCAGGTTCGAACCCGCCGACCGTGCCTGCACAAAGAACAAGTGATGTAATTAGTACCTGCATGCTGGCCGCACAAGCTAAAGCGACAGGCATTGTACTCACCCGACCAGGTACAGGAAGAGGCAGTGGAACAACCGATGGTGGAGCGAAGATCGAGGCAGGAGGCTTCTCCATTCCCAGGATCTGGGCCTAGAAGTGTAGGGACAGGTCCGCCAACTGACGCTGGTAGTGCTGCATCAGTGCCACCAGCTGCTCCTGGTAGGCCTGATCCCACTGCGCCTCCCTCGCAGCAAGGGCCACCTCCCGCTGCGCCTGAAATATTACACCAGCATGGTTGATGGTATTTCAAGGCAAGCTACATCATGCATGAAATGATTGGACGATGAATGAAACTCCACTTACCTAAAGTGTCGTCATCATCTGCACGCTGCTCGGCTACCGTGGTGCTATGGGGATCTGCGATCCGCCCCCCCCCCCTGCCGGTCTTCTTTGCGGATCTGGCTCAGCGTCAGGACAGAGGACGGGTCGATGGCGCTGTTGGCCATGAAGTACCGGCCGTGCTGCTTCCCTCCTCCAAGCCTCATCAGGAGGTCAGTGTCCAGGTGGCGGGGTTGTAGTCAGCGCCATGGCACTCTCGAGTTGCGGCGGCGTACTTGGTGAGCTTGTCGTAGACGGCCGGACTGGTGTACTTCTCTGGCCCGTGAGACGAGCTGTACACGGTGGTGGCTGCTTTTGCTTTGCCGATGTGAGCAAGCGCGTACCCGGTGAACTCGTTGATTTGCTCCCCACCATGCGCGGCTGACTGCGAGGAAAACACAAACATGGTTACAAGTAGTGACAATTGAGCGCTATAACAAATGCATCAACATAAGCATACCCATGTGTCTATGAACTCTAGCTGGATCTGGCTCCCTTGGTGGTGTGAGACCCCTGACCGGTCGAGCTCTGCCTTGCGTTTCGCCCTACGTCTCCGCGTATGCCGCCGGCGTATGCCAACCTCTGACAATTGCAAGCCAGCAGTTATCGTATTTGCTGTACCAGCCCGGAGGAATCTACATGACATTCAAGTTTTTGGTATTACAGATAATGAATTGAATGTGTCATGTAAGAAATCATAAGGAATGTTTCCTACTTAATTACCTGCATGTACTGCTCCTCGGTGAGGTCGGTCTCCTCTTGACATGACAACTCCTGGGCTTGGTCCTTATCTATCTTCTGCTTCTTGATGTTGGCGTAGTAGCTGATGACGGCCTAGGTATGCGCCTCGTAGAACATGTCCTTGAGCCGGTCAGTAAACACCAAGTCCTACTGCTGGTCCGCCCGCACGGGGTCCTGCCCCTCCTCCAACTAGAAGTACAAATGCACACAGGCATCAAACATCATTTCATTGTTTGAAAAGAGTCCAACGAATAATGTTGTATTGAGATATGCGATGCGATGCAAAGAATCACCCAGAACTCCCTCTTGATCTTGTCAGCTAGGACTACGCAATGTTCATCCTTGACAAGGGAGAAGTGGTACCATTTGTCAGGCACGATGTGGTTACCCTCGGCGGTGAGGACCAAGCCAGGGTAGTGCTTCTTAATCAGCAGGCCCTGGATGCTAGTGGGATAGCGTGAATCCCTTTTTGTCACCTTTTTCCAGCCCCTGCACGAGTCATTAACAATAATTGTTAGTATGCAGTTTGAATTTGAAAATGTCATAGGAACAAGTAGAGAAATCCATTGTTACTTACTTGCCCGCGGGCCGAATCACCGCGCGCTGGTCAGTGACTTGCAGGTGGCTAGGGAGCCTGGTGGGGCCGCGCTGGAAGGGCTTTGCCGAAGCTGTGGAACTTGAGCCACCCGCTGAGTCCACGTCGCCACACTGGAGGTCGTCGTCGTCGCCCTCGTCGTCTCCGCCGCCACCGTCACCATCACCGGTCATCGTCATCGTCGCTCCCTCCTGGGAGGCCGTCTCGAACAACCTCCTCGACGGCGTGCGGTGCCGCCCGCTGGGGGCCCTCCGACCCCTACTTGTCGACGGCTCCACCTCAAGCCCTCGTCCTCGTCCTCGCGGGGGTCGGCCGCCACGTGCTCCTCATGGTGGTCGCCGCCACGTGCTCCTCGGGGGTGGTCGACCGCCACGTGCTCCTCCTGGGGGTCGAGCGTCGCCATGTACCTCGACTTGACCCCCTGTTCGTCGTGACCGTCCTCCGCCTGGCATTTTGTCGAGTGCCTGCAATGACAAAGATCAAAATTGTTAATATTAATAGATTGCAAGTACTTGTAAAGAAAGATAACTGCAAGGTAATATTAATAACAATATTGTATTACATGAATTAGAAATTATCTCCACGAAAGGCAATATTGCTGGCGAGCGCTCGTCGTCATCATCAGTACTGTCGCCATCACTATCAATATTGTCGAGCTCTCTTAAGTCATCATCATCAGGCACCTCATCACCCTCGTCCTGAACAACTACATCGCATCACATCTGCCATTCATCAAGGATTCGTAAGTCCTCAGCATCGTGCACCTCATCACCCTCGTCCTCATCGATGTCGTTGTTTACTTCCATACCCATTATCGAAAGAATGTCTATCTCCAACCTATCTTCTAGCCCCTCAGGTTGATAGAACTCATCTGTCCTTGGGTCAAAGTTGTAATCATCATTGTTCGGGACCGCCGCTTTACCGCGTGGCGATACCATCTGCACAAGACTCCAACCCGCAAGGCGCTTGTCTTTTTGGTTTGCCCATGGGAGGTAATAAACTTGCGTAGCGTCTCGGTTAGCCACAACTAGTCCATCAACCCGTGCTCCTGCACGGGCTATAATTTTAGATATAAGTATTGAACACTGTCTAATAATCCCTTTGATCCAAACTACAATACATTTTGGATTTTCTAGGTATATTATTTTTGCTATGTGTTTAGACAGTAAATCTACATCTTACTACTAAAAAGAGTCAAATGATATCACCTGCTCACACTTATCGCTTCACCTCTCCTCTAATTGCCCCCGTCTCTCCGTAACCCACCCCCTCCACTCGTCTCCCGTAAAAAAAAAAAAAAAAAAAAAAAACTCCCACTGTAACCTCCGCCGCACGACGCCTACCCCCCGCCGGCGGTTCCCGTCTGCCCGCCGTGTCCTCGCTCAAGGTCTCTCCCGTCTCCAGTCCAAGCGAAGGAAGCCACCGCCCGGCCCTCGACGAGTCGTGCTGCCCGGCCCTCAACGAGTCGCCGTGATGGAAGCCGTCGCCCCACCCTCGACGCTGCCGCTGCATGCCCCGGGCCCTCGACGAGTCGCCGTGAAGGACGCCGTCGCCCCACCCTCAATGCTGCCGCCGCGTGCCCCGGGCCCTCGACGCCGGTCGCTCCGCCACGGCCATCAGGCGGACGCACTGTCCCGGACGCGACGCCCGCGTCCATGCGCCCTTGCTGGACGGGGGCGGAGCCGCAACGAAGTCGGCGAGTGCGTCACGAACGGGTGGTGCTCGTCGAGGTCAGGTGCCCTGCACCCGATGGACGCAGGAGCTGCTGCTCGTCGAGGTCAGGTGCCCTGGCCAGCTGAGCTCCTCTTTCTCCTGCCTCTGTCTTTTGATCTGCCAACATGTGCTACCTGTGCTGTGCCAGAGATTAATGTTTGCGTTGATTATTATCGATGCCAGCATATGGTAAATTATATTGGGATGACGAATTTGCTGATATGAAGTGCTTATTACTTGTTCTAACCTACGGCCCTACCACTTCTTGTAGTTTAGATGTTTGAAAAAATGTGTATGTCTATTTTTAGAGTTTCCAGTTTTTAGAATTATTAACCTGATAACCGAATTTAATATAGAGAACCTAGAGAGAAATTCAAACTGGAAAATGAAATCTAGACATGAAAAGCTCCTTTTGGAATTCAGTAAATCTGCATCTTCAGTGTTTGACCGTGATACTGAAGGCTGCCCATCGTACTGCCTTATTTCCACTTCCAATGGTGCACCTTAATATCTCCAGAATGGTGCATACATGTGCGGACAGGCATAGAGTTCCTTTGACAAAGAAGATAATTGTTCAGTTTCACTTTAGTTCAGGTTTCACCTTCGTCCTCACATGGCACAATGAGAAGCTGTGGGCTGTGGCACTGCATCTCCATACGCCTAGGTCGTCAATCTCACAAATGTGTAAATGATGAGGCATTCATGCATTTTCTGAACAAATCTGACATCTCTAATGACTAGCAAATTCAAGCACTCAAGCTAGCCTAGGTAGGTTAAGGCAGTGATGACGATGAGTGTGAAGTAAGCAAGAGGTAGAAGAATACTGATCATTAGTTGGAATTGATTAACTGATCTTGTCTTTCCACAATTTATTGATAAATATTTTAAACAAGATGCTCATAGATTAGCCAAACAAGCTTCAGAGTTTGCTTCTCAATCGTGTACTTCTCCCTGTCAAAAAATTAGTTATTATTATGATATTTCCATAATGTATTATGCTTTGAGCGCTACATAGCGATAAAACACATTGAAAAAAAAAATCCGTAGCAACGCACGGGCACTTAACTAGTATAGCAAAAGCTATATATTTTGAAAACTCAAAACATCCGACTTACTTGTATAAAATTGTACGCTTTTGTCTTTGTTTATTTTCTAACATAGTAGACGTATTTTTTAAAACATATTCGTGGTTACTGCTAAGGATTTTTGTCTCTCCTAAAGTTAAGTCGGGATTCTTGTGCTTCTTTTATATTTCTCTAACTCTCCTTTTTGCGCTTTTTGAAATAAGGATTTTATTTCATAGAGTCAGTTCTTAAGTACTACAATAGCATATCATTATTTGAAACATGCACCTTAAGAGAATTTTAATGCTGGAAGTGAGATCTCGGATAGTAGTAGCCGTGTAACCCTAAGAGAATTACAGTGCTTAAATCATGTAATGATCGTCTTTTTACTCTAAAGTATTCTTAAAGGCTTAGAAAAATATTGCTACCGGTGCACCCACACTTCTCAAGATAATTGAATTTTACTATCAAACAATTACCAGTATCAGCATATCAATGTTTTAGTTAAAATAAAAAAATATATATCTTAGGTAACAATCTTTATACATTATATGTTATGGTTATGAATATGGTTTTAAATAATTTGTTAATTAGTATTATTAGTACATGAGTTATTAAGAAAAAATATGTGATGAAACACAACATATATTTCTTATTGATGATGCATGTTGGCACGACCCATATATTCACTTCAATAAAATCTTACTAAAGTAATATAGATAGAGGTGGGGTAATGTAGAAACATATGCATGCTCTATTTGTTATCTAAACAAATTTGTTGTAATAGGATATGTTGACAATTAATGGGGTATTTAATTTTCCTAATAATGAGATTCTAGTTGAGTTATGCAAATCATTGATTATAGTAAGAGGATGCCAATACTTATTTTGATTTATCTTTCATGATGACAAACCTGGGTAATTTAGAAAAAATGTTATGAGGTTATTTTAAATTATGTTTCACAATGGCTAAGCTAGGAAATTTAGATACAAATTGTGGGGGCTATTTTGAATTATTTTTCATAATAGCAAGTGCGAGTCATTTATACATAAAAATATAGATGGTTAGTTTCAATTATCTTTTGTAATGGTAAAGGCGGATAATTTATATGCTACATTATGTGTTCTCTTATGTATTTTTCATAATGACAGTGGTGGATAATTTTTTACTAAGTTGTATTAGATCTCATGGCTAATATTGGTGATGATGATTGGAGTCTACCAAATCAAAGGCTTGATGTTTATGTTTATTATGAGAATTTTTAGATTTTATCTTTTTTTTTCTCATGCATCTGGTGAGAATATCTATCTTTTTTTTCTTGCGTGTCTGGTGGCTATTATGTGGTGTCTTTGTTGGTTCTCTAATTAGTAAAAGTAAGAAATAAGATTTTAAATTAAATTGACTTTTATAGGTACATAGTTTTCCTATGCATTTAATTATACATTATATTTTGATAAATGCTAAAGTAATGTACCAAAAAATACCAAAATATTTTATAATTTGGAACGGATGGATTATGTTTTGGTTGATGACAGATGAAAGCAACGAAAGCAACTTGACGGATGTTGAATAGATGGATTTTGGTTCCGCATGTCTGAAGAAATTGTTCCTTTTTTAGACCATCAAACCCCTTTAGGGTAAATACGTTAGTATATTGTCTAATAGATATCTTCATGTAGTACATCCTAATCATTGGAGAACTATTAAACTTTCAATTTGTACACGTACAAAAGGTCCATTGTTGGTTGTATGACAACAACTCATATAATAATACAATAGTGTCCCATAGTCCTCAATTTTAGCTTATATAAAACAGTTGTTCCCCAATGATAAAGACATTAGCAATGCATTTGCTATTATTTATATACTGACATTTTTAGGGGAATTTATATACTAACATTTTGGCACATGTTTATCTAATTTGTTGAGGTTGGTAGATTCTATCTGATGTTTCATGAATTAATAGATTAATTTTTAATTTATTTTGGATTTTTTAAATCAATTATACAACATTGGATACGATGGGCACTACTGGCTTGATATTTTATTAATAATATCTAACAGAAGATTACCTAACTATAAATGTCATCAGTATACTGAACATATATTAGAGGTTTTTTCTAAAGCAAAAAAAATTACCGTCCCTTGATGAAATCTTTTCTCCTATGTTTTTTTTGGAAGAAATTCTCTCATGTACGTCCAAGTTGTTGATGTCATTAACATTTTTTTTATGTTATATTTTTTTCCTGAGGAATCTTTTCCCTACGTGAAAGTTTGTTTTACATCAAGGAGATTTTGCGCTTTTTTGTCTATATTTAATTCCAAAGGTGGATTTCTTTTTAAAATAAAATAGATCTAATGGTTGAATTCCGTTGGAGTCTTTTGATTAACGGCTATATCTTTCTATTAACGTGAGAATTTCTAGCATTTATCTTTTTCCTAGCGCTTTTTATGAGGATTAACGTGGAGCCTCCATTGGAGCCTCTAATTAGTAATAGTAAGATAAGATCGGATTTCCTGTAATGTAGTCGCCTGGTTTTTTCTCAACCTCTCAGGCGACGTGTTTATCTCTTTGCGCTCCGCACACCAACAGACAAATTATGCATGAACAAAAGCATCGCCTGGAATATTCAGGCCGCTGGAGTTTAGGAATTGTGTAATAAAATAATAATATTTTTTCCGAATGGAATGAATGTTTCAAATAGGACTAGGATGAATCTTTCAAATAGGACCGGGAAGATATTCTTGTCTTGGCTTCAGCGAGGATTGTCCACCGAGAAGCGTCACTTTGGAGACAAGTGGTGCTTGCTTGAAAGAGCGGCAAAAGCTTTGCTGCGGATTTTATTAGACGATGGTAAAAATAATATATGTACATACAAAGTACAATGCAATAGCCAATAGGGAATAGCGAATAGGTGAACCGATAAACGAGGGATGTTTAGGTTTTGACTGACTTGTTCTCCTACAGCCCATCCACAACTTATGTATGTCGGTTGCATCACTTGAATAAACAAAAAGAAACTAGGCGAATCCCCGCGCGTTGCCGGAGGTGCAACAAACAAAATTTGGAAGAAGCAAGCATGCAGTATATCGAAGTGTGTAATTCTGTATGTACACGCTTGCAGCGAAATTGGATGCAGAATTGTGTAATTATTTATGTGTCATGTCATAGCCTAAAAGTCCATGCATACTGCTATTAGTCTACTTCACCAATCAGGGAAACTTCAGCTTATTGTAAAAGCTCTCTGGTCCATCGTTGCTGTCTATTCTGGAGTAATTAGTTATCTGACATCGGGCTAACAAGAAGCGCCATGTTAGTCAATATGTTTGACTGATGAAATCGGCGATTGATATTTGATAACTGATGTAGTTTTGTTATAGAAAAATATTTTACTATTTTTTTGGAATTTGTTTCTTGGTTTCCCAAAAATAATTTGTAGGATGGTTGGTGTTTGGTCGAAAACTGAACGAAGACTTGAATAAAAGTAATATGTACAAGGAGACACATCACACGTTCGAGAACCATATATTTCATTAGTTCTTTTTTGAATATACAAAATACATGATCACAAAAAAGTAGTCTTCTTCCGTCTTCAGCGTCATGCTTAAGGAGAGGTCTGACTGATAAGAGATTGCGTAGTCCGCCGATTCCCGGGGCCTGTTGGGCGCGACCGGTTAATTACATCCGCAAGAAGAGCTTGCGGAAAACCTCCGATTAAGCTGCGCTTCATGGTCGTGTCATCGTCATGAGCCATATGCGATATATGGCGTAGTAAAAATATGGGTGGCTTTATGCCGCAGAAGCTCGGTCGTGACATTGCAATCGCCACGTCGGGGTAAACGGAAAAGATGATAATGAAGGGGATGACTTTCGCCTCGTCGGTGCCCAGTCATGTAGGCCAGCCTTCATTAACACGGACGTGTGTGAGTTGCTTTCGCCTCGTCGGTGCCCAGCAACGATGTGTTCGATTCCATTAATTTGGACGTGTCGATGGAATGACAACTTTGCCTCGTTGGCATTCAACCAGGTATAAGTACTACGTGAACGATGCTTTCTCCTGGGATCAAATCTACAGCCTCCCGGCGGTGGTATTTTCATAGCGACGAGCACGGTTTTCCGGTCTCGCACGCTGCAACGAGCGGGGCGCTCCCGCCTCGCGCGTCTTGTTTCTTCTTATCGTGACAAGCGGGATTTTCCCGACTCGCACGTTGCAACGAGCGGGGCGCTCCCATCTCGTGTGTCTTGATTCTTTTCATCGCGATGAGCAGGGGTATGCCCGTCTCGTGCGGTCTTGTTCTCTTGTCATCGCGACGAGCGGGGTATGTCCGTCTCGTGCGGCCTTCTTTTCTTGTCATCGCGACGAGAGGGGTATGTCCGTCTCGAGCGGTCTTGTTTATTTGTCATCGCGACGAACGGGGGTATGTCCGTATCGTGCGGTTTTGTTTATTTTGGCTCCACTTCAGCATAAATAACTCGGTAACGATCTCGTGCGGCGAGGGTTCTGACGTTACCAAGTTGCATTGTTGACATTGGTGAAGAGCAAGATGCTTCGTCATCGGCATGTGTCTTGCTCATTGCATGGAACAGATTGATCATCAGCAGCTCGACAACGACCTTGCGCGGCAAGGGTTCTGACGTTGTCAAGCTACTGTCCTTCTTCCATAATAGATCAAAGGATGATTGATTGCTCACGAAACAGCCGGTATGATGTATATATGATGATGGAGTTGGCCAGAACCAGCGAGTTCTTGCTCTTCTCGGCGACTTGCTTGGCTTCTCGGCGACCTGCTTGCTTGCTGCTTCTCGGCGACTTGCTTCTCTGTGGAAACGTGCAGCGGTATATGCGTATGTGCGGTACCGGCCCTTTTCCCTGTTGGCCAGGGTGCTGCTTATATAGGGGAAGGAAGTAGAACGTTTGCCCCTCAGCCAAGCAAAAACGTAATTAGATCAGGCCATCGGTACGTGTTTTGCTAGGATTCTACTCCTTGGCCAAGCAAGGATTCACGTATTGGAACCGAACTCTTCAAATATCTCTGAATTTCATTAATAAACCAGCCAATATACGTACATATCCGTATCTCGGCCAGCATGCGTACGTTTGAGTCACGTGCATGGACCTGATTCTTCATCTCCGTGACCTTCCTTTCTCTGGACACTTCTTTATTAGAAGTCCAGATTTGTTTAGCTTTCCATGCAACCATCAAACTAGCTGGAAGTAATACTGTGTGTATATGTACACACGCACGTATAGAGATCAAAGCCCTTGTCGTGTATATTTAATTTTAATTAATATCTCAGAACCAAATGTGCCTTCCAACATCAAACATAACCCTCATGTTCATCGAGAGAACTTTAATCTTCTACAAATATTTCAGATGTGGGGCCCATGTGTCATAGGCTCAACCATGATAAATCCTGTGCGCCTATAAATGAGTCAATAATAAGTGCCGAATAAATATATTCTCATATTCATCTTGTTACATGATTTTAAAATCATCAAACAGTTGGCCAGCTGCCCCTATAGTGGCTTTGTGGCGTAGTGTTTCATGCAAAGCATCGTATAACAAGTGGTCTTGCATTTGCACTACCATATAGATTAATTTTTAGTATACATATTTATCATTAAGAAATTTTACTATGCTTGGTACATGATAGCCGCACGACATGCATATTTATATTTGTAATTCTGTTTGCATACACTCGCAGCGAAATTGGATGCATAAGTGTGTAATTATTCATGTGTCATGTCATAGCCTAAAAGTCCAAATTGCATACTGCTATTAGTCTACTTTACCAATCAGAGAAACTTCAGCTTATTGTCAAAGTTTTGGAACATCGCCGATGTCTTATCTGGAGTAATTGGTTATCTGACGCTGGGCCAACAAGAAGCACTTATCTGGAGTAATTGCTTATCGCCGGGCCAACAAAAAGCACCATGTTAGTCAGGCTGTTGGACTGATAGAAAAAAATATTGTATTGTGGCTGATAAGTTTAGGCTAAGCCATCCCCTGTCACTAAATATTTGTTATTATTAGTTTGCAAGCTAGTAATTTGGCTAAATTCGTAGAAAATATTTTTTAAAGAAATAATTCGTAGAAAATATTAGCGACATTTGTATCTAAGTCAATTAGAAATGCTACTGCCATCAACTTCCTTAATTTTAAGATAACACTGTGCCGTTAACAACATAGTGGTCAATGGAGATATGTCTTAATTTCTCTTACGTGATTATCCAGCTCAACCATCAAAGTGAGCCTCTTTGGTTTCTAGGACTCATCGGGCATGGTTCCATGACCGATGTTGCATCCGGCTCTCCTATGAGGAACAAATCAATCCCTACAAAATAGCTCACAGCAGAGAGCTAATCCACGATGGACAAATGATCTCCTGATGCAAACCAAACGCTGAGATTAGGCTCGGAGTTTGGATCAGTTCATTCCGCATCAGTTCATCCGCGTCCAAGAAATCTGACATCGCGGAGTCATGGATTACACACATTCCCGATCTTGTTTTGATTGCGGCTATGACTAGATATTATAAGCGGTTCAACGGCGGCGGCCACAGGGGAAGAAACCGAAACCTTGCGACCAAGGAAACGCAGTGCCACCAACCCCGGTTCCCTCAAGGTCAGCTGGTTGTGAACTCCCCGTCATGACCTCCCCTTCCCTTGCGGAAATTATTTCTAGCAATCTGAATGTTAGCACATTTCCTCGTGTTTATAGCAGTTTTAAAAGGAGTATAGATGAGTAACAAAACACACTTTTGTCAGAAGCTACTATCTTGAACATTTAACAAATGCTTAAGCAAACTGCACCCAAATTTTGAGGCAAATATATTTCTTCAAAATTGCAATTGACCAACATTGTGAACTGGTAACTAATAATCAAATTCATACGTGGAAAAATTGATTCTTATAATTTGACTTCGATATATTGATAAGGATGTTCAGTGATGACCAACATTGTTTAAGAACTAAGATGCGTCAGAGTGTGGACTTGGCAAATAGTTTTGAGAGTTGGCAAATCACACGTTTTGCCAAGTAGAATTTGACAAACTTTTGAAGATGCTCTCTTACATTAACATGCAGAGGCCAACCAGGGTCTTATGAACTGAGTTCTGTCTTGATTGTTCATGCATGTGGCCTAAAACTGTGAACTGATGGCCAATCAAACAGTTGTCATGGTCGTTCTTATACTGACTTTTGTTGTCACTGGTCTTACCCTCTGTTGTATCATCATAGGATTGATTCTGAGCAGCATGAAGCAGACCCTACAAGCCTTTTACAACTCCACAGATGCAGAGTGCTTATCACCGATCTAGTTTATTTTGCTCCGAGTGGTTTCACCGGCTTCAAACTACATGTAACAACCCGGAAATTTCCAAACACCAAAAATCACAACCAACAAAATTTTTTTCTAAAATAACCTATGGTTGGTGAGTGACATGTAGGAAAACCCCCAATTAGATGCACAAGTAGCACCTAATAGCAAGTGGAGCATTGCATTTAAATTTACAAGTTTGATTTGGCTCTTATTTGATTTTATGTATTGATAATAAAATCAAATAACTTTTATAAATAAACTTGTGTTGCCAACCTTTGGACATGGCTAGCCAAAATATCCTAGTGTCCCTAGTGACCTAATAAGGGTGTATGCAACTTGGCAACATTGCATACACACATAGGAGTCCAAGGTATAGCATAGAAATTAGAAATAGAAATAGAAAAAGCAAAGGAAAAGAAGGAGGAAAAGAAAAGGACCAAGTGGCCCAAGTCGAGCAATCGGCCCAGCCTGCTGAGACTCCTCCAAGCCGCCCACACGGCCTTGCGGCCCAGCTCGGCGAGCAGCCGGCCCACTCGGCGAGGCCAGCCAGCCGGCCGGCTTGTCTCGCGAGCGCGCGGCCCATTTGGCCCAGCAGCCAGCCCACGCGGCCGCTCCCGCAAGCGGACGAGGCCGCTGACGCCAGCGCCTGCGCCAGCCGCTGACGCCCGCGTCCCCACTGCCACTGACAGCCCCGGCCCGCCTGTCATAGCCTCCTTTCCCCCTCCTCTCTGCTTTTCCTGCCGCGCCAGAGCAGAGCACGACGCCGCGCCGCGACAACGGAGAAGAAGCACACCGCGGGCTCCTCTCGGCCGTCCGTCGCGCGCGCCCGCACGCGGATGCCGCCACGTCCACGATCCGCAGCACCGCGCCCTGCCCCGTGCCCAACGGCTCACCGCGCTGAGGTGAGCACGGTGGCCCTCCTCGGTGACGCAATGGCGGCCCGCCGCTTTCTTCTTTTGACCGAACGTCGAGACAAAGGGAGGAGCGTCCCCGCCCTCCACTCATGCGCCGCGCCCGTAACCCTAGCCCGGGCGCTCCATAGCGGCCCGCCCGATCGCGCTTGTTCACCATCTCGCCCGTCCGCCTCGGCCATGGCCGCCGCCGCCCTACAAATAGTGCCTTCCCGGCCTCCGACGACGCGTCGAGCGCGATCTACAACTCGCGCGACAACAAATCTCTAATCCGTTGACACGAAGGTACAACAACCGTCGTAGAGTCACTTTTGGACGCCCGAGCAGCCACGTTTGCGCGGGGAGAATCTACAACGACGCGTTCCAACAAATCCTCGTGGCAACCTATATACGGCCGAATAGCGGAAACTCACATGACAATTCCGACCACGGCCAATCATCGTACGCGGTGGTCGGAGAGGCCACGAGCAACATACGGCGCAGAATCCCGCCGACATCCAAGATCCGAGAGAAAGGACTTCACAACAAGCCTCACGGGACAACAAGCCCCCGGATCAAACAACACAAACTACCCAAAACAATGTACCAAGTCGGAGTTACGTGTCAACAGTACAGCGCAGAAACGCCCGTCGCAACGAACGACGGCGACGTCAGCGAGAAATCCGACGAACTGGTCGGAACCCGCCGACTGCACCTACTACGGCAACGCAGCAAGAACGATTCCCACAAAACAACACATCTAACGCCCGGTTGTTCGCAGAACGCACCGAGCTAGCTGCTGCTCTTCGTCGTGATGAACAACAAAGGGAAAGGCGACGGCAAGAGGTATTGGCTGCCATGGCCACGTCAAACGCAACGAGCAAAGAGCCGAACGACCACGAGCACGTTCAACTCAATCCCCTTCAATGACAATGGCATCGGCACGCAGGTTAGAGCACTTGGCCGACCGACACCAAGATGTAGAAAGAAAACGGCGGAAGCATATCGAAACACATGGCAGCAATCGGAAAGAATCGCCGCAGAACCGGCAGAGCCCATTAACGGAAGATACAAGGGACTCCGCGACATTGACGAGCCTCATGGTTGCACCCACAGCCAACTCGACGATTACGCATACAAACGTGCTCGGAGCCCTCCTCCTAGACGAATGGTTCCGTCTGTTCAAACAAACCGTAATGGATTCATCACTCCCTTCTTGGACAATTTGCGACCGAGAGAACCAAACCGGAGGCTTCCTAGTCCAACTCCTCCCGAGGACGGGATACCGCCGCACACCGAGCACATATTCCCTAATCCAATGAACCCGGCCAATCTTCGGCGCATCGTCCGATCACCGGGCGCAAAACATCGAAGGCATGATCATAAACGGCGAGTGGTATGAAGTAGTACAACAAGGAAGCCGGTTGAGAAGAACTCAAGCTCCTTAGATTCTTTTTACGAGATGTACCTTTTCCAAAAAGGACAATCTCAATACTACTCGAACGGGATAACTATATCATGACGATCAAGTCCTTGACGACCTACCGCTCCGGTCATGATTCACAACTTGGAAAAAGGAGAAGCGAGGAAAGGATTGAGAGATACGTCCTCCTCTTTTATCGAACAAGTTTTTTCTTTTTTAGGCGATTTCCTTTCAAGGTTTAAGTTAGCGTCGATCGTACACATCGTTGTAAGTCATTTCAAATGACAAAAGCAATCTAATGTGTACTATTTTATAAATAAGAATTCAAGTTTTCGTGTCAAATCACTTGAGCACATGAATTTTTCTTGTCATTCAAAGGAAAATCATTCCTCGAATCGATTACCATTCTCTAAACAGAGAGGATTCCAAATCCTCAAATAAAATCTTACGGCATAAACGTGACAAAGTCATAAAATGGATCAAAATAAAGAGATAAATAAAAGGAATCTCGAAGGATTCCAAAGACAGGACACATCTCAAAAGATCCACTTCTTTCATTAAAATTATAAAAAAGTTTTTTACAAACGGGGACCGATTGCATCTAAGCAATCTAGTCATCCCCCGAACAGCCTTGCCGACCACAAGGTCGACGGAGTCGCGCGGCGACGGCCTCCGCCGCCCGGTGAACTCGACGGCGCCGCCCTCCATGGCATCATGCGCCGCCACCGACAGCTCCATGCCACGGACATCAACGCCCGAGATGGCGTCGACGGTGGCATAAGCGGCGAGGCACCATGGCGAACGCCATGAACCGCCACCGCGGCCACTTGGCCGAGATCGCCGCCCCGCGCGATGACATCGCCGCCTTGGGCATTCACCGCGTCCGCCGCGGCATGGGCGGCCTCCCGCGTAGCTGCTCCACTGCTCCGTCGCTACGTGTAAAAAAGCAGTACATTATAGAAACAACGAGAACAATTCAAAGGCGCATGAACAAAAGGGAAATCGCATTTACCGCCGACCAGGATGTCGGCGGCCCTCGCCGCGCCCGAAGCGCCGCGTGTCCACTGACCTTGCGGATCAGCCTCTCGTCCGCCGCCTCATTGACGGCGGCGTTGGCCTCGCGGCGAAATCGGCGGCCCGTCGCTTCCCGCCTCCCTCCTCGAGCGGAGGAGAGTGCGTTCGAACAGGTCGGTGTTCGCCTCCGCCCGTCCCGGCAACCTGGTGGCCTCCGAGTAGAGGTGCTCGATGCGCTCCGGCTCCGCCCGACGCGGTCGAGCGTCGACACCAAGGAGTTCGTTGAGAAACCGCGGCGAACGCACGGTGGAGGGCACCGGCGGCCGCCATCGCCGCCTCCCGCCACAACAGAGCCGCTTGCTCCGCCGCGGCAACAATGGCCCCGGCCTCACGACGGGAGCCACCTCCGCTCGGGGGCCACACCCCGGCGCCGCCTCGCAGCTCCTCCGCCGCCCTCCTCACCGCCTCGGCGGCGCTGCGCAGCGAGAGGTGCCCGCCGCACCTCCAATGGTGAGGAGGGTGTACCTACATTGCGGACGACGAGTTGCGATTACATCAAAAGAAGAGAACCTCAAGATTAATCAAGAAAAATTCCAATCCAAGCTCACCTCCTCCGCGGCCTCACCTCCCGAGGGGAGTTCACCGACTCCTCCCTCACCCGCCGGGCGCTACCATGACGGCGGTCCATTGCGTGTGGCGGCGCGGCGAGCAATGCGATCTAAAAACCCTAGGTTTTTGGGAGCGGAGTAGAGGAGCAGAACGAAAATGCGCGGCGTGTACAGAACTCCCGGCGCGAGGCCGTACTTATAGAAGAGCCCGGAGGACTCAAGAAGGCAACCGATGAGATCGTGGGTAATCAAACGCCGCGGCCCTCTCGTTCCTCGAGAGCACGAAGCGACGAAAACCGCTCCACTCAAGCAGCGCGCATTTATACGTTCCCCTTGCATCGGGAACCCCCCGTGCGCTCGCTGACCCACGACAAGAGGAAGGTGGAGCGATTGAGACACTAACAAGGTGGTCCCACCACACGCGAGAATTGGCTTGACCAAGACCGAAAACCGTACGCCGACGGATGTGACAGTCGGTTAGCTGATATACGGTTGCATCGAATCAATATTTTCGCCCCGCACGCAATCATGACGTGCCACGACGGACAAAAGATAAGTACCCAACATTTCTAAGAAATTTTTATTCGGTTCACCTACTTCAAAAGACCACGTTTTTGAAAAAACCAGTTTGCACAAATTTCTTTCCTCAAACACGAAGCAAACCAGAATGCACCGTCTCCGGTCTCACTCGCTACGTGTTCACAAAACTCCAACGCTATACAACACGAGTGATCCAGCGGTCGCTCCCAAAGGAAAAGGGCTCCAAACATTCCAAAGACCGTGCTTTGTTTGTTTAGGATCATCTAATCCCCAAGGACTCGGTCGGCTCTTGAATGAGAAAGAGAAGAGTCTTTGTGGCAATTTTTTCCTCCAAATTTGTAATAAGCATGACCTACTCTTCTCGCATAACAAAATCTTACACACCATATGATCATTTTTCCAGGGAGCAAAGGCATTGTCAAAAACTTATCATGGCAAGACGATGGTTCACGACAAGATACGAGATAAGTGCTTTTTCAACCTAACATACACGCCTTCTTTAATCTTTTTCACAAAAGATTTCTTTAAACGAACTACTTCAAAGTACGTTCGAACTCTTTACAAAGTTAAAAACATTTTCTTTGCACCAAATGGCCAAGTACGTCACCTCTCCAACAAAAACAATCGCATGCACCGTCTCGATCAATCCCGCTACGTGTTCACAGCTCCAACGCTATACAACACAAGGATGATACGGCCGTCTAACGGAAATAGGGCCCTAAGTGATTCGGCCAAATGCGCTATTCACTATAGGTCACCTACACACTGCGGGACCGATTAACTCTAAGGAGAGGCGATTACTAAAAACCATTTTCAAGCAAAGCATTTTGATACAACTCTATGTCATAGATTATATCAAAACAATACGATTCAGAATATCTCATCAAAACATTCACTCATACAAAACTTTCTCTTTACAAGAACAACTCGAAGAACCGATCCACAAGTTACGGTATAGCGCCAGGTATATCATTAACATTTCAAACCCACACAATCCGACAAATGTTTAGCCGGGATTCTTTGGCCAATGATACCGGTTATTCTAGCGCACAAATAGCTAAGCTATTTTTATGGGTTTACGCCGGACCCCTCTAGGGATTCCACCCATCCGCGCCGCCACTGGTGGCAACCCACACACTCACACACGCCAAGAAGCCAAGAAGGAGGAGAAGGAGTGGAGGAGAGGAAGAAGGCGGGGAAGGGAACCGGAGCCGGAGCGGAGCACCGGGACCGCGAACCGCCGCCGTTCGAGCTCGCCGAAGGAGAACCCGGCGGCCTTGAACGCCTACACCGACGTCCCCGCTCGGCACTGCACCGCACCGAGCCGCCACCGCACCGCCTCGCCACCGCACCGCCACCCTTTCTTCCCCGGCACCGAAGGTGAGAAACCCGTCGCCGCTCTCACCATGGCCGCGCCGCGTGAACTCCCTCGGCTGGAGGCGCAAGGCTCCGCCTTGGCCACCGCAGCACGGCACACACGCTCGCCGCACACGCACAAGCCCCGCCTTGGCCTTCACGAGCCACCACGGCTCGCGAACGCCGGCGCGCGCGCGCAAGCCTTCCATGGCCGCCGCCGAGCTCCACCTCTCCCGGACGTTTTGCCTAGCTCTAGAGCTCCGCATCGCCACCACCGCATCCGCCTTCACCTGGAACACATCGTGCGCACGCTAGAAGAGCCGGCCGGCCAACTACTCGGGCAGAGCCACTTTGCCCTGCCCTGGCCGCCGAGCTCGCCGGGCCGACCGAGTGCCGCCGCGGTCTCCACCGCGCGCGAGCACCGTCGAGCCGCTAGGGACCGAGTTTTCGAGCCGAATCGAACCACAGCGACGCCAATCGATGATTGGAGGAGAAGATGGGGTGCGATTTCATGCCGTGGCCACGTTTCGCGGCCGCCGCCGCCGTCAAGCCGTCGTCGGGCCGCCGCTGCCGATGGCAGCCGAGCCAGAAGCCCCGCGGCTCCTTGAAGCACCTTGGCCGCGCTCGCCTCGCTCCCGCGTGGCCGATGCGCGCCTTGGGCTTGCCAGGGACGCGCTGCAGCGCCCCGCAGCCGCAGCCGTGCCGCCGTGCGCCGCCGTTGAGCGTGCGCCGGTGAGCCAAAGCGCGCGCGAGCGCTCGCCGCGACGCGCCAACGCGTCCGCCGCGCCTCCGCGATGCCAAGCCGCCGCCTCGCGTGTGCTAAAGCTCGCCGGAGCCCCCGCCGTCCTTCTCGCCGCCGGCGGCGGCCTCGCGCCCGGCCGGTGAATGAAGATGGGGAGGGGAGCGGAGGAAGGTGCTTGTGCACCCGGTCCACTTGGACCGAGAGGGGAGGAATCGGGGATGGACGCGGTCCATCGTGGACCCCGCTCCACCCACCCGTGAACCCATGCCGTGGTCCACCGTGAGCCGGCCTCCGCGCCGCGCCATGGACCAAGGGCCCATTTGGGCTTGGGTCCGCCACGTGGCTAGCCCACCGGCGCGACACGTGTCCGGCCGGCCGGCCCGGCCCGACCCATATCCGGCCCCGCCCGGCCCCGTAAGGCCCGGCCAGTCCGGCCCGGTCCCGTTGACCGGTCAACGTTGACCGTTGACCTGGCCCCACACCGTCGCTGATCGGACCGACGGGACCCACCCGCCCTCTTTCAGCCCGAGCCAATCGATTGCGCCACGTGTCGCCCTATTTTCTCTCTCCTTTTTCCTTTTTCAAAATATAGGTTAATCTTTGAAAAATCATAACTTATTCATACGAACTCCGAAAAATATGATCCAAGTGTCCAAATCTTCGAAAATGAGCTTTAAGTCATAGGCTTATGATTGAGTGCATTTGGAGTTATCGTTTTTCAATGATTCTTGTGCTAATCTATAGGAGTCGCTAACGCGACTATTACGTTTCCGTTTCAGAGGAGGAGCAGTTTGAGGAGGACGACCACGAGTACCTGGAGGAGTTAGGAGACGACTTCGTAGGTGCCACGTCCCACCCAACCTCGTAGTACCTATTACGCATATCATTTAATAGCTGCTAGTGCTTTACTTTTATGCAATATCACCTGTGATAGGATGCATGGTAGATTACTTGTTAAGCCACTACCTTGTCGTAACCTTTCCCCTGCTCACCCGCTGTTAGCCTAGATACGCGCTCATATACTCTTGCTGCTTTACTTCTACTACGCTTATATCTGTGATGTGATGCGTGGTGGGAGATGATATCTGGTTAAGGCATGCGATGCCAAATGGGACATTGGGGAGTGTGCTGCGTGTGTCTTGGGTGTGTGGTGAGGGTTGAGTCGGCTGGACAGGATATTACGACGAGCTTGGGCGAGTCTTGCCAGGGGATGCGATCTGGGCATCCCCACTTGAGGTGCCTGTGGCGGGTACACGTTACTTGTGGAGCCCCTGGGGTGGAGTGCCTTTGTGGAGCAAAGCCCCAGGGGAAGAGGTGCTGTTGAAGCACGGGGTGTTGGTGAATCCCGCTGAGGAGACATCCTGTCTAGTCCTACCTAAGGACTTATGTATCTTGAGGACCGGAACCTTGGGACCCTTCGTGCTCGCCACTCGTCCCCGATGGGCGGGGGACGGATGACCGACTAATTAGTATGGTGCCACTACTACTAGGTTGTTAGCGGATAGTGTAGGGAGGTACGGGCATCGGGACCCACACCCTCCTAAGGTAACGATGTGACCTTGGTGGCTCGGCACTTCGTTTCATAGTCTCAGCGGACCGGTGGATTCCGGGACATCCCAGAGCTGAGTGGTAGGGTGGCATCGTATCTAATTGGAAGGCAGCCGGAATGGCCTAGGTGGGGCACCGCCGATGATGGTAATCTTGTGGGTACAGGAGTACAAGCTCGCAGATTGACTTTATGCGCATAACCGCGGCCTCGGTATGGCCATTCCCTCGACCTACGCTCTTCTTGAGTAGAGAGATGTGTCTTCTTTCCCCCGGTGGTGTGTGCTTTGGTGGTGTTTTTCCCCGGCCGTGGGCCGTTGAGACAAGCTTTGAGAGGGAGTCGGGCTTGTCGACTCGAGTGTGAGGTGTGGTGAGAGGAGTGTGGTTTTGGGATGGGAGATGTGTGGTGTTGATGGGTTATATACTTGTTGAAATATATTAAAACTTGATTACTATAATGCATAGGAAACCACAGCCATATATAGGCCTCTTTATTATTATCCATTTGCATCCACCTACCACATAGCAATGCAAAGCATAGGGTGGGAGCCAATGGCCGCATAAATCGTGCGATACATGCTGTCCGAGGTGAGCCGAGTACGACTTCGACGCCGACGACTTTGAGGACTAGACGTCTCGTTACGCGCTCGAGCTTTTGGAGGAGTAGTTGATGATCGTTTCCGCCTTCCGCAAGCCGTTCGGATGCTTTTGCTCCTTGTGATTCCGCCAAAGTGTGGCGATGTAATAATTATTGTAAACCCTCTATTGCACTCTTTTATTCGTGTATGGATCCTGTAACCAACTGTTATTCGGGTAATGTGATGGTTTGAACTTCGAACTATCTCGTTACACTTCATTCTGTGGATTTTCCCTTCGTGGAAAATCGAGGATGTTTCAGTTGGTATCAGCTCCATGCTTGACCCTAGGACGAGACCCATAGGATTGGACGATAGACTAGGATGGACCTTAACCTCTCTTCGGTTATATACCGACCTTGCATACACTTTTATGCTTGGCTTACCCCTTACCCTAACCTTCTAACCATAATTTCTGGGAAACTCGCAGATGGACGATTCCCAGGGACAGTCGCTCGGTCCGTTGACGCTGGACACCATTGAGATCAACCTCAATGGAGAGGAGTTTGGAGGCTACGCCCACGCGCTGCGCGAGGTGCTCACTGAGCTTGGTGTCCCCACCGATAGCATTGAGTACGTCGCCCGTGGCAAGCCCTCCCCTGACGGAGGCATCGACAGCTACAAGATGGTCATCATCAAGGTTCCTGCAAGTGTGAACCTACCAGGAGTGGGCGCCTTCACCGAGTTTGAGATCGACCTCAGCATCAACGACTGTGTTCAGACCGTTTCGCGCACGGCACTTTGCACAGTGCTGCGCAACGCGTCTGAATACCTCAATGAGAGTCGCTTCCGTCTGCTGCCCCGTGCCCTGGACATCCACCATAGTACCTGGGAGCAGATTGCTGCTGCCGAGCATGCTGCTTGTGCTGAGCGCAACCCTTGTCTCCGCACTTCTGGCTTGTACATGCTGTGTCAGGACAGGTACATCGCCGAGCTGGAGCAGAAGGGCCATCGTGACCGCAGCATCTTGCTTGGGGCCGACGAGAAGATCCACCAGTTGGAGCGCAAGGAAGCTGCCTTGAACAGGACAATCGTCGCCCGGGAGCGTGAGCTGGAACGCAAGGATCACGCCCACCAGGCCGAGCACAAGAGTCTGAAGGAAAGGGTTGAGGCGCTCGAGATCGAGAACAACTACCTCAACAGCAAGGTCCTGGAGTTTGAAGCAACTCTAGGTGAGACGAAGGATACCCTTGCCGACGTTCGTCACAATGCAAGGCGTGACGGCATGCACCAGGCGAGACTTCATGCGAGGTGTCGGGCTTTGCGCCTTGAGTTGGAGCAGGCGAACCTCATCGCCGGCTACAACCAGGGTCACCTGATCCACTTCCTCCACATGACTGAGTACCACAGGGACAAGTGTGAGAGGACCATGACTACTTGGAAGAAGTCTGACCGCAAGCGAGTCAGGGAGTACAAGGACCTGCAGGACGAGCTTCCCCTGTTGGCTCCCAAGAAGAAGGTCAGGACTGAGGAGTTCAAGTTGGGGCCCTCTAGCCTCAACCTGAGTGCTTGCCCCACCACTGGACTTGGTGAGCCTCAGTACACCGACGAGCTCGCCGAGGCTGTCAACTACGTCCATCGCCTCCGCATGACCGACGAGGAGATCAGGGCTTGCGACAGCCGCATCCCCACCTCAGCTTACAGCTGGACTTAGATCACAGGATGATCTAACAGTAGGAGCAGGAGTTATATGGAGCCCTGCGTGGCAGTGTGACATGCCTCACCATGATGTAGAGTAGATTGTCCACCCATTTTGGAACTACCTGCGCGTAGTACGTTTCCCGCGAGTCTTCTAGTGTAGCTGCTAGAGACATCGCCGTGTAACAACTTAATGTAATGGATGTTCGGATCTTAATGCATCTTATGGATCTTTATGCTTCTTTGAATGAGTGTTGGATAGTTTAAAAGTTTTAAATTGTTTAAATTACTTAAGTTACTATCTAACATACTAATAAGTTATGTCACTTGCACATATCACTAATCCTGTACGACCTGAAGCAGGATGTCGACCCGTCGTTCCGCTCGTCTGAACAACCGCTCGCCTTCGCCTGCGCCCGCCATGAACTGGGGTCGCGGTCGTGCCCGAGGGACCCGTGGGGGCCGCGCCGCCGCTGAGCCGCACACTCCGCCACACGTGGTGCCCAACCCACAGCCACTTGGTGGCGGTGCACCTGTTGGAGGACCGCCGCTTGGTGGTGGTGCACCTGTTGGAGGACCGCCGCTTGGTGGTGGTGCACCTGTTGGAGGACCGCCGCTTGGTGGTGGTGCACCTGTTGGAGGAGCGCCGCTTGGTGGTGGTGCACCTATTGGAGGAGCGCCGCTTGGAGGTGGTGTGCCTGTTGGAGGAGCGCCCCCTGCTGGAGAGAATGCTCCGCCACCCCCGCCACTCTTGGCTGAGGTGATGGCCCAGCAGACTCACTTGCTGCAGGCCCTGGCTGAGAACGTGCTGAACCGCCATGGAGGTCACCACAACGACTTCCAGCGGAAGCTGGAGGGCTTCCTCAAGCTGAGGCCCCCTAGCTATGATGGCACCGCGAAGGACCCCATCGTTGCTGATGACTGGCTGAGGGAGATGGAGAAGAAGCTGGACCTGACCACTTGCTCCGACGAGGAGTGTGTTGGGGTTGCAGCCCACCAGCTCACGGGAGCTGCACGCTCCTGGTGGGACAGTTTCTGTGACTCTCACCCCGATCCTGCCAACATATCGTGGGAGGAGTTCGTTGAGGCGTTCCGTGACCACTTCATCCCTGAGGGTGCCATGGAGGCCAAGGAGAATGAGTTCCGCAACATCACCCAGGGGACCGACAGTGTGCATGAGTACACTGTCCGCTTCACCAACCTGATGCGCTACGCCTCTCCTGCTTGCATCTCCTCTGAGAAGGAGAAGATGTACTACTACCGCAAGGGCCTGAACACCCGCATCAAGCTCTCCCTCTCAGGTCACAAGAGCTACACCCTGCGGGAGTTGATTAACAGGTGCATGGAGATCGAGAAGGATCGCATGGAGGCTCGCATGGAGGCTGAGGCGTCCTCCAAGGGCAAGAAGCGTCGTACTGAGGGCATCCCTCGCGCTCCGACCCCTCAGAGGTCGCGCGGAGGAGGCTCTTCTACCTTCCGCCCTCGCTTCACTCAGGGAGCTGCTCAGGGTTCGAGCAAGGGTGGTGGTAACTACACCAACAACTACCCCCGCCCTGCTCAGGACCGCTCTGCGGCGACTCGCTCTGCACCCGGCACGTGGAAGGCCGCTGCACCCACCTCTACAGGCAGCGCGGCCATCACTTGCTTCGGTTGCCACCAGCCGGGTCACAAGGTCGCCGATTGCCCGGAGAAGAAGGGTGCCCCACCTGCCCAGGTACCCGCCAGGCAGCACCAGGGTACCCAGTACAGGCAGGTGCCGACTGGAGCCGCCCGTGGCCGCCTCAACCACATGACTGCTGAGGACGCCCAGGCTGCCCCCGACGTGGTGTACGGTATGTTCTTAGTGCAGGGAGTTAGAGCTTCTGTGTTATTTGACTCAGGAGCCACTTGTTCTTACATATCTTCCAAGTTTGCACGAGAGCACAACCTACCCATTATTCCACGAAAGGAGCCTATATACACCAGTTCACCCTTGGGCAACACCCGTTGCACCAAGAGATGTAAGGGAGTGAGTATCACTATTGAGGGTCACACCTTTCTAGCCGACCTTACCTTACTTCCTTCTGAGAGTCTGGATGTCATTTTGGGAATGGATTGGTTGACTCTGCACAAAGGGGTGATATCCTGCTCACCGAGGTTCGTGGAGATAACCCACCCAAGTGGTCACCTGATCCGCTGTGAGCCTAACAAAGGGAAGACAGTTTCAGTGCGATGTTCACTTGAGGCCAAGTCGATTGAGGAAGTGCCTATAGTCCGTGAATATCCAGATGTATTTCCTGAGGAGTTGCCTGGAATGCCACCGGACAGAGATGTTGAGTTCGTGATCGACCTCTTGCCTGGTACGGGTCCTATTGCTAAGCGACCCTACCGCATGTCGGTTGACGAGCTGGAGGAGCTCAAGAAGCAACTTAGGGAGATGTCTGATAAAGGGTTCATTAGGCCGAGTGCCTCACCCTGGGGATCTCCTGTCCTGTTTGTCAAGAAGAAGGATGGTTCGATGAGGATATGCATCGATTACAGGAACCTAAACGCTGTGACCGTGAAGAACAAGTATCCCTTACCAAGAATAGATGACCTGCTAGACCAGCTGCGTAATGCCAAGTACTTCTCTAAGATCGACCTTCGATCTGGCTACCATCAGATGAAGATCAGGAATGAAGACATTCCCAAGACAGCTTTTGTCACCAGATATGGGCAGTACGAGTACACTGTTGTGTCCTTCGGCCTTACGAATGCTCCGGCTTATTTCATGAACATGATGAATAAGGTGTTCATGGATGACCTGGACAAGTTCATGGTGGTGTTCATTGATGACATTCTCATCTATTCCGCCACCGCCGAAGAGCATGAGCAGCATCTGAGGATAGTGCTGGAGAAGTTGAGGCAGCACCAGCTTTACGCCAAGTTCAGCAAGTGCGAGTTCTGGCTTGAGGAGGTCGCTTTCCTAGGTCATGTGCTCACTGCTGATGGAGTAGCCGTAGACCCGACCAAGATAGAAGCAAGTTAAGGAGTGGGAGCAGCCCCGCAATGTGACCGATGTCGGGAGTTTCTTGGGATTGGCTGGTTATTATCGCCGATTCATCGAGAATTTCTCCAAGGTAGCTCGCCCAATGACCAACCTGCTGAAGAAGACCAATGAGTTCGATTGGACTCCCCAGTGTGAGCAGAGTTTTCAGACCTTGAAGCATAAGCTCACCACCACACCTGTTCTTGCCTTGCCCGACATCCGCAAAGACTTTGTAGTCTACTGCGATGCATCACGTCACGGGCTTGGTTGTGTTCTAATGCAGAGTGGGAAAGTCATTGCATATGCTTCCCGACAGCTGAAGGAGCACGAGCAGCGTTACCCCACCCATGACCTTGAGCTTGCAGCTGTGATCCATGCCTTGAAGATATGGAGGCACTACCTGATCGGGAACAAGTGTGATATCTACACCGATCACAAGAGCCTGAAGTACTTCTTTACTCAGGAGGATCTGAACATGAGGCAACGCCGATGGCTGGAGCTAATCAAAGACTACGACCTGGAGATCCATTATCATCCGGGGAAAGCAAACGTGGTCGCTGACGCTCTTAGCCGCAATAGTCATTGCCATGCTCTGGTTACCAGCAAGCTGCCCCCACAGTTGCAGGAGGAGATCGAAGACTTCCAACTTGAGATGGTACCCCACGGTCTGTTGAATGAGCTTCGTATTCAGTACACCCTCATGGACCGGATTCGTGCAGCCCAACTCGAATGTCCGGAAATCTGGGAGATACATGAGCTCTTGAGACAAGGCAAGTGTCCCGAATTCAGCGAAGATGAGCACGGTGCATACTGGTACAAGGACAGGATCTGTGTGCCTACCGACCCAACGATACGCAATGAGATTCTGTCTGAGGGTCATGATTCCAAGTACTGCATCCATCCAGGAAGTACCAAGATGTATGCTGATTTGAAGAGGCATTTCTGGTGGAAGAACATGAAGTCAGATATTGCAGGACATGTTGCTAGGTGTGACATTTGCAACCGTGTCAAGGCTGAACACAAGAGACCTGCTGGGTTGTTGAAGCCCCTTGATGTGCCCGAATGGAAGTGGAGTAGCATATCCATGGACTTCATCGTGGGTTTGCCTCGAACCCCGAAGGGCCATGATGCTATATGGGTGATAGTCGATCGTTTGACTAAGGTAGCCCACTTCCTAGCTATCAGGATCAACTATAGAGTGGGACAACTAGCAGATCTGTATATGGAGCATATTCTCAAGCTTCATGGAGCACCTACCAGCATTATATCTGATCGTGGTTCGCAGTTTGTGTCCAAGTTCTGGAAGGCCCTGAATGAAGCAATAGGGACCCGGCTTGACTACAGCACAGCCTACCACCCGCAGACCGATGGTCAGACAGAAAGAGTGACCAGATTCTTGAAGACATTCTTCGTGCCTGTGTTCTGAAATACGGGATCAATTGGGAGAAGTGTTTGGCCCATGCCGAGTTCTCATACAACAACAGTTACCAGCCAGTCTCAAGATGTCACCCTTCGCGGCCCTGTATGGAAGGCCGTGTAGGACACCCCTGATGTGGTCAGAGGTTGGAGAGAGAGCGTTCTTCGGCCCTGCCAACATCCAGGAGGCCGAAGAAGGAGTCGCCCAAGTGCGAGAGAACCTGAGGATTGCTCAGAGCCGACAGAAGAGTTATGCCGACAAGAGGCGTAGAGACCTCAAGTTTGCAGTCGAGGACCTAGTCTATCTCAAGGTCTCCCCGCTCCGAGGGACTATCAGATTCCATGTGAAGGGAAAGCTAGCACCAAGGTATGTGGGACCATTCAGAATCTGTGCCAGAATTGGCAAGCTTGCTTACAGGGTTGAGTTACCTCCGCATCTAGCGGGAGTGCACCCCGTGTTCCATGTGTCACAATTGCGTAAGTGTCTGGAGCCACCGCAGCAGGAAGTACCCATAGAGGCACTGGATATTCAAGACACCCTGGAGTATGCAGAACACCCCATCAGAATTCTGGGGACAGCTACCAAAGAAACCAGAAGCACCACCATACCCATGTGCAAGGTTCAGTGGAGCAATCACACAGAAAGAGAAGCAACCTGGGAGAAGGAGTCAGAACTTCGTATGCTCTACCCCTACCTCTTCGAAGGGTACGTTTTACCTTTAATCTCGAGGACGAGATTCTCATAAGGGGGTAGGACTGTAACAACCCGGAAATTTCCAAACACCAAAAATCACAACCAACAAAAATTTTTTCTAAAATAACCTATGGTTGGTGAGTGACATGTAGGAAAACCCCCAATTAGATGCACAAGTAGCACCTACTAGCAAGTGGAGCATTGCATTTAAATTTACAAGTTTGATTTGGCTCTTATTTGATTTTATGTATTGATAATAAAATCAAATAACTTTTATAAATAAACTTGTGTTGCCAACCTTTGGACATGGCTAGCCAAAATATCCTAGTGTCCCTAGTGACCTAATAAGGGTGTATGCAACTTGGCAACATTGCATACACACATAGGAGTCCAAGGTATAGCATAGAAATTAGAAATAGAAATAGAAAAAGCAAAGGAAAAGAAGGAGGAAAAGAAAAGGACCAAGTGGCCCAAGTCGAGCAATCGGCCCAGCCTGCGAGACTCCTCCAAGCCGCCCACACGGCCTTGCGGCCCAGCTCGGCGAGCGGCCGGCCCACTCGGCGAGGCCGGCCAACCGGCCGGCTTGTCTCGCGAGCGAGTGCGGCCCATTTGGCCCAGCGGCCGCCCACGCGGCCGCTCCCGCAGCGGACGAGGCCGCGACGCGCCGCGCGCCCGCGCGCCCGGCGCCCGCGTCCCCACCGCGCACGACGCCCCGGCCCGCCCATCATAGCCTCCTTTCCCCCTCCTCTCTGCTTTTCCTGCCGCGCCAGAGCAGAGCACGACGCCGCGCCGCGACAACGGAGAAGAAGCACACCGCGGGCTCCTCTCGGCCGTCCGTCGCGCGCGCCCGCACGCGGATGCCGCCACGTCCACGATCCGCGGCACCGCGCCCTGCCCCGCGCCCAACGGCTCACCGCGCTGAGGTGAGCACGGTGGCCCTCCTCGGTGACGCCATGGCGGCCCGCCGCTTTCTTCTTTTGACCGAACGTCGAGACAAAGGGAGGAGCGTCCCGCCCTCCACTCACGCGCCGCGCCAGAACCCTAGCCCGGGCGCTCCACAGCCGCCCGATCGCGCTTGTTCACCATCTCGCCATCCGCCTCGGCCATGGCCGCCGCCGCCCTACAAATAGTGCCCGCCGGACCCCTCTAGGGATTCCACCCATCCGCGCCGCCACTGGTGGCAACCCACACACTCACACACGCCAAGAAGCCAAGAAGGAGGAGAAGGAGTGGAGGAGAGGAAGAAGGCGGGGAAGGGAACCGGAGCCGGAGCGGAGCACCGGGACCGCGAACCGCCGCCGTTCGAGCTCGCCGAAGGAGAACCCGGCGGCCTTGAACGCCTACACCGACGTCCCCGCTCTGCACTGCACCGCACCGAGCCGCCACCGCACCGCCTCGCCACCGCACCGCCACCCTTTCTTCCCCGGCACCGAAGGTGAGAAACCCGTCGCCGCTCTCGCCATGGCCGCGCCGCCGTGAACTCCCCTGCTGGAGGCGCAAGGCTCCGCCTTGGCCACCGCAGGCACGGCACACACGCTCGCCGCACACGCACAAGCCCCAGCTTGGCCTTCACGAGCCACCACGGCTCGCGAACGCCGAAGCGCGCGCGCGCAAGCCTTCCATGGCCGCCGGCCAGAGCTCCACCTCTCCCGGACGTTTTGCCTAGCTCTAGAGCTCCGCATCGCCACCACCGCATCCGCCTTCACCTGGAACACATCGTGCGCACGCTAGAAGAGCCGGCCGGCCAACTACTCGGGCAGAGCCACTTTGCCCTACCCTGGCCGCCGAGCTCGCCGGGCCGACCGAGTGCCGCCGCGGTCTCCACCGCGCGCGAGCACCGTCGAGCCCCTAGGGACCGAGTTTTCGAGCCGAATCGAACCACAGCGAGGCCAATCGATGATTGGAGGAGAAGATGGGGTGCGATTTCATGCCGTGGCCACGTTTCGTGGCGGCCGCCGCCGTCAAGCCGTCGTCGGGCCGCCGCTGCCGATGGCAGCCGAGCCAGAAGCCCCGCGGCTCCTTGAAGCACCTTGGCCGCGCTCGCCTCGCTCCCGCGTGGCCGATGCGCGCCTTGGGCTTGCCAGGGACGCGCTGCAGCGCCCCGCAGCCGCAGCCGTGCCGCCGTGCGCCGCCGTTGAGCGTGCGCCGGTGAGCCAAAGCGCCGAGCGCTCGCCGCGACGCCGCCAACGCGTCCGCCGCGCCTCCGCGATGCCAAGCCGCCGCCTCGCGTGTGCTAAAGCTCGCCGGAGCCCCTGCCGTCCTTCTCGCCGCCGGCGAAGGCCTCGCGCCCGGCCGGTGAATGAAGATGGGGAGGGGAGCGGAGGAAGGTGCTGTGCACCTGGTCCACTTGGACCGAGAGGGGAGGAATCGGGGATGGACGCGGTCCATCGTGGACCCCGCTGTCCACCCGTGAACCCATGCCTGTGGTCCACCGTGAGCCGGCCTCCGCGCCGCGCCATGGACCAAGGGCCCATTTGGGCTTGGGTCCGCCACGTGGCTAGCCCACTGGCGCGACACGTGTCCGGGCCGGGCCGGCCCAGCCCGACCCATATCCGGCCCTGCCCCGGCCCTGTAAGGCCCAGTCAGGCCCGGTCCGAGTTGACCGTTGACCGGTCAACGTTGACCGTTGACCTGGCCCCACCTGTCAGTGACTGGACCGACGGGACCCACCTGTCAGCCTCTGTTTCAGCCCGAGCCAATCAGATTGCGCCACGTGTCAGCCTGTTTTCTCTCTCCCTTTTTCCTTTTTCAAAATATAGGTTAATCTTTGAAAAATCATAACTTATTCATACGAACTCCGAAAAATATGATCCAAGTGTCCAAATCTTCAGAAAAATGAGCTTTAAGTCATAGGCTTATGATTGAGTGCATTTGGAGTTATCGTTTTTCAATGATTCTTGTGCTAATCTATAGGAGTCGCTAACGCGACTATTACGTTTCCGTTTCAGAGGAGGAGCAGTTTGAGGAGGACGACCACGAGTACCTGGAGGAGTTAGGAGACGACTTCGCGGTGCCACGTCCCACCCAACCTCGTAGTACCTATTACGCATATCATTTAATAGGCTGCTAGTGCTTTACTTTTATGCAATATCACCTGTGATAGGATGCATGGTAGATTACTTGTTAAGCCACTACCTTGTCGTAACCTTTCCCCTGCTCACCCGCTGTTAGCCTAGATACGCGCTCATATACTCTTGCTGCTTTACTTCTACTACGCTTATATCTATGATGTGATGCGTGGTGGGAGATGATATCTGGTTAAGGCATGCGATGCCAAATGGGACATTGGGGAGTGTAATGCGTGTGTCTTGGGTGTGTGGTGAGGGTTGAGTCGGCTGGACAGGATATTACGACGAGCTTGGGCGAGTCTTGCCAGGGGATGCGATCTGGGCATCCCCACTTGAGGTGCCTGTGGCGGGTACACGTGACTTGTGGAGCCCCTGGGGTGGAGTGCCTTTGTGGAGCAAAGCCCCAGGGGAAGAGGTGCTGTTGAAGCAGCACCACGGGGTGTTGGTGAATCCCGCTGAGGAGACATCCTGTCTAGTCCTACCTAAGGACTTATGTATCTTGAGGACCGGAACCTTGGGACCCTTCCTGCTCGCCACTCGTCCCCGATGGGCGGGGGACGGATGACCGACTAATTAGTACGGTGCCACTACTACTAGGTTGTTAGCGGATAGTGTAGGGAGGTACGGGCATCGGGACCCACACCCTCCTAAGGTAACGATGTGACCTTGGTGGCTCGGCACTTCGTTTCACAGTCTCAGCGGACCGGTGGATTCCGGGACATCCCAGAGCTGAGTGGTAGGGTGGCATCGTATCTAATTGGAAGGCAGCCGGAATGGCCTAGGCGGGGCACCGCCGATGATGGTAATCTTGTGGGTACAGGAGTACAAGCTCTGCAGAGTTGACTTTATGCGCATAACCGCGGCCTCGGTATGGCCATTCCCTCGACCTACGCTCTTCTTGAGTAGAGAGATGTGTCTTCTTTCCCCCTGGTGGTGTGTGCTTTGGTGGTGTTTTTCCCCCGGCCGTGGGCCGTTGAGACAAGCCTGAGAGGGAGTCGGGCTTGTCGACTCGAGTGTGAGGTGTGGTGAGAGGAGTGTGGTTTTGGGATGGGAGATGTGTGGTGTTGATGGGTTATATACTTGTTGAAATATATTAAAACTTGATTACTATAATGCATAGGAAACCACAGCCATATATAGGCCTCTTTATTATTATCCATTTGCATCCACCTACCACATAGCAATGCAAAGCATAGGGTGGGAGCCGGTGGCCGCATAAAATCGTACGATACATGCTGTCCAGGTGAGCCGGAGTACGACTTCGACGCTGACGACTTTGAGGACTAGACGTCTCGTTCTGCGCTCGAGCTTTTGGAGGAGTAGTTGATGATCGTTTCCGCCTTCCGCAAGCCGTTCGGATGCTTGTTTGCTCCTTGTGATTCCGCCAAAGTGTGGCGATGTAATAATTATTGTAAACCCTCTATTGCACTCTTTTATTCGTGTATGGATCCTGTAACCAACTGTTATTCGGGTAATGTGATGGTTTGAACTTCGAACTATCTCGTTACACTTCATTCTGTGGATTTTCCCTTCGTGGAAAATCGAGGATGTTTCACTACAGTAGTTCAATACTGAACTTTCCAGAGGAAGTTAGGCCGTTCTGATCTATGCGAGTGCTAAACGGGTGGTTGGAAGGATGGAACTGATGCCCCCAATCCCAATCCTGTAGTATATATTGATAAAATACAACTATATGTAATAAGAAATGGCAAGACAACCTAAAATATGTGATGGTCGGAGAATAGTAGCTTGAGCTCCCTTCAAACTCCTATGGGAGTGTTTCCAAATTCCCCTCTATTTCTGTATTTCTTCTTTATCTTTTGTAGGCCGTTGGCCAAATCTTGTAATTAAACTTTTATTCTCCTTAATGTAATGATACGCAATACTCTTGCGATTCGAGAAAAAAGAAAAAAAATGGCAACATAACTCTGCGTGCATGCTATAAACAGTGGCCTGTCCTGCTCCAAGCATATAAGGCAAGCTGCAGCGCGCCAGGCTTGGCCCAACATTGACCACTCTGTCTCATCGCAAACAGAAGTGAAGGGGGTAGAAGGGAAGGGCAGCGTGCAATACATACCAAACCCGTTGTTGGGCGGCGTCGCAATTGCCGACAAGATCGAGAGGAAGAATCTGGAGCTGTTGGGCCGCCGTTCTTGCAGAGACGACGTAGCTGGTTTACGGCGCTCGCCGGTGGACAAGCCGCCGTTCACGCTAGCACTACTGGAATCCGCGGGTTTGCCGACAGCTTAAAGCTGTCGGCGAAGCCCTATATCCAGTCGGCAAAGGGTTTGCCGACAGGATTTGGCCTGGGCTGTCGGCAAATCGCTATCGGCAAAAATCCTGTCGGCAAACCCGCTTTTGCCGACAGGAATCAGGGCGTGGTCGGCGTCCTTTCGCCGACAGCCACCAGTTCTGTCGGCGAAGGAACAGCGCCGTCAACTCGGCTGCCGTTCGCTTCGCCGACAGCCAGGTCACCAAGGCTGTCGGCAAAGCTTTGCCGACAGGGGCAAATTCCTGTCGGCAAAGTCACCTGTTTGCCGACAGTTGCCGACAGGGGCAAATTCCTGTCGGCAAAGTCACCTGTTTGCCGATAGCTTTGGAAGGCTGTCGGCAAAGACACCTGCCAAAGCTGTCGGCAAAGAGCAACTGTCGGCAAAAGTGGCCCAGCTTTGCCGACAGCTATGGCCAATGCTGTCCGCAAAGCTAGGAATTTTTTTTTGTTTTTGCTATTTTATTGCATTCGAACCACATTTATAGCATATATATATATACCACAGATCACATTTATAACAACAATATAGCATATAAACCGCATTTCATCATCGGATTCGATCTCAACATGAATCCACACATCAACATCATCAAATCCATCGATACATGTCCAAAATACACATAACGTCACGAAACAAGTGCATACATGTCCAACATACATATGGATGTCCAACATACATGTCCAACAAGTCCTACAAGTCCAACATAAGGACGAAGGGGTCTAATATGCATCCTAGTCCAGAAGAGGGAGGCAAAGGTACCTAGCTCGTCACCGAGTTCCCCCCACAGGTCCTCCTCCTACAAAAAGAGATAAAAAGATTAGTATCCACTCAAAAATTCGGCAGCACCTCCCCTGCACGGGGAGGTTCCAAAACCTGCAAAAAACATGGCATGAAGGCCAACAACGACCACGGCACGAAGGCCGATAACCACCACGGCACGAAGGCCGATAAACACAGCGGCACGAAGGCCGACAACCATAGCGGCACGAAGGCCGACAAGTAGTTAAGTGAGGCAAACGTACCTAGCTCGTGGCGCCGTCCCCAGGGGTCCCATCGCCCCCACCTTGCTCCCACGGTGACCACCCTGGCTGTGGTGGTGCCTGAGTCCACCCTGACGGTGCGGCCTCGTAGTGCCATAGTCCTGCGCGAGGCCCCTCCTGCGTCTGCGCCCCCTGCCACGAGGAGTAGCCCTGCGACTGTGGAGGAGGAGGCCCCCACGTGTACGGCTGCGTGGGGTAGGTCGGGTACCCTGGCCAGCCGTGCTGTGGAGGGCTGGCACCAGGAGTCGGGTTCGAACCCGCCGATGGAGCCTGCACAAAGGACAAGTGGGGTAATTAGTAAAGTACCTACAGGATGGCCGCACAAGCTAACGCAAGTGAGGCAATTAGTATTATACTCACCGAACGCTGAACAGGAGCAGGCACTGGGACTGGTGGTGGAGCAAAGAGCGAGGGAGGAAGCTCCTGCTGGTGCTGGGTCCGGAGGAAGCCCGCCAGGTCCGCCATCTGACGCCGGTGGTGCTTTGCGTCGGTCCGCCGCCAGTGCGCTCGTGGGCCGCCTCCAACGCCGCTAGCTGCAGCTTGTGGGCCTCGTCCTGGGCCGCCTGGTGTGCCTGCAGCTCTTCGAACCTAGCCTGCAATATTACACCCGCACATGGTTGATGGTATGTGAAGCGAAGGTGGATCGTGTGTGAACGACGAATGGAACCGCACTTACCTCCATCTGCGTGTACATCTGGGTGGTGCTCGGCCGTCGTGGCGCTATGGGGATGCCGGAGGAGCTGCTGGAGTTGGCTTTTCGAATCTCCCTTAGCGTGGGAGTAGTGGTCGGGTCGATGGCGCTGTTGGCCATCCAGTAGGAGCCGTGCTGCTTCCCTCCTCCCAACCTCATCACGAGCTCCGGGTCCAGGGGCTCTGTGGTGGGGTCCTTGTCGTCCCCATGGCGCTGGCGAAACGCGGCGCTGTACTCGACGAGCTTGGGGTGGACGTTCGCGTTGGTGTACGCGTCTGGGCCATCCTGCGGGTCGAACCTGTTGTCCGGGTCCGATGCCTTGCCCTTGTGAGAAAGGGCGTACCCCACCACCACGTTGATCTCCTCCCCATCATGGGACTCCCTCTGCGAGAGGAAAACACAAACATGGTTAGAGGTAAATAGATTGAGCGCTACATGAGTCCATGTGTATCAAAACGAGCATACCCATGCGTCCATGAACTACGGGAGGGACCGGTTCCCTTGGTGGTGTGCTACCCCCTTATTCTTGAGTCGGCGCTCCCGACGCTCGTTTTTCACCTCGTACGCCTTGTCCGATCTCCAGTAGCGCACAATCTCCTCCCAGCATTGCGGGTCCGCGTCGCACCACCCCGGTATCTACTAAGAAACATCAAGTATTTGACATGTCAGAAGATGAATTGAATGTTTCACGGAAGAAATAAGAACGAATGTTTCCTGCTTACTTACCCGCAAGTACTCCTCCTCGGTGAGGTCGGTCTCCCTGTCCAGCACGATCTCCTGCCTGACTCGGGGCTTCTTGATTTATACCCGCAAGTACAACTATAAGACACAGAGGTGATTTATACGTAGGGTGGCGGTGGAGAGGTGGGTAGGTGCACGAACACGGTCAAGGTCCCCTCCGACAAGTCCTGCTATGCAAGACAATAAAGACATCACTATTAGTTCAAATTTTGGCAGAACCTCCGCTGTACGGGGAGGTTCCCAAAACCTGCAAGAAAAAACGTCGGCTCGAAGGCCGACGTCCACATTTGGGGCACAATGGCCATGACATACACAAACCCAGCACGAAGGCCCACAGCAACAACAACACCGGCAGCATGACATAACCGGCACGAAGGCTGACAACACTAGGGCTTTACCTTCTCCACCAGCGATGCGCGGGGACGTGCGTGGACGAATGCCGTGGACGAACGGCGTCGACGACGTGGACGAACGAAGCAGACCTTCTCCTTCTCCCTTCTCTTCCTTCTCTCTTCTCTTCTTCCTCCTCCTCCCTTCTCTTCTTCTTCTCCTCCCTTTCCTCTCTTTTCTTCTTCTTCTTCCTCCTGCCCATCTCTTCTTCCTCCTGCCCTTCTCTTCTTCCTCCTTCCTCCTACCTCGTTCTCCTACTCGCCACTGCAACAGGACGAGCAGCAGGGGGCCAGGGGCCGATGCAGCGCCCCGGCGTTGTGGCGCCCTCGAGCGGCGGCGGAGCCCCGGCGGCGGAGGTGCCCCTGGCTACCTCCCTCTCCACCTACCACGGGGCGCCGGCGGTGGATCTTGGCGCCGGTGGACCTCGGGGCGCCGCCGAGATGGGGAGCGGCGGCCGGCGGGGAGCGGCGGCAGGCGGGGAGCGGCGGCATCGGGGAGCAGCGGCGGTGGAGAGTGGTGGACGTGGTGGTCAGGATCTGCGCGGCGGCGATGAGTGGCGGCGGCGTGCGGTGGGGAGCGGCCGGCGGTGTGGAGCTGCGGTGGGGGGCTGGTGCGGTGGCGGCGCGAGGGGCCGTGGTGCCCGGCGCGGCGGGCGCGGCGGCGGGAATGGGGATGCGGGGGCGGCGGCGTGCGGGGGCTCGGGGGTGGGAATGGGGATGGGGACAGGTAGGGTTAGTTCATGGGCCGGGCTTTTTTTTTTAATTTTGGACCTCTTTGCCGACAGCCCGGCCCGGACGGCTGTCGGCAAAGAATTTTTCCTTTTTTTAAAAAAAATAGTTTCGCCGACAAACCTTATAATGAAAACCTGTCGGGGAACTTTCTTTGCCGACTGCATCCAAGCGCAGTCGGCAAAGAAAGTTTTAAATTTTTGTTTTTTTATCCATTTTTTTTTGGGTCCTTCCTACCATAATTACATCTCAAATTTAAAACTTGGGGAGGTTTTGAGTTATTTAGCTATATTTTGTTAATTTTTTCCCTCACTTGAATCTTCCCGCATTTTTCAAGTTTGAACTGCAGGTGCATGAAATAGTGAAACTTTGGCCTTGGAAAAATGATATTCATGATGGGGAGTGTGTTTTAAGGCCGTGTCCCAAAGCTCACCCAAAAGTTCCAAGTCCTTGTCCACGAAACTTGACGGGGTGTCGTGTTATCGCATGTGGAAGCTATGAAAAAAATTTGAAAAAGTTTGGAGCAAGTTGCGGCGTTACATGCTCAAAACCCAAACAACTCCACATGTGATCACAAGTGAGATGTCTGGAGATGTCTCGGTTTTTGAGCATGTGACGCCGCAACTTGCTCCAATCTTTTTCAAATTTCTTTCATAGCCTCCACATGCGATAACACGACACCCCGTCAAGTTTCGTGATTTTTCAACTTCGTTTGGATTTTATATAATTAAGAAACACTTTTACCACTCCTGGATGGTCGTATTACGTGGACAAGGACTTGGAACTTTTGGGTGAGCTTTGGTACACGGCCTTAAAACACACTCCCCACCATGAATATCATGTTTTGAAGGCCAAAGTTTCATTATTTCATGTACCTGCAGTTCAAATTTGAAAAATGCGGGAAAATTCAAGTGAAGGAAAAAAATTAATGAAATATAGCTAAATGTTGCCAAAAGGGCCCAAATTCAAACATGTGATTGTAAACATTGTATCTAGGCAAACAGCATACAGATGCTGTCGGCAAAGAGCATACTTTGCCGAGAGCATACAAATGCTGTCGGCAAACCGCAGACTTTGCCGACAGCATACAAAGGCTGTCGGCAAAATGGATCTTCGCCGACAGCATGTGGAGGCTGTCGGCAAACTTTGCCGACAGGCCTAACGACGTGGCTGTCGGTGAAGCAAACGGCGACGGCGCCGTTTGGTCGAGCCAGCGCTTCACCGACAGCTCTTGTTTGCCGACAGTTTCGCTGTCGGGAAAAAAATCTTCGCCGACAGCCTTTCTTCGCCGATAGCCCGTGGATCTGGGGCTGTCGGCGAAGTAAACTTTCCCGACAGCGGGCTGTGGCTGTCGGGAAACAGCCTGTTCACCGACAGCCCAGATCCTGGCTGTCGGCAAACCTCTAGGCTGTCGGCGAACAGCCGGATTCCTGTAGTGTAGGGGACATCAAGAAGGCGATCGCGCCGCATTGCTTCCAGCGATCCGTCCTCAAATCCTTCTCGTACCTCCTCCACGACCTCGTCATCTCAGCCGGCCTCCTGTACCTCGCCGTGGTCGGCATTCCCGCCCTCTCGAGCGCCGCGCTCCGGCGACTCATTGCCTGGCCCATCTACTGGGCTATGCAGGGCAGCGTGCTCACGGGCGTCTGGGTAATCGGACACGAGTGCGGCCACCACGCCTTCTCGGACTACCTCGTCCTCCACAACACCGTCGGCTTCGTGCTCCACTCGGCGCTGCTCACGCCGTTCTTTGCCTGGAAGTAGAGCCACCGGCGCCACCATACCAAGACGGGGTCCATGGAGCTGTTAAAGCTGACAGACCTTAACTAGGACCGCTAATCAGTGATTAGTCGGGTCAATGCTAACTGAAGAATATAATGACAAAGTATACAACCTTATACAATATCTAGACATCTAGAACATCATCTAGTAGAGGGAGTTAGGGGATGAAGACAGACCATCGGGCTTCGGTGGCGCTGAAGTCCGCCATCCTTTGTCGACGGTGGAGACGGAGCAGTGCGGATGACGCAGTGACGGCGTAGAAGATGAGGCAGTGGTGGTGGAGGAAGACTTCCCGTCACTAGTGCGGTCTCCTCGGATCGGAGTGAGGCTTATGGGTTGACGGTGGGAACAGTGGTGGCGGTGAACCTTGTTCTGCACGCCCTAGCCCCACCTCTATTTATACACCGCACGTGACAGGGGCCCTCCAACCCTATAGGTGGGTTGGGCTCCCCCGATCAGGGAATGAGTCAAGGTCCCTAATGGACCGTTAGGTCCAATTAGGGAGAGAGATAAATTCTAACATTCTTCCCCTTGATCTCTTCTAATAAATTACCTTAACCTTATCTTAATCTTAACTTAAATGCTTAGCACTTAGCTCCGTCTCATTATAAAGAAATGCGCAGAGCGCGTATCATCATCACGGAAAAATTTCCGTTGGACTTGACGGCTACAATACATCTCTCTAATTTGAAAATAGAGTTCTAACTAAAAGGGCCCTAAGTGTTCAGGAATCATAGGCTTTCCCTTAACCCATGCTAGCTACGTGTTTTTCTTAACACGTTGGGTGGTAGGCCTTTTGTGAGCAGATCCGCTAACATATTGTCTTGTACTTAATATGCTCAAGACTTGTGACATGATCCCTAAATTATTCTTCACAACATACTACTTAGTGTCAATGTGGTTGGCAGCACCACATGACCTATTGTTGTGAGCGTGTTATCGATATCGCAGTATAACTGAGGTGGTTTTCTCGATGTTGTCCACCACTCTTAATCCGGGTAAGAACTTCTTAAGTCAATTCACCTGCCCCAAGGCCTCATGATATGCTACAAACTCATCGTACATCGTCGATGATGTGACGAGGGTTTGTTTGGAACTTTTCCACGACATAGCTCCACTTGAAAGGGTGAATATGTAACCTGACGTGGATTCTAATTCATCCCCGCATAATCTGAATCAGTCTTACTATAACTTAGCATGAAGCCTTTGTGCCCTGCAAATAATGCAGAACTATCTTAACTAACTTCGAGTGTTCTACATCTGGATTGTTCTAATATCTGCCAAGTAACCCGGTAACAAAAAAACTATGTCAGGGCGAGTACTAATTTGAGCATATTGCAAGCTTCCGACAGCTGAAGCATAAAATACTGATCTCATTTACTTGAGCTCGATCTGATACTTAGGACACTGATGTTTCCCATACTTATCGCCCTTGACAATGGGTGCAGGTGATAGATTGCACTTATGCATACTATTTTTCTTAAGAATCTTTTCTATGTATGCTTTATGTGACAGTCCTAATACCCCTTCTATTTCTTATCATGTGATTCTCAATTCTAGAACAAAAAGAGACTTCACCAAAATCTTTCATGTAAAAATGCGAGGACAAGAAATTCTTAGTTTCCATTGGTAGACTGACATCCTTGCTTGCTAGCAAAAATATCATCCACATATAGAACCAAGAAGATGAACTTAGCACTCTTAAACTTTGTGTAAACACAATTGTCTTCTACATTTTGCCTTAAACCCAAAATTTTCTAATTATATATCAAATCACTAATATCACTATCTTAAGCTTATTCTAATTCATAAGTGGACTTCTTAGTCGGCATCTCATATTCTCTTTTCCTTCCACGACAAAACCTTTCAGTTGTGTCATGTAAACATCTGATTGTAGATCCCCACTAAGGGGTGCCGTCTTTACATCCACCTGACGTAACTCTAAGTCTTAGTGTGCTACTAGCGCCATTATAATTCTAAAATAATCTTTACATGAGATTGAGAGTCTCATTGTGCCAAGCCTTTTACAATGAGTCGCGCCTTATGTCTCTTAACCATCCCTTAGGAGTCACTTGTTGCTTTGTAGACCCATTACTGCCTACTGTCTTGGCTCCTTTAGAAATATCTACTAAGTCCCAAAATGTTATTGGGATTCCTTAATCTTCTAATGTTCTTATTGTTTGGCACCATATGGGGTTGTTATTGTTCTTCTCATGCTCGACTTGTAGTTCTAATGGCTCCTGAAGGACAGGTTCCAGATTTTTATTTATTGTCGGCAAAAGAAGTACTAACAACAGGTGCTGGCACGGTGGTGTCTTACACCGTTTGTGTAGCAGCAATAGCTAGGTAGCATAAAGTTTGATTCTTAGAACATTGGAGTAGGGTCTTGTAGACCCGTTTCTCCTCTAAACTAATCTTTTGTGCTACCTTGCTCCCCCTGATCAAATGATCTTCTAAGATCTTAGTATGTCTTATTTATACAAACTTTGTATGCCTGTTAGGATAATGAAAGCAGTAATCCTTCGATATTTCTGGGTAGTCATAAGAGATGGCAACTGATTGTCTTAGGTTCTAATCATCCTAAATTTGGGTTAAAGAACTTTAGCCTCAGCTGGACAACCTCACACCTTTAAATGCTTAAGTGAGGATACTTTGTCATAACTTATACAATGTTTTTAGGCACCGACTTATTGGTACTCGATTAAGAATGTGAATAGTGGTTTTAACGCCTCCATTCACAAGCTTATCAGTGAGGTAGAGTAGCTCATCATGTTCATTAAGTTACGGTTTCTTATTTCAGCCACTCTATTTGACTGAGCTCTCCTAGCATGAAATACTGGGCAACTATGCCATTTTCCTGTAGGAACTTTGCAAGAAGATCCTGGAACTTGGCCATATGGGGTACGTCACACATAGTATTCCCTACCATGGTCTGATCTTACTATTTTAATCTTATTATTGTGCTGATTTTCTGATCTTTATGCTTCTGCCTTGAATATCTTAAACTCTTCTAAATTTCTTCTAATTGTCTTAATGTAATCAACACATTGATCTAATTATGAGAGTTCTAATGGCGGAAGAATTTCATCTTTGACTTATCTTTTCTCCCCCTCGAAATGTGGCCTAATCTGCAAAGCCATAATTTTGAAGAGTCAAACTGAACATTCTTACGCTTTGTTCTTATATTCGTAAACGAGGAATCTTTTCTTATTCTCATGGAATACAACATTCACATTCTTAAACTAAAAATAGATAAAAGGTTGTCTTGTCTGAAGGCAAGACCAACACACTCATTATAAAAATAGTATCTTACATTTTTCATCTCAAAATCATCATCTAACTTAGACACACACATTAAGTTTTGATGCAAAAAGAGAACTAAAGGAACATTTGAAAGCCTAAGTACAAAAACATCTATTTATACTAGAGACAAGTCAGCCAATGGCTTGCAGAGTCTCCCCATGAGTTCCTAAGTCTCTCCTCCTCCTACACACATTGGTTCTTGACCTTCTCTAAAAACTCATTGATCATGGTGCAATCAGGGACTGAACCGCTAATTTGCTGTGAGATAGTTGCCTTAGCCAATGTCAGACATTTCTTATTTGAGTTGTCCCATTGCTTCCTTGCAATGTCATAGAACATCCTCACTGCTGCATGATCACGCTTGCGTGTCGCAAACGCTGCATCAGTCTCATTCTCTTGAAGCACCGGTTCTGCTGGTTCAACAGGACACGGTTCGTCCTTAGCTAAGGTATTGTCTGTCATGATAAGGACTAACTGATACTTCTAACGCCACAACTGGTAGTTGGTCTCGTTGAGTGTCGGAATCGACAATACCCAGTTGGTGAATCCTGAAATTTAGGTGCAAAATGTAGAGATAACTTAATCAAGAATAAATATCTTAAAATTGCATGTATTAAAACAACGTTGATCAGTATTAATACATACAATCCCTTCTACATTAATTCTACATCGCCGTTGGGCAGAAAATAGAAATAATTGTAGATTAACTTATGGACTAAACAATTACATATTGATGTCATCAACGTTGGTCAGAAGATAACAATATTATAAAATTTTCTAAAGCTTAATAATTTTTCTTAAAATTGAACTCATGGACTAAACATTTATAATATTGATATCATCAACTTTGGTCAGAAGATAACATTATTATAAAATTGTCTAAAACTGAATAATTGCTCTTCTAATTAAATTCTCCCGTTGGTTCGAATTTAATTAAAAAGATCACTAATATCTTAGCAGCGGAAAAACGTGACTAAATAGTCTCATACTAATTTTCAGAGGCATCTCTAATCTCCCTCTCTCTGAAAATTTATCCCGTTGGTTCAAAATTTAACAGAGAAGTAACTTTTAGAAATGATTAAATACTATGTAGATTAGCTCATAGACTAAATAATTATAATATTGATATCATCAACGTTGGTCAGAAGATAACAATATTATAAAATTTTCTAAACTTAAAAATTGCCCTAAAATTAAATTCGCCCGTTGGTTTCAATTTAATTAAAGAAAACTAAATTACTGAGCAGCGAAAAATGTGACTAAAATATTCTAATACTACTTTCCAGAAATATGTTTAATATTGTCTCTAAAAAAAATTTACACGTTGGTGCAAAATTTAACCAAAGTTTGAGGCTAAATTCATCTAAACTCTTATTCTAAAAATTTCTGGAAAATGAAAAACAATTATTTGAGCTAATTGGGCTGTGAAAAAAGAAGCTGACCCAAAGAGCTAAAAAAAAATTGGCCCAAAAAAAAACAAATAACTTAAACGGCCCAACAGCCAATTTATTTAGACACTAAATATGAGGGCGGCCCAATGTTGGCCTCATTTGGTCCAGCCCACCAGCGGCTGGCGCTTACGGCGATCTAATGGGCCGGCCCAGCAAGTGTTTTTTTTTTGTTTCTAAGTTTGCTGGCTCGCACCGCAAATCGGCCCAGCCCACAGTCCCTTTTGGCGCCGCTGGAGCAGCTGATCCGGCACCAGCCCTAACGTGGGCCTGGGCCGGAATTTTGGCACGCCTCCAGCACCCGCCTGGGCTGAAAGTGGCCCGATCGGCTCCCGGCTGTTCTGGATCGTTCATTCTTATCCGACGGTCCGCCGGCATTTTCGCAGGGACAAAACCCCCACCGGCGGCCACACCCTGAAACCCTAATTTCATTCCTCACTCTCTCCCCTCTCTCTCCCAGCAGCAGCGCCGCCGAAGTAGGCCATGACTGCCGGAGGAGAAGGTGGGCATGGCGCTGCCGCGGGCCCCCTCACCGGAGAGCGCGCTCGCCCAAAGCCGAGCGCGCCTCCGTCGGGCGGCCTCGCGGGGCGGAAGCCGCGCGTCGGCGTGACTTCGCCTGAGGACGGGCTATCTTCCCGCGCGCCGGCAACGGAGGTGTCCAACGGCGGTGGAGGGGCGACCGGACCAAAAGACAGGTGAGGAAAAGGTAAGTCTTTCCTTCCCTCGATCCGGATCTTTCTCTGAGTTAGGGTTCGCAATCCCCCTCCTTCTAATTGCTTACTAACTGATAGAATTCTAATCTGATTTAATTAACCCTGATGCTAATCTCTGATTAGGTTAGGCGAGCTGATACCATTGTTAAAGCTGACAGACCTTAATTAGGACCACTAATCAGTGATTAGTCGGGTCAATGCTAACTGAAGAATATAATGATACAGTATACAACCTTATACAATATCTAGACATCTAGAACATCATCTAGTAGAGGAGTTAGGGGATGAAGACAGACCATCGGGCTTCGGTGCTGTGGCGCTGAAGTCCGCCATCCTTTGTCGACGGTGGAGACGGAGCAGTGCGGATGACGCAGTGGCGGCGTAGAAGATGAGGCAGTGGCGGTGGAGGAAGACTTCCCGTCACTAGTGCGGTCTCCTCGGATCGGAGTGAGGCTTATGGGTTGACAGTGGGAACAGTGGCGGCGGTGAACCTTGTTCTGCGCGCCCTAGCCCCACCTCTATTTGTACACCGCATGTGACAGGGCCCTCCAACCCTATAGGTGGGTTGGGCTCCCCCGATCAGGGAACGAGTCAAGGACTCAAGGTCCCTAATGGACCGTTGAGTCCAATTAGAGAGAGAGAGACATCAATTCTAACTGGAGCATGACGAGGTCTACGTCGCCAGGACCAGGTCCACCCTGCAGTGGTACACTCGCTACGTGTTGGGCAACACCTTCAGCCATGTCACCGGGAACGTGGTACACAGCCATGTTCCGCGTCCCGGGAACGTACGTTCCGTTCCGGGAACGTGGAACATTTTTCGTCCCAATAGTGTAAAATCTTTTCAAAAACAGCGTTCCACGTCCCACGAACCGCGTTCCTTGTACCACTGTACCGGGAACTTTTGTGACTGTGGGTAGGCTGTACATCGTGCTGCAGCTCACCCTCGCGTGGCTACTCTACCTGGCGTTCAATCTGTCGGGACAACCGGCCTACGGTGGCCTGCGCCTCATCACCTCCCACTACGACCCCTACAGCCCTCTCTACACGGCCCAGGAGCGGGTCCCAGTCCTCGTCTCCGACGCTGGCATCCTGGCCGCACTGCTCGCCATCTACAGGCTCGCCGCGGCATTCGGGTTCTGGACGGTGGTGCGCCTCTACGGCGTGCTGCTGCTTGTCGTGAGCGCGCTGTTCGCGCTCATCACGTACCTGCACCACACGCACTTGGCGCTGCCGCACTACCACTCCGGCGAGTGGGAGTGGCTCCGCGGGGCGCTCGCCACCATGGACCGTGACTACGGCGTCCTCAACCGCGTGCTGCACAACGTCACGGACACCCACGTCCTGCACCACATTTTTCCCAACATGACGCACTACCACGCCATGGAGGCCACGAGGGCGATGCGCCCTCTTCTAGGTGACTACTACATGTTTGACGACACGCCCATCCTCAAGGCAACCTGGCGCGAGGCCAAGCACTGCATCTACGTTTAGCCCACTGGGAAGGACCACAAGGGCGTCTACTGGTACACCAACAATTTCTAAGCTGTCAACAGGGGATACATGTATCGTGGATACATATGGGTGGTCATCGTTGCATCTATCATTACTATCATGTATCATGGATGGGGGTTGTATTGTACATAAGCTGCCATGTGTTGCTATATAAATACGGCATTGCTGTGGTACCTCCAAATAACTGTAAACCGTTCATTTAATTAGATCGGAGGGTTGATATCAACTATTACTTCTTAGGAGGTAACAGATGAATAAGGAAAGTCTAAGATATAAAAATATTTTTCAGATCTTATTGATGCATGCCAATCATTTACATATGGTACGTCCTTATAACTTTGGGACATACTATTTGACGTCTATGTAATATACTATATACTGTAATCATGAATTAATGATACGTGACAACTCCAACTATTTTTGCTACATAGGAGTAGTGGTTAGTTGCACACATAACTAAAAGCGCATAGTATTGCGTGAGATAATCATACACGTACACATGAATCTTGTACGAATGATCGTGAATTCGTGACTGTGTTTGAACTTCGGATATATACTACTCATCATATAAGGCTAGTCTCAATGCAATGTTTGATCTCACGGTTTCCAAAAACATGAAACTTATTGTAAAACGGATACCTCTCTCAATGCAAATTTCATTGCACACATTTATAGAACTATTTTTAACCTTCATGGGCCTATGCGTCTCTTTTTTCTACTATCCCCACTGTAGACATGCTCAATTCACCCCAAAAATAGCCATGAAATGCCTCAGTGCTCGTTTCACCCAGTTACCAAGACGTTGGAAACACCGCTACCGCGTTTCACCATGGTGAAACGATTTTACTCTCTCTCCTCTCCATTTCATGCAAAACATCCTTCTATGCTAATGCGTCGCTATATTAAATGTGCATAAAACGCCCATAAAACCCCCACTAAGACTAGCCTAATAGTACATCGAGGATCCGTACGTATATACATCTAAGTCACATGCAAATTAACATGTAAAGAAAAGGAACTATATATCCCAGGAAAGACGGTAATACCGTAGTGCCATAATTGGCGTGCATGCTCCTATATTAAATATGGCAAGGAAAGTAGCGCACTGATATACCCTATATTTTTCCTTAATTATTTATCCTTTAGTTGTCTAATATGTTCTAAATTGAACGGTTGTGATTTAGTTAAACTTTTACCTCCTAAGAGATAATAGTTGTACCTTAGCAAAACCCATATAAATATTCGTTAGGGTTTGTTCTTGCATTAGTCAATTCTCCTGGATGTTTGGTTCGTGTTTTTTTTTCCGAGTATGTGATTTCTTGAAGTGGTTGGATACCTTGCTCATTCTGGGTTGTCGCCAGGGTTTTGATCCAGTGCAAATGCGGACTCTATGCCGCCCTGTTGTGTGGATGCAAATATTTGGTCCCGAGATCCAGTTTATAGACATATGCTGTTGATTGTTTCTGAAACGCCTCGCTCATTCTTGGTTTATTGCCATCGCTTTGATCCAGCACCAATGCCGACTCTCCGCCACCTTGTTCTGTGGATTCATATATTTGGGGGATGTGAATTCAAACATACATTGGTCTCATATACAACGAGCAAATTCAATAGGCATATCACAAATCAAAGGCTGAGCCTTCTTTTGCTTTGCGTGCTCATGGCAGGGCTGCTAGGAAGGCATGTCTTGCTTCTTGTCCCAATCGAAGTACATAGCTTCCTCATCAACATCTAGATGTTCATTGTGGTGTAGGGTTCTTAAGGTAATAATCCTCATAAGCATCATCTGTTCTTCTTATTAGGTTTGCTATCACCACCAAAATCACACTCTATCACAGACTCTTGGTACACAACAAACATGATGATAACCTATCTCTTCAAATGTCTACCAGACATAGCTATCAAGTCTTTATCGGATTTTACTTTTGGGAAAGATTTTAGACCTTGATTATAATACTGAATATATGAGCTACCTCCAAATAACTAGCCATCCTTATCTACCACTGACCCAACAATGTCCAGAATATTTGTTGTGTCTGAATCAATAACCATGTCAAATCCAAAACACTTGAACTCTTGCCTACGTTTCTTAGGGTTACCCGATAAATTAATTTCTAGCTGAAAACTAGTATTCATATCTTGCTTTTCTTCAAAATCAATAAAGGGTTTTAGAACTCTGTAGCTCAAGTTGTAACAACTTCAAGTAGCACAAAAAATAAGAGACTTGCTCTTGATGCCAATCTTCTTGGGCGGAGCCAATGCCATCTTGGTCGAAGTCCATGGGACTCACTCGTCCTCCACATGCTTGGGCGACTCACCCTACTTCACTGAAAGGTCACAATGGGTAGGGGGGGTGAATAGCCAAATAAAAATTCTAGCAAGAACACTAGACAACCCAATTAGATAGCAAGGCGGCACAAGTGCAAAGCTAAAGCTTCGACTACTCTACGCAAGCCGTCCTAACCAAAGCAAGGCTGCTCAAACCAATTGCACAATCAACCACGGTGATCAAGCTACACAATGTCGGTTCACCAATACCGAACAAGCAATTCTACCCACGGGATTTAATCTACACAATGAGTGGTTCCCGACCAACCACAACAAGCAATTCTACCCACGGGATTTAAACTACTCAAAGAGTGGTTCCCGACCGACCACAACAAGCAATTCTACTTTGCGGAAAGTAAAGAGATGATGGAAATTTATACCGCCGTGAAGAGTAGAAGATGGCCAATCACCGGTGTAGTAGCCAATCACCTAGAGAGCCCAAGCACAAGCACAAGGAGGTCGAAGCCTCGGCAATCACAAATCGACACAATGATTTTTTACCGAGGTTCACTTGCTTCCCGGCATGCTAGTCCTCGTTGTGGCGATGCACTTGCTTGGTGAGTTGCCCGCTCAATTGGCTCGGTGCCAAAGACCCCAATGGGGAGCCGCAATCTCCACACAAGACAATGATCCACAAGCCATGAGCAATCCACTAGAGTATCCTTTCGCGAACTCCCGTGGGGAAGGATCAAGAACCCCTCACGAGAACCCGGTGTGGCCTCGAACAATCACCAAGTCGAGCTCAACCACCACCCGCTGCTCCAAACCGTCTACGGTGACGGGAATCACCGAAGAGTAACAAGAATCCGCAGCTCACTCGATGAACAAGTGCCTCTCGATGCAACTCTCAATGCAATGCACTTGATCCTCACTCAAATCTCACAAGAGATGCTCAAGAATCAAAGAGATGAGTGGGAGAAGGAGTCTCTTACTCACAAATGCTCAGGAATGAAAGAAATGGCCAAGAGGGACTCCCCAAGCCGACCACCCTTCTATTTATAGCCCAAGGTAGAAATCCAACCGTTGTCCTCCTCGGGCAGGCGAAACCAACGAGCCGGACGCGTCCGCTGGCACGCGCTGGACGTGTCCGGCGCCTCCTCCAGCGCAGCCGAGTGGACCGTTGATGTTCAAACAAGGTGATGACGTCAGCGTCCGGCGGTCCTCCAGCACATGTGTCCGACGCGCTTCGTCGGACGCGTCCGGGGGTCGCGCAGCCCCACGACCCTCTCTGGATAGCGTCCGGCGCCACCCGAACGCGTCCGGCGCGCAACCAGACGCCGCGTCCGGCGCTTGCACAGCCCGAGACCGGCTCTAGGTAGCGTCCGGTGCTGTCCGAGCGCGTCCGGCGCTCCCCTCGCCCGCGTCCGCCGCTGCCAGCGCCGAGGGTGCCTTCTGTGCCGAGTCTGGCTCACCCAAGCCGCGTCCGGCACCGCCCAACAGGCGCGTCCGGTGCGTGCTAGGGAGCCAGACTTAGCGTCTTGTTGTCGATGAATCGCCGTCTTCGATCCAATGTCCAAACCACTTGTCTTGGGTGCCAACTCCCGCAGTATAGATCACTTCTCAAGCACCGGAGTTAGCGTATCATCTCATGATCACGTCGACAAGTGTTAGTACTCTAGTTAGCCTCTGATGCATCATGCCAAGTCAAACCTAGAGCACTTAGGACCGCGAATGAACCGAGGAAACCCCTCTTGATAGTCAGTTATCAATCCTAAACGTGATCACACTCTCTATAGTGTCTTGATCACTAAACCGGAAAGCCCTATCAAGTATGCTGTTGGCATTTCTTAACGCAATCACTAGAATTGTTACATCCTAGTGGTCACGCCAAGAAATGCCAGGGTTGATAGTCGTGTTCTAAAGATATTATCCGCAAGCGCACGGATCTATCATTGTAGCATTTCACCCGGAAGTATTTCATGGTATCGTGATTTATATTTTCCCAAAGAAAGGCATGGTGTAAAATAGTTCTAGCGCATGGATATGGTACTTCACATCATCAAAATAAGCCTTAATGCTATGCAGGGGTAAGATAAACGGTAATTTGAGGATAGTGGACACACACTTGGTCTCCTCTCAAAGATAAAGAGAAATAAGGAATAAAAGAAACGGAAAGAATAAAGAATAAATCTACTGGAGCTGGTTGGTCGTATGTTGCTAAGCGTAGATTAGCTAAGTCACATGTTATACAGGGTTAGAGGCAAGTCAGAGCCTAAAGTAACAGGGAGACCCCCGCAGCTGGTCTGCCAGCCGATAGAGTCATTTACGAACTCCTACATGACATACGGACGTGGGGGATTACAAGGGACGGACAGGGCTGTCACCACCTGCCGCCTACCCCTCAACCGTGGCATGCCGTCATATTCGAAGGCCCCCTCGTATCCGGACACCACGCCCGCATACTAAGGAACTACCTATGCTCCCCCAGGACTCCCACCCTACGGATGGACGAGCTAGAACACAGGCAAACCCGAAAGAACATCGAACCATTACTCCACTCTCCTCCGAGATTCTAATCCTATAGAACATATGAACGATGAAGAACAGGGATGAACAAGCTATGAACTGATCATATGAACTAGGCTCTAGTTCATATGCATCATCATGAACATGATCATAACTATGCTCTAGTTCATACACTAAGCAACATCTAAAGTAAAAGAACTTGAACAAGGAAGAACACTCCATAGAGATTTACCAAGATGAATCTCTTCTTCCTAGGAGACAAGCTCTCCTTGGTAGCTTTCCTAGCTCCAACTACTACTAGCTCTAGGCTAAGGAACAAGTGGAGGTGAGGGAGAGAGAGACCAAATGAATTGTGTGTCTTGGAAAAGCTTGAATCTCCCCTTTTATATGTTGATGGAGGTCGGTTTGAGCCTGAAATGGAAGGAACACCCCGCACCGACCTCCCTTGGAAATTAATGTATCGTCTCCAGCCGGCCGGTCCCACGGGTCAGTGGGGAGGGCGCGAGCGCGCCCCTGGCGCGCTCGCCGCCTCCCCCTGACCGACCTTGGCCGGTGGGCCTCCCTCGGTGAGTGGGCTCTGGTGCTGAGGTGGTTTGGCCCATTCTGGTTTCCGAGGTGGCCCATCTCCCTTTGGGGTGGTTTGGCGCTTTCCAGAAAGCACCTTTTTGATGTTTAATCCCTGCACTTTTATATGATTCCTGCAATGACAGTATATTTCCTAGTGCACGTGGATTTGGGTTAGTTATACATGTATATGCATATAGGAATATATAATTCACCCTTTTTCTTGTCTAATTGGCGGTATAAAATTGTCGATAAGGACCGCCAACAAGATCCCCCAAGCTTACCCTTTGCTCGTCCCGAGCAAAGCTCAGCCTTAGGTTGTTGATCAGGAGTTGCTACTATGCTGATCATGAGTCAAGTGTACCAAGCGTATAAGCAAGATTTCTACCAGAATTTGAATAAATCAGCATGACTGCTCACCCTGTTATTATCTCAAGATAGAATGGGGCTTTCCAGCTTTCTCACGTCTTGGGAAATTGCAAGGTAGAACAGATTCACAAGCGTTGCTTATCATCTACCCAAGATCAACCATGTCTCCGGAGGTTTTGAAAGTTTTGTAAAAGAAACTCAAGTTCCTCGAATGATTCTCTCAATCGCTCAAATAGTGTTTGTACCTCACCAAAGGCATTGTGTATTTTGCCTTTCTTTCTAACCTACTACTATGGCTGAGAGTGGAGTTTTGGGTAGGTATGAAAGGTGGCTATGCTTGGATCACAAAGAGATGGTGAAGTCAGAGAATGAACCGTCCGAAGATTAAGACCATACACTTTGATTGAGATTTGTGCAAGTGTGTGAGGGTGAATGATTCCTATCTCTAAATGTTTTTGGTACTCCGGGCATCATGACTCCTCTTTATTGGTGGAAGGGAAAAAATTTGAAGAGAGTATGGGCTTGATTTGAAAAACTAAGATCTTTCTTTTCTTTCTTTTTTTTTTTTTGAATGGGAGACTAGCTGGGATTCCCGTTTGTCTACTTTGAATTTTTATTGTTGCCCCTTGGCATTCATCATCATATTTTTTTTTTGATCAAGAGATGCTAATGCCCAATACTCTCTTTCAGATGTGATGAATGATTTTTGGCGGGAAGGAGTCATGATGAAGAACGAGGAGTAATTTTTTGATGGATGATGAAAAAGGGATGCGCGATCCTCAGTGTAAGGGTCGGCATGCTATATTCGAAGAAGGTGCGCAACTCTAGGGTCAAGAGTTGGCGTTTTTGGTGGATTGGATGAAAAGTTAGTTTGCGCAACTCACAGTGTACGGGTCGGCAAATTTATTTGGTGGGTGCAAGTGAATCTCAATCGTGAGTGTAAGGCCACAATCTTGCAGAGTCTAGTGATCAAGCATCATATGACTACTGGGTTTTTGAAATGATTTTGACAGCTGTGTCATATGGCCTTGGTAGGTATTTCAAAATCATCGAGGAACTTTTTGTTTCGATAATTTTGAAAATAAAACTCCGGAAGTCAGGTTTTCACTCAGGACAGAGTCATAGCGTTGCCCGTGGCACTATATCATACCCGGCAATAACTTAGACAAGATCCAGCCTATGCAACCCACTAAGCTCGAGTTTTCAAGGATAAGACATTTTAACCAATAAACTCAAACTTTAGAGAAAGCCCGATTATAAACAAGGTACAAGAGAGTCACAAGACAGAGCAACTTTTCATCATTTCAACAAGGGTGAAATTAAATACTTCTATGACGCATATGTATGAGAAATGACAAAGCATTTTTTTTATATGCGTGAGTGTTAGTATGATACATACCTCTTATTGGGGGTCCTCCCCCAAGCTTGCTTGGAAACGGGGCCCTTATTTATTCTTGAGGTAACAAATTATTTTATTTTATTTGGAGTCTGTCGTCAGGACTTCCTTATGATTGAGGACCATCCTGCATGGTTAGCTCACAGCATACTACCAATTTTCCTACTAGTAATCTGTCTCAATGATCGACAAGTCGACCAAGGTAAACTAGCAACCTAAGCACCATGCTCAAGCTACAAGTTTATGGAACATGCTAAGCTTGAACATGTTCCAAAACATCAAACTAAGCAAGAACAGGGGTAGCAAGGTCGAACTTTTATTCTTGACAGACAAATTAAACATAATTGAAATGAAATACTTATAAAAAGATAACTTACCGATTATCCCGTCGGTCGGGGCTCACAGTTTATAGTTCGTGATGCGAGACTTTTCTCCCGTTCAATTCGAGCTTGATGATGAGGCAACCGTCTCGGAGAAGTAGACAGTGGTGCACAGGGTCTCCACACCATTTTTGGTGGTGTGGTGCCACTTGGTGAAGATGGTGGAGGGTCGACTTCTCTTGGAGGTGCTTGCATTTTCTCCACCTTTAACACCTTTGTCTCCTCTTTAGGGACCGGCTTTGGTACCCCAGAGGTTTTGAGTGGAATCGGTTTTGCTTTTGTTTCCACTCTTTCTTGGGCCGGAGCCTTGCCCTTATTTTTATTTTCTTCGGGTTGTGCAGGAACGGTCTTTGATTTTGTTTCTTTTGTAGGAGCCTTCTTTCTACCCTTCTTAGGAGCTCTTTGCTCCTTCTTTTCTTTTGGCTCCTGTTCTTTCTTTTTCTTTTGTTTTTGTTCCTGGGTACCCTTTGTTTTCTGTGGCTCTGGCCTTTGTTCCCAGATGATTTTGGGAATTCGATTCGCACCAAGAGGTCGGATTTCAACTTCCATGACCTCTCTTGTGGTTGGTTCATACTTGATGTGAATCATGTTGCACTCCTCCGTCTTCCGTGGCCGGAAGTGGAACTTCTCCTCACTTCCATTGATGTTGAACCGGATTTCTCCAGCTCCGACATCAATCTGTGCTCCAGCGGTGCTGAAAAATGGTCGCCCCAATATGAGTGGTGATTCTTTGCTGGCCTCCATGTCAAGTACCACGAAATCCACTGGGATGAAGTATCCTCTGATCTTCACAGGAATATCTTCAGCTATTCCCGCTGGGTAGCGTAGGGAGGAGTCCGCTAGTTGGAGTGTGATCGTTGTTGGTGACAGCCTTGTATAATTTAGCTTGTCAAATACCGTCTTGGGCATGACACTAACGCTGGCACCAAGATCACAGAGTGCGTGGTCAAACTGCTGCTCTCCAATGGAGCAAGTGATAGTGGGGCATCCTGGGTCCTTTTTCTTCTCCGGTAAGTCATTGAGGATTGCCGCACTACATTCTTCTGTCAGTTTGACCACAGCTGTGGATGGCAGTGGTCGCTTGTTGTTGATGATATCCTTGATGTACTTGGCGTAAGAAGGTACATGTAAGACGTCCATGAGCGGAATGCTCACATGTACTTTCTCGACCATCTCAACAAATCGAGCGAACTGATCATCCACAGTTTGCTTTCTAGTTCTTGTGGCGAATGGCAGATGTGTTGTATCTGGATAATCCATGGTTGTTCCTGATTCTGCCTCGCCTTGTGGTTCAGAAGATGAAGGTTCTTCTTGCTGTGGTGCTGCTTGTTTCCTGGCTGCTTGTTTAGGATATGGTGGATCACGAGTGGCCTTACCGCCTCTCGTGGTCACAGAATTGACATTTTCAAAAGTACTAGCAGCTTGATCCGAAGTTTTACCAGTTGGATCGACAGGAACATCAGAAGCAATTTGAGCTAGCTGTCTTTCTATCATCTTATTAAAGCTCAACTGATTCTTGATAGCAGAAGTTAAACCTTCTATCTTTGTACTGATGCTCTCTAGGATTTTGTCATTGGCCAGCATCTTTTTGGTGAGGTTTTCGTTGATCTTTGCTTGGCTGAGGACTAAATCCTTGAGAGTAGGCTGATTCGAATTGTAATTTAGGGAGTAGTTCGAATTACCTTGATACTGTGGACGGGACTAATTGTTCCATCCATTATTACCTCCTTGTTGACGATACCCGTTGTTGATGTAAGATGCTTCCTCACGGGTTTCGGGGCAATCATTCCCCGTATGTCCATCATTGCCACAGACCTCACACGTTATGCGAGATTCTATGGCTTTGACAGTGCCGGATGTATCTCCGGCGGCTCTTTCGTCAAACTTTTGTAGGAGCAGGTCTATTTTTGCGGCTAGCGCCTCCGTCTCCTTCACGGGGTGCGACCCTTTTTGTTTCTTAGGTGGGGTTCTTTCTTCCCCCCAAGCTTGATTTTCTACCATTTTGTTGATTCACGCCGTGGCGTTCTCAACAGTGAGTGATAGAAATGCGCCTCCAGCGGCAGCATCGAGGTGCCCTTTTGACATGGGCGTAAGCCCATTGTAGAAGTTTTGGAGCACCAGCCATTCCTCCATCCCATGATGAGGACAGTCTAAAATGAAGCTCTGGAGCCTTTCCCAAGCTTCAGGAATGGGTTCCATCTGCGTTTGCTGGAAATTGGCAATTCTTCCCCTTAGAGCATTGGTTTTGCCCATGGGGAAGAACTTTGCGAGGAATGCTGTGGAGCATTTGCCCCACGTGCTCACAGCCTCTTTGTCCTTATAAAACCACTGCTTCGCCTTCCCCACAAGGGAGAAGGGAAACAGCCGGAGCCTGATGACGTCAGCTTCAATGTCCTTGATAACGACAGTGTCACAGAGCTCCAAGAAACGCTGCAAGTGAGCGTTGGCATCCTCATTGGGGAGTCCGCAAAACGGAATCCCCTGCACCATGGTGATCAGGCCAGTCCTTAGCTCAAAGTTCTTGTCCGCCACGTTGACAACGGGCCCGGTGGGCACGTTGGCAACAGCGGGGACGGAGAATTCGCGGAGGGTTTTCTGAGCCATTTGGATGGTTGCTGAAGGTGCAGAAACGACCGGTTCAGCTGCCGACGGAGTAGCAGAAGGAGTAGTAGCTCTAGGCTTCTTCTTCCTTAGGAGTGCCTCCGGATTTGGATGGAAATTGTCTAGCAGGGAGAAACCGGACATAAACTATCCTGTTTTCACCCACAATAGGAGAAAACATAAAAGTTAACCTGCATAGACCTCGGACTATTTCTAATGAAGTTATGTCCATGCCATGCTAGATTATTTTAACCAATGCCTTCCCCGGCAATGGCGCCAGAAATGCTTGTTGGCATTTCTTAACGCAATCACTAGAATTGTTACATCCTAGTGGTCACGCCAAGAAATGCCAGGGTTGATAGTCGTGTTCTAAAGATATTATCCGCAAGTGCACGGATCTATCATTGTAGCATTTCACCCGGAAGTATTTCAGGGTATCGTGATTTATATTTTCCCAAAGGAAGGCATGGTGTAAAATAGTTCTAGCGCATGGATATGGTACTTCACATCATCGAAATAAGCCTTAATGCTATGCAGGGGTAAGATAAACGGTAATTTGAGGATAGTGGACACACACTTGGTCTCCTCTCAAAGATAAAGAGAAATAAGGAATAAAAGAAATGGAAAGAATAAAGAATAAATCTACTGGAGCTGGCTGGTCGTATGTTGCTAAGCGTAGATTAGCTAAGTCACATGTTATATAGGGTTAGAGGCAAGTCAGAGCCTAAAGTAACAGGGAGACCCCCGCAGCTGGTCTGCCAGCTGTTGATGTCTATTAAGTGCAATTGAAATAAAGAAGGTTCCGCAAGCGCACAGAATATATCATCATAGCATTTTAACCGGGAGTAATCCAGGTATCGTTATTTATATTTTTACCACTGGGAAGGGAATGCTCTGGATAATGAGTGATGAGCAATGCACATGCTATAATGGAGAGCTTAACCTTGTCTCGTATCGATCATCTCATACGGGGTAAGTGTCACATAAAATATAGGAATGAATGATAAATGACATAAGATAAATGAGAGCATTTAGCCACATAAAATAATAGTAATAAGCCATCTCAACTTAGCACTCTAAGCTTATAACACTAGCATGGACTAGGACGATCTAGGGTATAATCCTATGTTATTCTAACTATAAAGTCAAAGCATACAATGATTAGTGCAAGAACATCTAGCAATCATGGCGGGAAAAGGTTACATCTATGCATAGTGATATTACAAGAGAAGACAAGAGACATAGCAATGACTTCAATGTAATAGGTTTGTTCCGCTAGACCTATACTCGGGAGAAGGGCTACAAAGGACTCAACAGACCGTCACTCCCGCGATCTACCTCACGATCCGGAATATAGGGTGCAATCGCGAGATAAATACGGTATAGGCACCATGCCTACACAATATCTACCACTCACCCATTGGCCTAATGAGCAAGCGCTATATGATCCTATGCATAAACATAATTCTAGTCCAACTATGCTAAACATATAATCAAAGTAAACTAAGAACGATATAATTGAGAACATAATCAAATAGAGCAAAGTCAAGTCGATATAATAGAATAGAATAAAGTACTACTCATAGTATCACGAACAATGACGAATATTACAAGAATGTAGAGGGGAATTACCAAGAACTCCGACAGATCCGGACTCCAAGCTAGGCTTGATTCCCTCTAGATCTATTCCTATGTAGCTATGCTACTAAACTATGGAGCTCTAATTGAGATGGTGGCTCTGGCTTCTCTGAATTTTGATGAGAGAATGAACTCTTGAATGAATTAGGGTTTCACCCAGGGGCCAGGGGCTCTGAATATATAGCCCCCTAGGATGAACCACAGCCCTCGGATCAAACCGACCTAAATGGACGATAATTATTCATCCTCAAAGGCGGTGGAGGCAGGATCCGCGAGACTCGACGCCATTGGTCGAGGTGGGGAGTCGGCCGACTCCCCCGGGTCGGCCGACCGGCGCCCCGCAAAGGGCCCGGCCTTCGGGGGTCGCCTTCCGGAGTCTTCTAGATTATACAATTTTACCCGTTCGGTCTTTATCTCTATGTAATCATGACATGTGGGCCTCCTTTGGTTCTCTTTCGATAACCCCCGCGAAATAGACAATCACCAAAACTCGTGGAATTCGTCGTGTAACCCCTATATCTAACGGTGAACTCAAATTAGTCCTTTCTCTTGCTGCGTTGACGGTATAAAATTGATACTTAACGACACAACAAACTCCCCCAAGCTTACCTTTTGCTCGTCCCCGAGCAAAGATAGACTCAGATGGATCGGGAATTGCTACAATGCTTTCACTCCTCACAAGTACACATGCGTTCAAACAAGAACTCTCCTCCGGATTAGAGTGAACTATTCTGACTCAAAACTCACTCATATTACCTTTCACCATGGGGCTTGTAACCGTCACTTGGGTCTTGAGTAGTTGAAAGATAGAACGGTCAAGTCAAGCGCCATGTTTCTCGCTCTTCGATCAACTATTATCCTGGAGTTTTTGCAAAGTTTAGAAATAAAACTCAGAGTTCCTTGTATGAACCTTTCAAGTCTCTCATTTGTGGTATTTCTGGATCCTCTCTAAGGCATGAGTAGTGTATGCCTTCTCTCTTTTCTCAAAAATATGTGGTATTTGTGGAATTAAGGCATAGTGGAAAGTGCCTTCTCTCTCTCACCCTACTTTCTAATAGGCTTATGTGGAGCTCATAGGTGGGGAGACACTCAAACTCACTTGCATATATTGCACAGTTAAGACATGGATCCAATAGGAACTAAAATAATAATAAAGTCATATGTGCATGTGAATGAGGAAATGGAATGGATGATAAGATGATGATAGGATGATGATGGTAGTAAGGAAATGATTATGAGGGGTACTCAACTGGTGAACATCTACTTCTACACTTGCTCTTTTAGGGATAATATGACTCCCTTTATTCGGAAACCTTGAAACTTCTTGAATGGAAGGACTTGGCTACTCTTTCTTTTTCTTTCTTTCTTCTTTTTTCTTTTTTTATTGAATAACCAATCCTCCAAAAACGAAACTTTAGCACAGGGAGTGTATAACTTGAAATGATAATGACTGGAGCTTTTTATGTAGGCAATGAAACGGCAATGATTATTTCTAGATGTTCACTCCCAGAATAGGAGTAGAACCTTTTCTGGATGATGTGAAATGAATGGCGTATGTATATGTGGATGGATGAATGGATGGATGCGTACTCCCAGTGTAGGAGCAGCATAAGTGCGTGTCTCTAAGATAGTGATAGCACAATATGTGGTGGATATGGATCTATATGTGGGTGGTACTTCGAGGAACAGAAGTAGTACAGAATGAATGTAACATTTATAAAATGGGTGCATGCTTCTGAGGACAGAAGTAGCATAGATCAATGGATGGAGAGCACATAGTATTGACTTTATCTCGCGTGACTAATTCCTTATGGGTCCACAAAAGATAACCACACTCAATGCCTATAAAGTCTACACTCAAACCTACAATATGATCTATATAAACAGATGGGTCTTCCTAATCTATTAAGCATGAATATATGGCTGTGGTAGGAATTTGAACTCTCATCATAAAGGAACTCATCATGCAGGAATTTAATATTTTCACGAGATAAATTCTCCGAACTCTAGTATCTCTAGGAACAAGATGGACAAAGAGCTCAAAACCTTCCCATATCATACCCGTCAACCACCTAGACTTAGATCAAGTGTTCGCTACCCACAAGTTTCGGGTTCGAGCAAATCTCAAATCTAAACAAGTTGTGTCCAAAACTCGGGAGAATGCAAGGTTGAAAACTAGGTACTTGAAAGGAATTACGCAGAGAGCAACTATTCATCATCTCCATGTAGAGTTTATTCTAGGGATCACTTTTAAAGACAGATTCCAAGAGCTCTCCAAAAGTAGAAAAGATAATTAAGGAAATCTTTCTGGGTTTCTATGGTTATGCATCTTTTTTTTTTTAGTTTGTTTTAACAAAGCATACTTTAATAAAGCATAAATAGATAAGTTGGAGACACTTAGCTTGGTACCCGGGGGATGCTCTCCCCCAAGCCGGATGTTGACATAGTCTCGCCGATGTTGCCGATGTGCACCGAAGACGTTCTAGTCCTCCGGGAGTGTTGTAGATAGTTGCTTTGGAGACAAAGATTCAATTGTCGCGGGCAAAGCACTGGACAGGGACCGGATGTCCTTCGCTTGTTAGCTCTTCTTGATCCTTGATGTTCTCGTGAAGCTCAAAATAGACAACAAAGCTTGTGGAACTAATTAAGCGTTAGTGATAAAACCTCTAGGCCTTGGTTGTCTAGAACTTTCTTTAACTTAGACTTGTTCTAACAGATCACAAGAAATATTTTTATCTTTTTATTATTTAAGGAATGCGATTGGGGAAATAAATATGCTTTGAGAAATTATTTTTGTGCCACCACAAAGAATGACTATTCACATGGGGCTTGACGATTTTCTGATGCAAATGCACAACATCTTTATTTTCTTTTCAAATGCGGAGATAAAAGAGTAAAGATGCAAATAAGATGCAAGTAGGGAAATAAATATGCTATGGTAAAAATATAATGCTGAAAAGTAATGCGATAAATACCAAGTTACCTCTTGGCGCGGCGTTCGGTGGTTTTAAGTCCTCCGAATGACTTGTCATGTTCGCTCATTTTTCAAGGGGCGCATTGGCCGGCGCCTCGGATGATGTCGCCTCGTGTGTAGGAATTGATTCGATTTTACTTTTACTTTCCACACCTTCTTTGTTGGAGAAGATGACCTTGAGGAGGAAGTTTCTTGGGGCACTTGGTTTTCTTCTCGGTAGCACCTCTTCGGGTTCTTCTACAATGTTCTTCTCTTCGGGTATCGATCTTCATATCTAGACACTTCTCCCTCATAGTCACCCATCCATCTCGTAGTGATGTTCTTCTTGTTCTCGTGACGGTACGCCGCCTTCTCCTTGCTCTGTTCTTCTTGGGCTCCTCGGTGATTATATAATTATTATTGAAGTAGCGGCGTACCTTCTCGGTGGGAAAGTGGAAATGGATCTCTCCCGTCCCAATATAGATGATAGCTCTGGTGGTGTTCAGGAATGGTCTTCCTAGGATGATTGGAGGATCGTAGTCATCTCCCATGTCAATGACTAGGAAGTCTGTAGGGACATAATGGTCATCTATCTGGATGAGGACATCCTTCACTTCTCCTTCGACGAAGCGGAATGTCTGGTCTGCCATTTGTAGCTGTGCATAGGTGGGCTCCAAAGGCATAGTGCCATATAGATACTCATAAGTTACCTTGGCCATAATGTTGACGCCCGATCCGGTGTCACAGACAGCTTTATTGAAAGAGCTTCTGTTGATGGAGCATTGAATGGTTGGGACACCTGGGTCATCCTTCTTGATTAGACGTGGGGATCTGAGTAAGTGGTCATGCTCCTTGTGGACTGCAGTGACCATCCTTACTGTCTCCGTCTTCTTGGTCTTCTTATTCTTGTTCTTGCTCTTCTTAGCTGGATTCTTCTTCTTCTCACTGTTCTGCTGATGAGGATGTGGCTTTGAGAACCGCAAAGACTGCGTTCTTGAAGAAGAAGGTTTCTCTCTTGCCCTTGATGTTGAAGATGATCTTGGCGGTGTTGGCATACATGATAGCTCCAGCAGTGTTCAAGAATGGTCGTCCCAGAATGACAGGGGACCTTTCATCACTGCCTGTATCCACTACCACGAAGTCTGCTGGAACATACGAGTTGACTACTCGTACACATATATCTTCAAGTATTCCCAAAGGAACACGGAGTGACGATCTCGCAAGCCGTAAGCACATGGTTGTGTATGCTAAGGGGCATCTCGAATAGCTTTTCATATATCACTCTTGGCATGATGTTGATGCTTGCACCGAAGTCACAGTTGCCTCATTAAAGTTAGTACTTCCAATGGAGATCGGAATGACCGGTCTCCCGGATCGCCCTTCTTGATTGGCGAGTTGAGTCAATCCATGACCCCTTCGATGGATCACTCCGGCTATCTTCTACATTGAATATATCAACGAGATTTGCGGTCTCGAGCTCTTCGGGTTGTCCCGCCGGTTTTCCTTGGCCGATGGAGTGAGCAAGGTTGACAAGCCGTTGCACCCGCGACTCGAGTATCTTGTTGAAGCCGAGGTGACTCTTGATGGCATTGGAAAAGCCATCCATCCTGTTGCTTGAGTGTCTCTAGGTCCTTGTCATTTGATGTCGCTTTTTGGACAGTTGTCCATCATCTTGCCTTGATTCAAGCACTAACTCTCTCAAAGGCGGCTGGTTGTAATTATTGTAGGAAGAGTTGTTACCTTGATAGTTGCACGAATAATTGCACGAGTAGTTAGGCCTCTTGTTGATTCCAACCTTGATTCTGCGAGGACGATAGTAATTATTATTGTTGTTGTTATTGAGGTAGTTCACGTCCTCCTTCACTACGGCGTTAGCACTGTGTGCCCAGTCTCTCCACAATCTTCACATGTCATGCGAGCATCATGTATATGCATGACTTCTTTCTTCTCTGGGGCTCTCTCATCGAGCCTCTTCATTAGCAAATCCATTTTGGCGAGACCGGCATGTCTACCTCTTTCGGGGTGCATTCCTCCACCTCTCTTGCGGGTCTCGAGTTCTTTCTTCACTCCAACCTTGGTTGGATGCCATCTTCTCCACAAGAGCCGTGGCTTGAGGAATAGTGAGTGATAAGAATGCACCTCCAGCAAGCGGCATCCATCGTCTCACGTGTCTTGTTGCTAAGCCCATGGTAGAATGTCTACATAAGCACCAATTCTCCATGCCATGATGAGGACACTCGAGGATGTAATCTTGAAAGCGCTCCCAAGCTTACGGGACGGTCTCATCATGGTGTTGCTTTGAAACCTTGATATCTTCCCACGAAGAGCATTTGTCTTGCCCATGGGGAAGAACTTCGCCAAGAAATTGGTGGAACATAGTGCCCACGTAGTATTCTTTTCCTTATTGGCATAGAACCACCTTCCGCTCTCCCCAAGAGTGAGAATGGGAAGAGGCGAAGTAGTATAGCATCTCTCGGGGACATCCTTGATAGTGAATGTGCTACAAATCTCCGAAAGTGTTGGAGATGAGCACTAGCATCTTCATGGGCCTTCCCACGAACCGGCTTGCTTGCACCATGTTGATTAGCGCGCTTGAGCTCAAAAGCTCCTTCGATGTCCGCAGTCGGTCCCGGTACGAATGTTGTCCGTAGTTGGAGCCGAGAACTCGCGGAGTGACTTGTTCACCATGGCTTCAAACGCTGGTGTCAAGTCTCGTACGAAAGGTTGACTTTACGCCACGACAAACTTCCAAGTTGAGTTGATGATGATGATGATTGATTGGTCTTCTTCAACCTGCTTCTGGCTTTCCTGAATAAAGCTTCTGGATCGTCAATATAATTATCAGGAAGAATTTTCTTTTTCATACATTACCCTGCATAAGATATAAAAATAGACGAAAGACAGGGTAAATTTGTATGAGTAGAGAATGGTGACAGTGCTCAATCTCATTATGTAGTGCAATGCTGCTCATTATCCATTGGCTTTCAACCTTCCCCGGCAACGGCGCCAAAAATGCTTGTTGATGTCTATTAAGTGCAACGAAATAAAGAAGGTTCCGCAAGCGCACGAATATATCATCGTAGCATTTTAACCGGAGTAATCCGAGGTATCGTTATTTATATTTTTACCACTTTGGGAAGGGAATGCTCTGGATAATGAGTGATGAGCAATGCACATGCTATAATGGAGAGCTTAACCTTGTCTGTATCGATCATCTCATACAGGGTAAGTGTCACATAAAATATAGGAATGAATGATAAATGACATAAGATAAATGAGAGCATTTAGCCACATAAAATAATAGTAATAAGCCATCTCAACTTAGCACTCTAAGCTTATAACACTAGCATGGACTAGGACGATCTAGGGTATAATCCTATGTTATTCTAACTATAAAGTCAAAGCATACAATGATTAGTGCAAGAACATCTAGCAATCATGGCGGGAAAAAGGTTACATCTATGCATAGTGATATTACCGGAGAAGACAAGAGACATAGCAATGACTTCAATGTAATAGGTTTGTTACGCTAGACCTATACTCGGGAGAAGGGCTACAAAGGACTCAACGGACCTGTCACTCCCGCGATCTACCTCACGATCCGGAATATAGGGTGCAATCGCTTGAGATAAATACGGTATAGGCACCATGCCTACACAATATCTACCACTCACCCATTGGCCTAATGAGCAAGCGCTATATGATCCTATGCATAAACATAATTCTAGTCCAACTATGCTAAACATATAATCAAAGTAAACTAAGAACGATATAATTGAGAACATAATCAAATAGAGCAAAGTCAAGTCGATATAATAGAATAGAATAAAGTACTACTCATAGTATCACGAACAATGACGAATATTACAAGAATGTAGAGGGGAATTACCAAGAACTCCGACAGATCCGGACTCAAGCTAGGCTTGATTCCCTCTAGATCTATTCCTATGTAGCTATGCTACTAAACTATGGAGCTCTAATTGAGATGGTGGCTCTGGCTTCTCGAATTTTGATGAGAGAATGAACTCTTGAATGAATTAGGGTTTCACCCGGGGGCCGGGGCTACGAATATATAGCCCCTAGGATGAACCACAGCCCTCGGATCAAACCGACCTAAATGGACGATAATTATTCATCCTCAAAGGCGGTGGAGGCAGGATCCGCGAGACTCGACGCCATTGGTCGAGGTGGGGAGTCGGCCGACTCCCCCCTGGGTCGGCCGACTGGCCAGCCTGCCAGGTGGGGCCCAGCCTTCAGGGGTCGCCTTCTGGAGTCTTCTAGATTATACAATTTTACCCGTTCGGTCTTTATCTCTATGTAATCATGACATGTGGGCCTCCTTTGGTTCTCTTTACGATAACCCCCTGTGAAAATAGACAATCACCAAAACTCGTGGAATTACATCGAGTGTAACCCCTATATCTAACAGGTGAACTCAAATTAGTCCTTTCTCTTGCTGCGTTGACGGTATAAAATTGATACTTAATGACCGTCAACACCAGCCGATAGAGGCATTTACGAACTCCTACATGACATACGGACGTGGGGGATTACAAGGGACGGACAGGGCTATCACCACCTGCCGCCTACCCCTCAACCGTGGCATGCCGTCATATTCGAAGGCCCCCTCATATCCGGACACCACGCCCGCATACTAAGGAACTACCTATGCTCCCCCAGGACTCCCACCCTACGGATGTACGAGCTAGAACACAGACAAACCCAAAAGAACATCGAACCGTTACTCCACTCTCCTCCGAGATTCTAATCCTATAGAACATATGAACGATGAAGAACAGGGATGAACAAGCTATGAACTGATCATATGAACTAGGCTCTAGTTCATATGCATCATCATGAACATGATCATAACTATGCTCTAGTTCATACACTAAGCAACATATAAAGTAAAAGAACTTGAACAAGGAAGAACACTCCATAGAGATTTACCAAGATGAATCTCTTCTTCCTAGGAGACAAGCTCTCCTTGGTAGCTTTTCTAGCTCCAACTACTACTAGCTCTAGGCTAAGGAACAAGTGGAGGTGAGGGAGAGAGAGACCAAATGAATTGTGTGTCTTGGAAAAGCTTGAATCTCCCCTTTTATATGTTGATGGAGGTCGGTTTGAGCCTGAAATGGAAGGAACACCCCGCACTGACCTCCCTTGGCAATTAATGTACCGCCTCCAGCCGGCCGGTCCCACGGGTCAGTGGGGAGGGCGCGAGCACACCCCTGGCACGAGCGCGCCAGGGTGCCGCCTTCCCCTGACCGACCTTGGCCGGTGGGCCTCCCTCGGTGAGTGGGCTCTGGTGCTGAGGTGGTTTGGCCCATTCTAGTTTCTGAGGTGGCCCATCTCCCTTTGGGGTGGTTTGGCGCTTTCCAGAAAGCACCTTTTCGATGTTTAATCCCTGCACTTTTATATGATTCCTGCAATGACAGTATATTTCCTAGTGCACGTGGATTTGGGTTAGTTGTACATGTATATGCATATACGAATATATAATTCACCCTTTTTCTTGTCTAATTGGCGGTATAAAATCGTCGATAAGGACCGCCAACATATGCCTTCACCTTGATCTCCATGGGCCTCCGTCGGAGCTCGATCATGCCACAAGTCCACCTTGTTCCGTCATCATGATCACCATGCTCCATGTCCATCGTCACGTTGCTATGTGTCTAACCATACTTAAAGCAAAGCATTAGCAACGTTGAGTGTTATTAATAACCAAAACCAAACCGGAGCTTTCAATCTCCCCCTTTTTGGTAATTGATGACAACCCTTCACAAAGCTCACAAAGATATGGAAATTGAATTCAATATGAAATTGAATTGCTTGCCCAAGACATTTTGATCATGAATCTTGGATTGGACAAGCATTTCAATTCCGGTTTTGGTAGTGGTAGCTCCCCCTACATGTGTGCATCAAATGTTTGGTCGATTTTTAAGCACACATGCATAGATGAAACTTGTGTGAGAGTTACCACAACCAAAATGGTACTAAGGTTTATAGAATTGACCTTTGAAGCGTGATACCAATCGGAGTGCGATAATAAACCTTCCTTAGCACCATGGGAATCTAGACATCCATCAAAACTCAAAATACCTCATGAGATCACATTATAAGTAAGGTACTTTGAACATGAGAAACTCTATGTCTAGAGACCACCTATGCATGCTAGTACTTGATGTCATCAAACAAGTTCTATACTAGCAATACACCAAACAAGCATGAATATTGAATTTAGCTTGCAATGCTCCATATCATCATGTATGCACACACAATATGCAACAAATAGTCTATGAGCTTGCTCCCCCTATTTGTGTGCTCATGGTTGGATCATATCATAAAAATTGATCCCCTTCCATTGCTCTTTGTGACTTCTTTCTCCCCTTTGTCAACAATCACCAACAAGGGTGCATAAGATGAGAGAAACAAGTCAATCAACTATGGCCAAAACTAAATCACATGCCTAGAAAATGTATCTCGGTTTGAACCAAGGGCAAGCTTCTTCACACCTCATAAGAATAAGGGTTATCTTGACAATATTGAGATACACATTATGAGCAAGTGCTAAAGATTCAACACTAGGTTCACAAGCTCACAAACAAGTCATATGCCACCACTAGATCAAATCAAGCATAGAACCAATAGTGGTGCCATATATCCTTCAAATTCATTTGATTTGCAATGAATGAGCCTAGCAAGATGCATATGTATACATGTCTACACAACTAGCAAAGGATGCATGAGATGCTACAAACAACTTTACCTTGCTATGTTGGAGGAGAGGCATGTCATATATGGGGTGCATCAATCCATGTTGGAGAAGCTAAGTATGTTCAACTCATTCCTCAACTTGTAATATCTTTTCTCATCAAGAGGCTTGGTGAATATGTCGGCTAGTTGATCTTCGGTGCCAATGCTTTCAATGCTCACATCTCCCTTTTGTTGATGATCTCTAATGAAGTGGTGCCTCACATCAATGTGCTTGGTTCTAGAATGTTGAACCAAATTGTTTTTCATCTTGATTGCACTTTCATTGTCACAAAACAAAGGCACATGCTTGAACTTGATCCCATAGTCCTTCAAGGTGGCTTTCATCCATAGCAATTGTGCACAACAATTCCCCGCACTAATATATTCGGCTTCGGCGGTGGAAGGTGCCACACTATTTTGCTTCTTTGAAGACCATGACAATAGAGATCTTCCTAGCACTTGGCATGTTCCACTTGTGCTCTTCCTATCAATCTTGCAACCGGCATAGTCGGAGTCGGAGTATCCAATCAACTCAAAGCTTGACCCCTTGGGATACCATAGACCAACATCTTGAGTACCTTTCAAGTATCTCAACACCCTCTTGGTTGCCGTCAATCTTTCATACCATGCCCTTGGAGCTTGCTTCAAGCCATACAATGCATTCTTTAGCTTGTAGACATGGTTGGGCTTCTTGTCATCTTCAAAACCGGGAGGTTGTGCAACATACACTTCCTCATTGATGAACCCACATAGAAATGCACTCTTCACATCCATTTGATAGAGCTTGATGTTGTGAGCACAAGCATAGGCTAATAGGATTCTAATTGCCTCCAATCTTGCCACCGGTGCATATGTTTCTCCAAAGTCAAGACCCTCAACTTGTGTGTAACCTTATGCCACTAGTCTTGCTTTATTCCTCACAACCAATCCATCTTGATTTTGCTTGTTCTTGAAGACCCACTTGGTGCCAATCACATTGTGCTTCTTTGGCCTCTCAACAAGCTCCCACACATCATTTCTTGTGAAGATGTTCAATTCCTCATGCATGGCATTTATCCAATCCGGATCCTTCAATGCTTCATCAATCTTAGTTGGCTCAATGAATGACACAAAGGAGTAGTGCTCACATATGCTAGCCAATCTTGATCTTGTTTGTACACCTCTTTGAATGTCACCAATCTCTTGCAATGTTTGAAGGTTGAAGAACTAGCTCATTTGCATTGCTTGCTTGACCTTGATCTTGATCTTCATGTTAAGTACCACTTGTGCTTGCCTCATTGGAATCATCAATCACAACTTGAGTTGGCACTTGCACCTCATCACCATCATCCACTTGCCTTGTCCTAATGTCACCAATGTCCATGTGTCTCATTGCATTGCTCAATTGATCTCCACCCACATCATCTTGATTTTGATCCTTACTTTGAGAGCCTTGGGTTTCATCAAATTCAACATCATGAACCTCTTCAACTAGTCCCCTAGCCAAGTTCCACACTCTATAAGCCTTGCTAGAAGTAGAGTAGCTAAGAAGAAATCCCTCATCACACCTCTTGTCAAACTTGCCAAGTCTTTGCCCCTTCTTGAGTATGTAGCACTTGCAACCAAAGACCCGGAAGTAAGCAATGTTGGGCTTCCTCCCATTCAAGATTTCATATGGAGTCTTCTCTAACTTCCCATGGCAATAGAGGCGGTTGCTATAGTAGCAAGCCGTGTTGATAGCATCACTCCAAAACTTTTCACTCACATTGTACTCAAGTAGCATAGTTCTTGCCATCTCAATCAAGGTCCTATTCTTCCTCTCAACTACACCATTGGATTGGGGAGTGTAGGTTGGTGAGAATTGATGCACAATTCCAAGCTCATCACAAAAGTCTTCAACTCTTGTGTTCTTGAATTCACTCCCATTGTCACTTCTTATATTCTTAATGGTAGTGTCAAACTCATTTTGCACCCTCTTGACAAAAGACTTGAATAGATCATAGACTTCACTCTTGTCATAGAGAAAGAACACCCATGTGTATCTTGTGGAGTCATCCACAATCACAAATCCATACTTGTTGCCTCCAATTGATGCATAGTGAGTTGGGCCAAACAAGTCCATGTGCAACAACTCAAATGCTCTTGAGGTAGACATCTCATTCTTCTTGGGATGTGAGTTCCCATGTTGCTTGCCGGCTTGACATGCACTACAAGGTCTATCCTTCTCAAATGTGACATCATGCAAGCCTCTCACTAGATCATGCTTCACCAACTTGTTCAATTGCTTCATGCCAACATGTCCTAGGCGCCTATGCCATAGCCATCCCTTGCTTGACTTGCCAATCAAACATGATGAAAGTTGAGCTTCACTAGCATTGAAATCAACCAAGTACAAGCTTCCATGCCTAAATCCCTTGAAGATGATATTTGCATGATCCTTGCTCACCACCTCAACATGCTTATCATCAAATATGCATTTGTAGCCAAGATAACACAATTGTGCCACCGACAAAAGATTGAAGTTCAAAGTATCAACTAGCAACGCATTTGAGAGATCCTTGTCATTGGAAATTGCAACTTTTCCTAGCCCCATGACATCACCCTTGCTATTGTCACCAAATGTGATGGAGTTGAATCCACCATTGTCATTCTTGTCAAGTGATTTGAACATACTATCTTCACCAGTCATATGATTTGATGTACCACTATCAAGCACCCAATGCCTCTCTCCGGCTTTGTAATTAACCTACAAGAAGACATCAAGCTTTAGGTACCCTCTTTTGCTTGGGTCCTTGAAGGTTAGTCACTAGAGTCTTTGGCACCCAAATAGCTTTCTTCTTTGAGCTCATCCATGGTGTACCAATGAATCTAGCACTCACACCACACTCACTCTTAACAAGCATGTAGGAAGCAAATCAACTTGTAAGAGGAAGCACTAGTGTTCTTGTTCTTGCATTCATGCTCTAAATGACCAACTTGCTTGCAACTCTTGCAATAGCTACCATTGTTCTTCACAAAATAAGTCTTGTGAGGAGCAAAGGCGGCCTTGCCTTTCTTGGGGTTATAGCCCAATCCCTCTTTGTAGAGAGAAGCTCTTTGGCTACCCAAGCACATAAGCAAGCGGTCCTCACCACCATAAGCCTTAGCCAAGGTGTGATTGAGCTCCTTGACTTCCTTCTTAAGAGACTCATTCTCAACTACTAGTGAAGAATCACATGAATGACCAACACTACTAGATGAAGTAGAGGCATGAGAGCATGAAGGGTCAAGTGATGCAACAACAATTGAATCATTAAGTGAATCACATGATGTGGACACACCTTTCTTTTCTATGTTCACCACTTGTGATTCCTCTTTCTCTTGCTTCTCAACTAGAGAAGAATGAGCTTTTTCAAGTTTGGAGTGAGCAATCTCTAGCTTCTCATGGTCTACCTTTAGACTCTCATAAGAAGCCCTCAACTCCATAAGTTCTTGCTTAAGGTTTTGTTTATCCTTGCGCAAGCCCCTACATTCCTTCCTAGAGTCATTGAAAGCACCCTTGCAATCCTCAAGCATGACAAAGAGTTCTTCTTTTGTAGTCTCATCATCATCATCACTCTCATCATCACTCTCGGGTGGAGGTTTTACCTTAGTGGCCTTATCCATTAAGCAAGATGATGGAGCACCAAATAGAGAAAGCTTCTCCTGAATGGCAATGCTTCCGTGCCCCTTCTTCTTCTTCTTCTTGGAATCGTCATCATCATCACTTGAGGAAGATGAATCACTCTCCCAAGTTACCACATGAGATTCACCCTTCTTCTTGTGAGAGGAGTATTTTTCCTCCTTCTTCTTCTCTTGCTTCTTCCTCTCCTTTCTCATGGCATCTTCATCATCACTTGCATAGGGACACTTAGCAATGAGATGATCCTTGCCATTGCACCAGAAGCACTTCATGGGACGGTCGCTAGACTTGGATGAGCTTCTCTTTCCCTTGGACCGGTACCCCTTCTTCATGAGCTTCCCCATCTTCTTCACAAGAAGTGCCATTTGCTCATTCATTTCTTCTTCTTGTTCACTTGAGCTAGAGCATGGCTCATCTTCACTTGAGGACTCTTCCTTCTTCTTCTTGCCCTTGCTCTTGGATGATGTGGCCTTGAATGCCACACTCTTCTTGTCATCATCCTTCTTCTCATTCTCCTTCTTCTTCTTCTTCTTCTTCACCAACTCTTCCTTCTCATGATCTTCTCTAAACTCATCATCGGCCATGATTTCTTGAAGTACTTGGTTGGGTGTTGGCTTCTCTCTCATGGTTGTCTTCACCATGACGGTCTTCAACATGTCAAATCTCTTGGGAAGACATCTCATGAACTTGGTGGAGAATTGTGTATCTTTGATTTCTTCTCCAAGTCCCTTAAGCTCATTGACAATGACTTGGAGCCTATGGAACATCTCCGGCACACTCTCATCTTCCTTCATTGAGAAGCTTGCAAACTTCTCTTGCAACATGTAGGCTCTTGCAGTCTTCACACTTTCGGTGCCCTCATAAGCTTCTTCTAGCTTCTTCTATATGTCATGCGCCACCTCAAGGTTCTTGATGAGCTCAAAAGCTTTATCATCAAGTGCCTCATGGAAAGCACTCACGGCAACATCATTGGCTTGCTGCTTCTTCTCTTCGGCCGGTGTTGGCACCGCACCCTCAACAAGCTCAAACTTGGTTTCCACCACTTTCCACACCTCAAGGTTGATTGACTTGAGATGACTCTTCATCTTAAGCTTCCATTTGGCATAATCATCGCCACGAAACAATGGTGCCTTCTCGGTGTTGTTGATATGCAAAACCAATGTCATTGCTTCACCGTAGGATGTCAATCCAACTCAAACAAACGGTGCCCAGCTCCGATACCACGTGAAAGGTCACAATGGCTAGAGGGGGGTGAATAGCCTAATAAAAATTCTAGCAAGAACACTAGACAACCCAATTAGATAGCAAGGCGGCACAAGTGCAAAGCTAAAGCTTCGACTACTCTACGCAAGCCGTCCTAACCAAAGCAAGGCTACTCAAACCAATTGCACAATCAACCATGGTGATCAAGCTACACAATATTGGTTCACCAATACCGAACAAGCAATTCTACCCACGGGATTTAATCTACACAATGAGTGGTTCCCGATCGACCACAACAAGCAATTCTACCCATGGGATTTGAACTACTCAAAGAGTGGTTCCCGACCGACCACAACAAGCAATTCTACTTTGCGGAAAGTAAAGAGATGATGGAAATTTATTGTTGGCGGTCCTTATCGACAATTTTATACCGCCAATTAGACATGAAAAAAGGGTGAATTATATATTCCTATATGCATATACATGTGCAACTAACCCAAATCCACGTGCACTAGGAAATATACTGTCATTGCAGGAATCAATAAAAAGTGCAGGGATTAAATATCAAAAAGGCGCTTTCTGGAAAGTGCCAAACCACCCCAAAGGGAGTTGGGCCACTTCAAGACCCAAAATGGGCCAAACCACCTCAACACCGAAGCCCACTCACCTGGGGAGGCCCACCGGCCAAAGTTGGTCAGGGGGAGGCGGCACCCTGGCACGCTCGCGCCAGGGGCGCGCTCGTGCCCTCCCCACTGACGTGTGGGACCGGCCGGCTGGAGGCGGTGCAATCAATGCTCGGGGAGGTCGGTGCGCGGTGTTCCTTCCATTCCTGACCCCGAACCGACCTGAGCAAGATATAAAAGGGGAGAAGAATTGGTTTTACAACACACACATTCATTTGGTCTCTCTCTCCCTCACCTCCACTTGTTCCTTAGCTTAGAGCTAGTAGTGTTGGAACTAGGAAAGCTACCAAGGAGAGCTTGTCTCCTAGGAAGAAGAGATTCAACTTGGTAATTATCTATGGAGTGTTCTTTCTTATTCAAGTTCTTATATTATATATATTGCTTAGTGTATGAACTAGAGCATAGTCTTGATCATGTTCATGTTGATGCATATAAACTAGAGCCTAGTTCATATGATCAGTTCATAGCATGTTCATCCCTGTTCTTCATCGTTCATATGTTCTATAGGATTAGAGTCCATGATGAGAATGAAGTAACGGTTCGATGTTCTTTCGAGTTTGCCTATGTTCTGGCTCATCCATCCGTAGGGTGGGAGTCCTGGGGGAGCATAGGTAGTTCTCTAGTATGCGGGCGTGGTGTCCAGATACGAGAGGGCCTTCGAATATGACGGCATGCCACGGTTGAGGGGTAGGCGGCAGGTGGTGACAGCCCTGTCCGTCCCTCGTAATCCCCCCACGTCTGCATGTCATGTAGGAGTTCGTAAATGCCTCTATCGGCTGGCAGACCAGCTGCGGGGGTCTCCCTATTACTCTAGGCTCTGACTTGTCTCTAACTCTGTATAACTTGTGACTTAGCTATTCTATGCTTAGCTGTATACGACCAACCAGCTCCAGTAGATTTATTCTTTATTCTTTCCGTTTCTTTTATTCCTTATTCCACTTTATCCTTGAGTGAAGACCAAGTGTGTGTCCACTATCCTCAAATTACCGTTTATCTTACCCCTGCATAGCACTAAGGCTTATTTCAATGATATGAAGTACCATATCCATGTGCTAGAGGTATTTTACACCATGCCTTCCTTTGGGAAAATATAAATAACGATACCCTGACATACTTCCGTGTGAAATGCTACAATGATAGATCCGTGCGCTTGCGGATAATATCTTTAGAACACGACTATCACTCTGGCGTTTCTTGGCATGACCATTGGGATGTAACAATTCTAGTGATTGCGTTAAGAAATTCCAATAAGCATTTCTGGCGCCGTTGCCGGGGAAGGCATTGGTTAAAATAATCTAGCATGGCATGGATATAACTTCATTAGAAATAGTCCGAGTCTATGCAGGCTAACTTTTATGTTTTCTCCTGTTGTGGGTGAAAACAGGATAGTGTATGTCCGGTTTCTCCCTGCCAGACAATTTCCATCCAAATCCGGAGGCACTCCTAAGGAAGAAGAAGCCTAGAGCTACTCCTTCTGCTACTCCGTCAGCAGTCGAACCGGTCATTTCCGCACCTTCAGCGACCATCCCAATGGCTCAGAAGACTCTCCGCGAATTCTCCGTCCCCGCTGTTGCCAACGTGCCCACTGGGCCCGTTGTCAACATGGCGGACAAGAACTTCGAGCTCAGGACTAGCCTGATTACTATGGTGCAGGGGATTCCATTTTGCGGACTCCCCAATGAGGATGCTAACGCTCACTTATAGCATTTCTTGGAGCTCTGTGACACTGTCGTCATCAAGGACATCGAAGCTGATGTCATCAGACTCCAGCTGTTTCCCTTTTCCCTTGTGGGGAAGGCGAAACAGTGGTTTTACAAGGACAAAGGGTCTGTGAGCACATGGGGCAAATGTTCCACGGCATTCCTCGCAAAGTTCTTCCCCATGGGCAAAACAAATGCCCTGAGGAGAAGAATTGCCAACTTCCAGCAAACGCAGATGGAACCCATTCCTGAAGCTTGGGAGAGGCTCCAAAGCTTCATCCTAGACTGTCCTCATCATGGGATGGAGGAATGGCTGGTGCTCCAAAACTTTTACAATGGGCTCACGCCCATGTCAAAAGGGCACCTCGATGCTGCAGCTGGAGGCGCATTTCTATCACTCACTGTTGGTAACGCTACGGCGTTAATCAACAAAATGGTAGAAAATCAAGCTTGGGGGGAAGAAAGGGCCCCAACCAAGCAACAAAAAGGCTCACACCCCATGAAGGAGACGGAGGCGCTGGCCGCAAAAATAGACCTGCTCTTGCAAAAGTTTGACGAAAGAGCCGCCGGAGATACATCCGGCACTGTTAATGCCATAGAATCTCGCACAATGTGCGAGGTCTGTGGCAATGATGGACATTCGGGGAATGATAGCCCTGAAACCCATGAAGAGGCATCCTACATCAATAACGGGTATCGTCAACAGCAAGAAGGTAATAATGGATGGAACAATCAGTCCCGTCCACAATATCAAGGTAATTCGAATTACACTTCCAATTACAATTCGAATCAGCCTACTCTCAAAGATTTAGTCCTTGGCCAAGCTAAGATCAATGAAAACCTTACCAAAAAGATACTGGCCAACGACAAAATCTTAGAGAGCATCAGTACCAAGATAGAAGGTTTAACTTCTGCTGTTAAGAATCAGTTGAGCTTTACAAAATGATAGAAAGACAGCTAGCTCAAATTGCTTCCAATGTTCCTGTTGATCCCAATGGTAAAACATCGGATCAAGCTGCTAGTACTTTTGAAAATGTTAATTCTGTGACCACGAGAGGCGGTAAGGCCACTCGCGATCCACCGTATCCTAAACAAGCAGCTAGGAAACAAACAGCACCGCAGCAAGAAGAACCTTCATCATCTGAACCGCAAGGCGAGGCAGAATCAGGGACAACCCTGGATTATCCAGACACGACACATATGCCATTCGCCACAAGAACCAAAAAACAAGCTGTGAATGATCAGTTCGCTCGGTTTGTTGAGATGGTTGAGAAAGTACATGTGAGCGTTCCGCTCATGGATGTCTTACATGTACCTTCTTATGCCAAGTATATCAAAGACATCATCAACAACAAGCGACCACTGCCATCCACAGTTGTGGTCAAACTGACAGAAGAATGTAGTGCGGCAATCCTCAATCACTTACCAGAAGAAGGACCCTGGATGCCCCACTATCACTTGCTCCATTGGAGGACAGCAGTTTGACCACGCACTCTGTGATCTTGGTGCCAGCGTCAGTGTCATGCCCAAGACGGTGTTTGACAAGCTGAATTATACATGACTGTCACCAACAACGATCACACTCCAATTAGCCGACTCCTCCATACGCTACCCAGCGGGAATAGCTAAAGATATTCTTGTGAAAATTAGAGGATACTTTGTCCCGGTGGATTTCGTGGTACTCGACATGGAGGCCACCAAAGAATCACCACTCATATTGGGACGACCATTCCTCAGTACCATTGGAGCACAGATTGATGTTGGAGCTGGAGAAATCCGGTTCAACATCAATGGGA